>JAZGLO010001747.1:162500-520000 GCA_036873155.1 Biomphalaria sudanica | reverse complement strand
TTTCTCTATCTTCCTTAGACAGTCAAGGGGAGTTTACAATTTTGTGAAGTCAAAACTCAAGAGGGCGTGTTCAGAAACCAAATGAAAACAAGGTTCCCAATCAATGGTTCTCAACATTTGGTCTCTAGTGGCATCTCACAATTTCAGTCCAATAGGATGTATGGTTACTTACGTCAGGGGCGGGCTGTAGGACGGTCTCGCCATTACTATACATTACTATACATTACTATACATTACTAACTATACATTACTATATTTTACTATACATTACTATACATTACTATACATTACATTACTATACATTACATTACTATACATTACTATACATTACTATACAATACTATACATTACATTACTATACATTACTATACATTACATTACTATACATTACATTACTATACATTACATTACTATACATTACATTACTATACATTACATTACTATACATTACATTATTATACATTACATTACTATACATTACATTACTATACATTACATTACTATACATTACATTACTATACATTACTATACATTACTATACATTACTTACTATACATTACTATACATTACTATACATTACTAACTATACATTACTATACATTACTATACATTACTATACATTACATTACTATACATTACTATACATTACTATACATTACTATACATTACATTACTATACATTACATTACTATACATTACATTACTATACATTACATTACTATACATTACATTACTATACATTACTATACATTACTATACATTACATTACTATACATTACTATACATTACTATACATTACTATACATTACTATACATTACTATACATTACTATACATTACTATACATTACTAACTATACATTACTATACATTACTATACATTACTATACATTACTATACATTACTATACATTACTATACATTACTATACATTACTAACTATACATTACTAACTATACATTACTATACATTACTATACATTACTATACATTACTATACATCACTATACATTACTATACATTACTATACATTACTATACATTACTAACTATACATTACTAACTATACATTACTATACATTACTATACATTACTATACATTACTATACATTACTATACATTACTATACATTACTATACATTACTATACATTACTTACTATACATTACTATACATTACTATACATTACTATACATTACTAACTATACATTACTATACATTACTAACTATACATTACTATACATTACTATACATTACTATACATTACTATACATTACTAACTATACATTACTATAAAATCCTGCCTAAATATGCATAGCAGTCCTGTTATATTGTGTATCATGACACGCAGAAAACTGTACACATGTATGCGTAGGTATAAGTAACAATTTGTATTGCTACATGTTACAAGGTTACCAGTGGTTTGGGACTTTTTCTCACTATCCGTTCGGTATATTCATGGCGAGGGCCGATCATCGTGAAAGCGGCCCAACTGGATACCGGCCCAACTGGCAATTGTTTTAATGCCTATATAATAGTATAATAAGTCATCAAACGTGAGGCTTAGAGGCATATACCCCGCTCCCTTCCAACGGTTCACAAAAGAATTGGACTATGGCGCACAAACAAAAAGAATTAATCACCGACAATTAATTAACTAATGTTTTGTTTTGTTTTTTATCAGGTTCAGTGAATAATTTTGCAAAGTTTTGACTTTCTCTGAGAATAGGAAATGAGAGAAAAAAAACATATTTTAACTTTTTACCAAACAGACAGACAGACAGACAGATTGAGTAGATATAAGCTTTGCAAAAAGTACGCCCCCGGCTTATGTCAATGATCAGCCTTGGTAAGATAAGCGAGGATTGAAATATGATCTTTGTAATTTAAATTTATTTACTTATAAATTAATTAAACTGGTGTGGCTCCCTAACCTGCGATGAATGGTACCATGCATCATGTCTCCATATGAATACACCTGTGTATTATGCCTTAGGCAACAAAGATGCATCATGGCACTGTGTACCGTGTGGGTTACCTCAGTTTACATCAGGACTGTTTGATTCCTTTGATGCGGACACTTCTAACCCATACAACATCTTAAACACCATCCCAAAACCAACTCACCAACCACTAGCCAGATCCACTCCTGTTAAACCTAAATCTACTAAAATTAATACAACAGCCTCACTAAACAAACCTCCTAAAGAAGTAATACCAAAATACCTTAAAACCTTAGTAATAAATTTTCAAAGTATTAGGAACAAAACAGCAGACTTAGAAATTTTATTAGAATGTGAGAAACCAGACATAATTGCAGGAACAGAAACTTGGCTACATCCTGAAATTTATAATGCAGAAATTTTCAATAGTAATTATGAAATTTTTAGAAAAGATAGGGCTGATAATCATGGAGGAGTTCTTTTAGCAATAAAAAACACTCTTATAGCTGAAGAAATTACCTTACCTAACTCAAAAAACATAGAATCTACATTTTGTAAAATTAATACCACCTCAACATCCCTTATAATAGGCAGCATTTACAGACCACCAAATTCTAGTTTAGAATACATGCAGGAACTATGTAATCAGATTACTACACTTAAAGAGACAAATAAAAATGCAGTTTTTTGGATTATGGGTGACTTCAACCTACCTGATATAAATTGGAAAACACTAACCATAGATAAACACCAAAACCTTAAGGACATAAATGAGCTTTTCATAGAAACTTTACACAACCTAAGTTTAGATCAAATCATTAAAAAGCCAACTAGATTAAACAACACATTAGATCTCTTCTTAACCAACAGACCTGGATTAGTAGTTGATTATGATATTATCCCTGGTCTATCAGACCATGAGATCATAAAAATACACAGTCAGATAAAAGCAGTAGCCAATACAAAAACCAAAAGAAAAATCTTACTCTGGAATAAATGTAACCTAACACAACTACACCAAGCTGCATTAAACTTTCAACAAACATTCTTATTAGAAAAAGACATTAACCAACCAGTCGATGACCTCTGGAATTTCATTAAAAACCATCTTAAAAGCATTATAGAAAATCATATACCAACTAAATACACATCAAACAAAATAAATAAATGCTGGTTTAATAATAGACTAAAGAAGCTTTGTAAACAGAAGGAAAACCTATATAGAAAATTTAAAGAAACCAAGGCAGAAAGAGTTTACAAAAAGTATATAAAAATTAAACACCTAACCCAAAAAGTAAGCAGACAGCTGCAGAGTGAATACATAAACAATGTAATATCTAAAGATAACAACAAAAACCTATGGTCATACATTAAGTCTAAGAAAATGGAAACAACAGGCATAGCGCCATTAAAAGATGAACATAACATAATACATAATGATAATGAAACTAAAGCAAACATCCTAAACAAATACTTTGCATCAGCATTCTCAGCCCCAGGAGACAAAGACATATTTCTTAATTTGAACCAAGTAGACAACATAGAAGATTTAGTAGTACAAGAAAATGGAATTAAAAGACTATTAGCCAACACCAAACCAAATAAAGCGTCTGGACCTGATGGTATTCCAGCTAGATTACTCAAAGAACTAAGCAATGAGCTAGCCCCAGTGTTCAAAATACTCTTTCAGGCATCGCTTAACCAGGGCAGAGTACCAAAGGACTGGAAAGAAGCTAATGTCACCCCCCTATTTAAAAAAGGAGAAAAATCTGATCCAGGAAACTACAGACCAGTATCACTTACCAGCATCACATGTAAAATACTAGAACACATAATATGTAGCAACATCATAAACCACTTAGACAAACATAATGTCCTCACCCCATACCAACATGGCTTTAGGAAATATAGATCATGTGAAACACAACTAATAGGACTAATTGATGATTTCTCAAAAGGTTTAGATAATAGTGAACAAATAGATGCTATCTTACTAGATTTTTCCAAGGCTTTTGACAAAGTTCACCACCATAGTTTGCTTAAAAAATTAAAATATTTCGGCATTAACGGTCCACTGCATCAGTGGATTAAAGATTTTCTGATAGGGAGAGAACAAACTGTAATAATAAATGGCTCTAAATCAACACCAATAACAGTAAACTCAGGTGTACCTCAAGGAACAGTCTTGGGTCCACTACTATTTTTAATTTACATAAATGATTTACCAAATTGCATTAGTTCAGGAACAAAAGTCAGATTATTTGCAGACGACTGCATAATATATAGAACAATAAAAACAAAACAAGACACAGATATTTTACAAAGAGAATTAGATGAATTACAGAAATGGGAATCAAATTGGAGCATGTCTTTCCACCCAGAAAAATGTCAGTTGTTAAGAGTAACAAAAAAAATTAAACAAATTAATTCCACTTATCTTATTCATGGCAAACCAGTAACACAGACTAAAAACTCAAAATACCTAGGTGTTATAATAAATGAAAAACTGTCATGGAATCCACATATTGATGAAACTATAAAAAAATCCAACAAAGCATTAGGGTTTATTAAAAGAAATTTCTATAAATCAAATAAGAACATAAAACTAAAATGTTATTTAACCTTGGTTAGGCCAATAATAGAATATGCATCCACCGTGTGGGACCCCTCAACTCAAGAAAACATTAAGAAACTGGAACAAACACAAAATAGAGCAGTGAGATTCATAACAAACGAATATTCACATTTGACTAGGGTAACACCATTAGTAAAATCACTAAATTTAGAAAGCCTTCAGGACAGAAGACTCAAAAGTAAAGTAGCAATTATACATAAAACACTGAACCATAATCTTCAAATACAAAAACAAAATTTAATAAAATACTCTGAAAGACACAAAAATAAAGGCACATTCCTCGTCCCATATGCTAGGACAAATTTGTACAAATACTCCTTCTTCCCTAGTGCTATTAGAGCATGGAATGGGTTGCCTGAGCTAGCCAGAAAAACCAGTGACTTGGCAGAATTTAAGTCATTGGTTAATATGCATGACTAAATGCATGACGCGTAGGACGTAATCATCTTCTTTTTTGAAGTAACGTCTGTATTATATAAGATAAGATAAGAAGATAACCCTACCTTGCAATGAAATCTAGAATGATTGGGTCAACAGGCTAGTGCTTTGTGCATCATTTTAGCGGCCAAAAACAAAATGGCCTCTGCTTTTACTTAGCCTTGTGGTCATGATAAAAGTTTCGGGGATAGTGGCATTATGGGAAACGGCGGGTCCCTTCATTCTACTGAAGTATAAGATAAATATTATTCACATTTGTCACATGAGACAAGTTGCTTATATCCTAACATTAACATTATTCCTTTGCAGTGAAGAATACTCTCTCTCTCTCTCTTATTTTCCTCCTTTTTTTTTTGCTTTTTTCTTTTATTGTTCACTAAGAATCTCCACAACTAAACTTACGAACTGGTGTGTTCATGCTGTTTTGGATATTATTATATTAAACCATTTTATAACTTATAACAGATTTCCAGCAACCGCCTGATTTACCAGGAGCTCCTGGAAATCTCCTGAAATTGCAAAATACACGAAAAAGTCCAGGAAATCTCCGGAAATTATTAAATATTTTGAGAGCTCATACAAATCTCTTGAAATATGAAGGCAAAAATTGTCATTTCGGGGTGTCATTTAATATGGAAAACGCCAATCCTCTGAGCGATTAAAAATAAACGGCATTATGCAATGCCCGTAATTGTAGAATCTGGTGAAAGAAGCTTATCGCGCCTCAAACTAATAAAGAATTACTTAAGGTCAACAATTCTCGTAGATAGATTGAAACATTTGGTATTTTGGCTATTAGGCTAGGTAGGAAATAGAATTTTTATGATATACTGTATGACTTCGCTACACGCAAGGCTCGTAAAATAATTCTGTACGTAGTAAAGAATGAATAAAATGCAAATACCAACTTTTTTCTAATACAAACTCTTAATTTTCAACTATTAGCCGTATCCCTACCCAAACTTGTCCGCGCGAAATCCGTTTCGCATAGGGAACCACAATGGTTAATTCCGGCCCTGCTATTTAGTGACGTGTAAATACAGAGTAGATTGCTTGTTCTCCCCCCACCCAAACCTCTTTTTTTTTCGCCGCCAAAGTTACGTGGGGTAACTCTAGTCCGACTTACAGAAATAAAAGAGTGATCTTTCCTTTACTTCTTAGTGTCCAAACTGTTGAGCCATGAAGAGAATTATATATATATAGATTTAACATGTAACTATAATGTAACATAATATAATTCCTGAGTTCGTTATGCTAGGCCGCAGGTCCAAAAACAGTACATGAGAAGTGACAACAGGCTTGCCAATGCTTCGTGACTACATGTCTGTGTTTCGAATGAATCAAACAGGCTTTGTGTGAACCAGCCAATGTTTAAAACCTGCAGACAAAGTGTTTTTGTTGAGCACATACCTGTGTGGGGGTGTGTTTGATCGGCTATGAATGGTGACCAAAAAAATTACTACCGAGTGAAATAAACCATTTAACGAAGAGATAATACTTACGTTCGCTGAGGAGCATCAAACAGGGGCGTTCCTTTTTTGTTTTTTTTTTTTGACAGGTAAGGGAAGGTTCAATTTATAGATTGTATTAACTGCAATATTGTGCTTATTGTAAGACAAAGTCTTCCTCCTCCTCTCTTCTTCTGTCTCCCCCCTCCCCCAACCAAAATAAAATAATTGGGTTTTTGGGTCATTTCAAGGAATGGTCTCGGTGTCCCCAAACCAAAAAACCCCTATCCTCTAAACGTACAGCACGCCACTACATCTGCTGCTGTTTGTAGCTAAACGATAAAAAATACATATGTAGATCTTTTAATTGTGCAGTTCCCAAGAGGGCCTTTGAATGGAGTAAAGTTCAAGTGATATTGGTGCTATCAGAAGTAGACAAGATATGAATAAATTAGGTTCCCGGTCTAGAATCTTCATATTGACGAGATTGTTAAAATAAATCAGCATTGGGGTTCAATTATATAAATTTTAACAAATCAAACAAGTAACACTCATTTGTAGTTCACTTCCCTGTTATGATTAAAACATCAATAACTTTGTAATCAAAAAAATATTTTATTTGGTATAGAATTAAATGGGAATGCATGTTCTATTTATTTAGAGTCTAGCACAAATTAATTTTTATAAAACCACACAAACACACACACACACACATACACACACAAACGTTTGGTATGCTCTCTGGACTGTCGTTCGGTGGTCTCGGACGTTCCTGGGTTGAACCCTGAGGGCTGCTATCACCCGTCGTTCTGTGGCAGGTTTGTACCAGGGTGTAAAGATATTCAGAACGCGAAGAATCTAATGTTTATATTCTTCAATACCGGTACTGTGGTTTATTACAGGATATCAAGTGTATCATTTCCTTGTTAAGGTGTTCAAAGTATAAGCTGGAGTTTCTTCATTGTTTTATTCATTTAGTCAATCCTCGACACACGTTGGTATGTGTGTCCTATCTTATATATTACAGACGTTACTTCAAAAAAGAAGATAAATACATCCTAATTTCATATGTCAATCTTTTAATATTAATCTGGCAATATGTATGTTAATCAATGATTTAAACTCTGTCAAGTCATTGGTTTTCCTGGCTGATTCAAGCAATCCATTCGCATTCCATTCTCTAATTCTCTCTGGAAGAAGGAGCACTTGTACGCATTTGTACTAGACTATGGAACAAGATTTAGTGTAACCCACCTTAGGCAGACCCTACTACCACTCCAGCCCAACATAACCAACACCCTGTACGGCAGTGCTGAACAACTGAAGAAAACAGCACACTATTTTTCCTTGGCACAATCTGCAAAAGAGCTGACAGCTCAGCAGCTAAAAGCTGGCTAGAAGAAGAAGAAGAATGGAACAAGATATGTGCCTCTATCTTTGTGTCTTTCTGAGTATTTCATTTGGGTTTTGTTATTATATTAGTAAATTATGGTTCAATGTTTCATGTATTAGAGCTACTTTACTTTTTATTCTTCTGTCCTGAAGTGTCTCTAAGCTAAGTGATTTTAGTTATGGTGTTACTCTAATCAAATGTGAATATTCGTTTTTTTTAAAATAAATCTCACTGCTCTATTTTGTATTCTAGTTTCGTAGTGTATTCTTGAGATGAAGGCTCCCAAACTCAGGATGTATATTCTAGTATTGGCCTAGCTTTAGTTAAATAGCATTTTATTGTAGTTTTATGTTCTTGTTTGATTTGTAAACATTTCTTTCAATAAACCCAAATGTTTTGCTTGATTTTTTAAATAATTTCATCAATATATGGATTCTATGAGAACTTTGCATTTATTATGACACCTAGATATAATGAGTTCTTATTCTGTGTGACTGGTTTACCATGAATAAAATAATTATTTTAATTTTTTTTGTCACTCTTAATAACTGTCATTTGAAAAGATAGACATGAATTCACGCATTTTTTACTTAATTAGCCTAATGGATCTCATCGACTTGTGAGACAACAGATTAATGTGTGCAAATAAATTAATTAAACCTCGACTTCCTCCTTGGCTACACTTAAATTATGGAATTGTTAAGTGTTAATTTGATTTAGTTGAACCCCCTTCCCCTGGAAATTACTTTTTCTTAGTCTGTTACTTAAAATCACGTAGATCCAATATATGGAGCCCAGCGAGTGTTAGAAAAACAAATCAGTGTCTAAAATATTTCAGGGAGGGAAATAATTTATTTGGGGGGGGGGGGAGGGCGGTGAACCTTTACCCCCCCCCCCCTCTGCTACTCCCATGAGCTGCCTAGTAGTATTATTATTAATATATATATATATATATATATATATATATATATATATATATATATATATATATATATATATATATATATATATATATATATATATATATACACACACACACACACGCTATATCCTACAGAGCCTGCTACTAGCTAGTTATGACTAGTTATTTTAATGGTCTATTTTACATACGAGAAAAAAAAAATGCAACTAATGACCTAGTTGCGTTTTAGTGTACTAGTGTACTTTTAAATAATTTCCACTAGTGTAGATCTATTTTATTCTAAATCAAAATATAATCTAGTTTAGTCTTTACTTTATGAACTTATACGAATACAGACATTAATTATCCTTGATATTTTGGATTAAATAAAACGTTTCCTTTAGACTCGGCTATTTAAAATTCGGGTATTCATTCTAAACAAGATCTACTTAGTCTTGGATCTAAATTTTTATTTATTACAGTTTGGGAAACCCCCACTTTGTTATTGTTGTTTTTTCAAGTAATGACCATGATTTAGAAGTTTCTACTAAATTCGCGATACTTTTTTAAAAGCCAATGGCGTCGTATTTTCCCATTGACCTTTCCTGATACTTACATCGATAACTATTTATAAACAAAAAATATGGCGGCGTCATTAGAATTAGATGACAGATCTACTAAAACTAAAAAGAAAACAGAAATGGTGTACAGAATTTTAGTTTATTTGCAAATTTGTCATAGAAAATCAAGCTATTTAATTATTCATAGCATTATACAACAAAATCTAATCTGTGATTGTTTGTTTTCAAAATAGCATCTTCCAGAAAGGTCGAGTCGAGCCTCGGCTCACGTACGATCACAACAAATACGCGAAACAATGAAAGGAACATTGTCGAACTTTCTGCTTGTTTACTTCATAGACTAGAGGTGCTATCTCTATAAAAGCTGGTACACACAGAGAAAGAACTCAGATAACTCGAACCTCAAGCGACAAAATACAGTGATACGTGCCTTGATTTTGTACAAGCTACGAACATTTATTTAACATATTTCTTATTTTTATTTTGTTAGTGGTGAAACCATTTCAAAAAGAGCAAAATGTTTGCAGTTGTTCCAAGATATTTTGATGACAGTGGTCTCTTTCAACTAGCAGATGAGATGGTAAACAATCCCTGGTTTACAAGACCAACCTTTGCAGATCGAGCTCTAGCAAATCTCAATGAAAGATTTGGTGATTCACAAGTAAGTAGATAAATTAGACTACTAAGTCTTAGACCAAATAATAGAGATTCTAGAGATCTAGAATGGTTTAGTTTAGATTATTTTAATGCATTCAGATCTACTATTACTAGATCTATATAGACTATAGTTATAGTATAGTGACATGATAGTATTTTAGATCATAGATTTTGCACCACACTTAATTGATCAGGAATACTTGACCTAGGGAAAAAACAAAATCATCCAGAAACTCCTTAAAGTTAAAGCCATTAAACTTGAACCATTTAGACCTAGATCTTTAACATAATTTAATAATAAAATTCAAGTCAATGTGTGTTGGGGTCAAACAGAAAAGTAAATAAATATAGTCGGTAGTTTAAAACCTTTAATTCACATTTAGACTATCAGTTTCTTAAATACTCAAGCCTCCTGCAAGAATCATGCAAGTCCTCATCTTAGAAAGTTAATCAATTGGTTTAATAGCATTCACTTGAACCTGTACCTTTTTTTTTTTTTTTAACTTAATCAATCTAAATCAATAACTTGTTTTTGTTTTTTATTATTTCAGATTCAGAACACAGACAAGGAATTCAGAGTGAATCTTGACTTGCATCATTACAAACCTGAAGAAGTTAAGGTTACATCTGACAATAAGAAAATCACTGTCCATGCCAAACATGAAGAGAAGCAAGACAAACATGGTTATGTCTCTCGTGAAATTATCAGAACCTATGCATTGCCAGAAGTAAGTTTTCTTTGATTTTTTTAAAGTCCCATTTTAGTATCTGGAATATGCACAGTAATATAGATTTATGCAGACCCTTTCCTCAATGCTTCTAGTTCAGTTTTGTGGTTTCTCAAAAAAAAAAAGTATATTAACTATTATTCAGGTTCTTTTTTTTTTTTTTTACATTTTTTTTTTTTATTTTCCAGTTTTGCTGAGATCTTATGAGTTGTGTATTACCACAAAATGTAGCTGTATCTTCAATGTAAAGTTCATGTATCAGATTTCTAAAATGACCTTTCTGGGTTTAACAGTTGTATAAGCACTGAAAGTAGTTAGTAAGGGAATGGTAATAGGGTCTATTATAATAATGTGAGGCAGATTTATAAAGACTTGAATTTTAGTGTTCACTAATCATAGATGGGCCTGGAATGGAACATCTCACTATTAGTAAGGGAACATTTGTAGAGATTTATGTAGCTATATTAGTGTCCTTTCCTTATAAAGGGATGCTTGTTTGGTGTTAAGCAGATATAGATTACTTTTTTAACTTATCTTAATTACAATGAGATCAGCTATATCATTGGTACAAATTGTGTTTCTGTGGTATGTTATTGTCATCTTTTCCCTTCTGCCTGTGACTAAAGAGGTCAATGCTTGATACACAGCTGATATTGTTTATGCTTAAATGTTGGTTGTTTTTTTTTCTAGGATACAGATTCCAAGTCAGTGACATCAACAATGAATTCAAATGGGGTTCTGAACATCAGAGTTGCCAAGAAAGCCATTGAACCTCCTAAAGAAATTCCAATAGCTGTTGAATACAAAGGATGAAGAAGGAAAAGTACAAAGTATTAAGATGCACATAGTATGATGTATTTTTTCAGTATTATGTGTACATCTATTGAAAATGCTGTTAATAATTGTTGTTAATATATCATTTTTTATTGGAAAAGCATTTTTATTACTGTATTATAAACAGTAATTTATTTCTCTTTGTAATGCATAATTTTTTTTTTCAAGAAGGCTGTTTATGTAAACTAAAATTCCTTTACTTAGATTAAGTCACATTTTTTAAATTCTAGTTCTAATTGATTACTCAATGTTGTATAAATATGAAATAACATATTTGTATGTTCAAATTTTTTTTTATTTTGTCTAAATAAAAAATAATTAATCTCCATTTTCCTTTATTTTTATTGTATTTTAGTTCAAATTTTGAATTAAATTTAAAAAAAAAATGAATTTAAACACTACAAAAAAAAAGCTGACTTATTAAATATAAAATTTGAAAATAACTTAAAAATTTATTTTATAATTTTATTTTTTTCCTTTTACATTTTTACAAATACAATGCACTGAAAAAAATAATAAAATCATTACAACAAATGATGTATATACATGTTTCTAGGTAACATACAGACATTCAAACCATTCTCATAACTCAAAAGCTTAAAAATTTAATATTTTAAACCATCATCATCATCATGTATTATCAATCACCAGTCTTACTTTTACAACAGATTGATGTCTCATTTTCTGGTAACCTTTGATATGCCATTATTGCTCTTGTTGGATAGCCAATTTAGAAAATAAATCATACACACAGATTTGACATAATTTAGTATAGTTAATTCATGCTGTATTATTCGATGAGGGCATTCACAGTTAACTAAGATTCTGAACAAAGGTTAATTGGTATCTGATGATTGTGACGGGTTGTGTTCAACTTTCTGCTTCTTCCTTGCTCTGGTATCGGCAAGCACTTGTTCTATAGTTCTAGAGTCTTGTTTATTCTTACTAGGAACTGAAAGAAGGACATAATGAAGAACATAAAACATATGATGTAGGTCAATCTTATCTGAGAAGGTCAAAGTCTTTGTCAGATTTGTAATTCTTTTTATGTGCAATTTTAAAGACAATTTCAGTAAAAGAAAGAAATCAGTCTAACAAAGCTAGTTCTTGAAAAAATGGGTAAAGGAAAGATACGCAGATATATGTTTAAAATAAACAAAATTGATAGTTTAAAGTATACAATTAGCATTTGAAAAAGTAAATAGAATAAAGCTGTTCATATATTTTAAGCCAAGATGATGACAGAAATAGGACTTTTTCTTTGCTTAAGTAATAGAAAAAGACCATTTCATTCACTTTTGCAGATGTGTTCCTATAATTTAAACAAATATGAAATTTTTCTTTTTCTAGGTCATTACAAAATTTAAATTACAAGTAGCAACGACAAATAATTAGGTATATTTAATAATTATTAACAAAGAATATTAACCAAAAAGGGATCCCTAGATGGAATCTTTACCATTTGGTTTATCAGAAATGCTACTGAAATGTCTGGTGGATGAATGGTTAATCATTTCAAGAGTGGCTCTGTATGTTGAGCTGTTACTTAGTGCTAAACAGCTTTATACAAAAACTCATTTGAGTTATAGATTTGAAACATTAGTATAAAAATAATCGAATTTTCAGACTTCTAAATATATGTGTGTAGTATTTTGTTAAAAAAAAAAGCTGCCTGGAGAGCTGCATTTCCAACAATAACCAATGCTAGGAGATGAGCCATAGTTGTCTTACCAGTGAAGGAGGCTAATATTTGTAACCAACACACTAAGCTGATAGGTAGTACAAAAGAATAAATCAGCTACCTTGCATAGTCCATAATAAAAATGAACTTACCAAATCCATATTGTGAGTTGGAGACTAAACCCCTAGCTGCTTCTTTGGCTGCTTCATCCCCAATGAGGTGTTTGTACTTGTCCCTGTAGTTTGAGGATGGTGTATCTTTGGAAGGATTAGACTTTCTGTCTTTTTCAAGCTGTTCTTCTACTTCCTGTGAAAGTGGTTGTAAACAAAATAATATTAAATTTAAGAAACATAATGTAAACCTATTTTCATCTTTGAACCCAAAGTTCTAATTTGAAGAATTAAGTAGCTTAATTAAAACTTCTATCAATGTTTTTGTTTCTACCAGCAATACAGTCTAAGTTTCCACAGTAACTATCTTACCAAAAAAAAAACATAACTCTTAAAAATCAGAACCAATACAACAGAGCATAACACAAGTGTTTCCATGACCTGCTTATTTAGTTTTGATGATAAAAATCTCAGCTAAGCTAACCAGTTTTGTTTTCAAATAATAAACAGGTCATTTTTTTAGTACTTACTCTTTGTCTTTGTAATTCCTTATTTTTCTCTGGATCCCACTCCTCACCCTTTCTATATGCCAATAACTCCTCGTCTGATGGAGCAAATTCCTTTATAAAAAAACAACAGATTAACATTAAAAAAACTTAACATTTTTTATTAAGGTGGTAATTAATAATATATACACACTGCAGATTTCTAGTTTATGCTCATCATGGAACTAGTTTAATTTGTTGATCAGCTTTATTTCCTGTCAATTTAATTTGTAAATCCTTTTTGAAGCCATTGGAAGATGTTTATCTTAATATGTAGTAATCTTAATATGTAATATGTTGTTTTTTTTTATTCCTTTTTCCAATTTTTGACCACACAATAGTTAATAAAAAGAGAAATGTAGAATTAATATTTCTATTTTATCAAGCTCTATTATACATGTTGTCATAAATATTTATTACATAATCCATTCAATAACAAAAGATATATTTACAAAAAAATAATTTCAATTTGAAGCTAAACCATATTTATTTAAGTAACAGATTGAAAGGAAAGGTTTCAAAGGTTGGTTGTTGGATTATTTTAAATCCACTATGTCTGAAATTAGAATTGTTAAAAATACAAACTGGTTCAATCAATTTGTTAATATTTTAATTGGCCTTTGTATCAAAACCAGTTCAAAACTAACCAAAACTTTTAGTTTCAAATATATCTTTGTTATTCAATATTTGATTGATAGGATAAAAAAAAATTATTCATGTCATAAATAATTTTGGCAAAAAAAAAAAAAATATGGCAGATTAATCGACCTACTTAACTTGATTGGAAAGTCACACTAATATCTAAATACAAATACTGATGATGATTTTTCCAAAGAATGTTAAAAAGAACAAAGCAATTTGTGTTACCTTTTTCCATAGCATTACATATCTATCATCTTCTTCAAGGCCAAAAGAAAAAGAAGCCAAGCCAGCTACCTCAGCCACATCATGTCTGAATACATTAATGAAATGGAAAAGATAATTATTAAAACATGTAATTAATCTGGAAAAGATAATTATTAAAACATTTAATTAACCTGTTTATTAATGATAAATAGACAAAGTCATCCCCACATAATAATTATTGGTTTACTATTACTTATTGAAAGTTATTTTCCTGGAAAGTAGAAGTCAAAAATAAGCGTCAATTTTCTTCTGAAGACAGTTTTTGAACTGCAATTCCTGGAACCACATTACTTCGCCTTTGACACCATTTTAGGTCTAACTCAGCAGATCTAAAACTAAAACAAATATGGAAAAGCTCCAGACCTTTGTTAACAGATGCCTATGCCGGATAATAGGAATTAGGTGGCCAGAAAAGATAACTACTATCGATTTGTGGGAGAACTAGACAAAAGCCCAAGACATCACAAAACGAAAATGGAGCTGGATAGGACACACCCTGCAAAAACCAGCTACCAATGTTGCAAGGCAGGCACTTGACTGGAACCCACAAGGAAAGTGGGCAGACCCAAGCAAACCTGGAAGAGGTCAGTCATCAGTGAAGCTGAGGGTACTGGAATGACATGGGAGCAGATGAAGAAAGCTGCTCAGAACCGAGTTCGGTGGAGAGGTGTGGTTGCAGCTCTATGCTCCCCCGGGAGTGCACAGGATTAAGTAAGCAGCAGTACTGTATTGTTATCTTTTATAGGCAACATCATTAGGCACTAAATATGGTATTCGGCCACACATCACTAATTGGAAACAAAATCACTGTCCAATCCAGAGGCAGCACTTCTCTATATGATTATAGGGTCAGGGTTTCTGAGCATCTGTGATAACTAGAAGTTCATCACAAATGTTTCAGAGATATACAAGGAAAAGTTGAAACCACAAGATAGTTTTAGTAATGACATTGAAATAATTTGTTTGAGTTACTACTGGAATGTAAAGAATGGTATAAATATAAAACTTCTGCTTTTCCACTGATTCTTTAAACAAGCAAGGAAGAAATTTTAAAGTTGAAATAACCATAAGTACAAAACTGGTTACATTGAATCCTTTACGTCCATTTTCAAAGACCTAGTTCTTTTAGGGCATGATTTAAGAATATAATGCAAATATTATAAATTACAAATAAGAATCAAGAAAATAAAAATCTCAATTGAAAATCCATTTGGGAACTGAATTCAATATCTTCAAAACTCCAGTCAACCCTCTAGTACAAGGCTGCCCCATAGCTTGTTGCATCTAGCTTCGGTGCATTATTATTTGTAATGATTTTATCATTATTTTTAATGATTACAACACATTTAATGCTTAAGCTTGCACTAGTCAAATTGAATTTCTAATGTCTCCAAATATTTCTAGCAATAAGATGATTTGTTTTCCTTTACTCACACAATGGCTCTTAAAACTTTGTCCATAGGCTCTAGTTTCAGTTTCTCTTGTGTGCCATCTTTAATAAATTCATGTATCCTTTTCTGTATCTGTTATAAAAAACAACAACATACAATTAGATATATTGACAGAATAGTGTTAGATAAATAGTGCTGAACTATATGCTAAAGTAATTTTAAAAAAAGAGTTTGCTGTTCCAGTTGTTTTATGACAGGGCAAAAGTGGAGTATTAAGAAAAGTATAAAAATAATAAGACCAATAAACTTATTCTTTTTTTTAATATTTGAGAAAAAAAGTAGCAATTATTGGGGAAAGGAGTGGGGCCTCCAGACAGAGGAGTTGGTGAAGAGCCAATTCCTCATCCTGGCTACAGGATAAAATCCTTTCCCAGGTCAAAGGGTTCATAAAAGGGATACGTTTTATCTCAAACCTTATTTGGACATCTCGGGGGGGGGGGGGGGGGGGGGGAGGAGGAGTCTATTGTTACAGCAATTTTTTAAAAATTAATTTATAACAAATCTTTGCAGCAATAGTTTCTATTCCATGACTGATGAGTGAGGTTTTATTTAGGGTGATCTCCATCAAAGTGATGATAATGTGAATGGGATACTGATATATAGGGAATGTTAGGACTAAAGGTGGGGGTTTAAAAATCTGTTTCATGAAGGGGGGGGGGGGGGGAAGGGGTCTGAAGATTTGTTATGTAGCAATCAAAAAAATTTTGAAATGAAATAACAGGTGCAGTGGTCCCTTGACCTCCGTGAGTGAGACTTTGGTGGAAGTACTATACCACAGGTTTTCAAGAAATATAATTTTTTTTACCCCATGGGTTTTCCAGCGTCAGCCTAATATATATGTACAGTATTTGCATAGAAAAAAGAAATATGTCATCGCCAGAGGTTACAGATGTTGATTGGCTGAAACGTCATTATCAAAAGCCATTTCATGATCGATTCATCCCTCCTATCATGCCATTGAGTTATGACAATGGTGAAATCATACAAAAATGTTACAAGACTCTTTCAAAGTTTCTACTACTCATCTAAGATTATGAAACCTGCATGTTAGAATCAGTTTTGTCGAAGTTTGAAAGGAAAGATTGAATTACAAATCTGTAAAGAATGCAACACATATTTGAACAAATACTAAGCTGAGACCAAAGCAACTGATTTGAATTTTCTAGAGGAGGGTATAGAGTTTTGTTATGAAGGGTGGATAAAAAAGGTAATTCTGTAATACTCAAAGTTACCCATAGCTGAATAAATAAGGTGTATGATATATAATATATATATATATATGTTCTTTGCCATATTATGGAAAGGGTATTAATTTTCTGGACAGACAAGCTAGTGTGCCACTGATGTGTATTTGAGAGTGAGGGAGGTATGTATGTGTAAACATGGAAAGTGTGTTTGAGTGAGGGAGGTTTGTAAAAGGAAATGAGAAAATTTCTAGTTTAGGGAATAGTAATACAGAAAACAGCTAATTTAGATGAATAGTTTTTCCCATGATTTCTCAAACAATAAGATCATTTAGAGATATGACATATATCTGAAGTAGCTTTCATTCAAGAAAAAAGCAAAGAAAAAGTATGTGTTTATTTTAGACTATTTACCTTTTGTTTAAAATTATCAAGCATTTTCTTTTCTGCTTCTTGTTGCTTAGCCTGCAGGGCTTTCTCAGCTGGAATAAAACAGAAATACAAAGTGGTTGTTTGAATTTATATGTATTAATAACTTTCACAGACCACAGCAAAGTATGTAGTCCAGTCAGGGCCATATTTAAATAATGTAGTGATCATGGAGCAGAATTTTTGTGGAGGCCCCTACAATTTTTTTAAAGCTTGAATGAATATCCATTTATGAATGAAAATACCGACATCTAAAAGCATGCTATATTTTAGAAGAAAAAAATAGAGTTCTTGTAAATTTAATCTCAATTTCCGTTTAAAAAATATTTAGTATATATATTTTAGTTTAAAAAGTGTATATTTTTTAGTTTTTCTAAATCCGAACATGTTACAATCATACCCTTCTTATCTCGATATTGTTGCCAACTATAAAAATGCAAAACGAAACTTTAGAAAAAAATCTTTAAAGTTTCTAACCCATCAAAATATGGATATTTATTTTTTTCTTCTTTTGTGGAGGCCCCTTTCTTGTGGAGGCCCCCAGGACTCTAGCCCTCGCTGCCCTCCCTTAAATCTGGCCCTTAATCTAGCCTTTAACTTGGGATATCATTTACTTCTAGTCTAGTAATGGAATAAAATATATTATTACATGACATTATGACATCCTTCAATTATGTTCTCTAGACTTCAGTAGAGTTAACTCATTGAGTGCGGTGCTATTTTGTCAAAAAAATGCTACTGTTTTAGAAAAACTTTTTTCTTCCTAATATGACTAAAACAAAAATTTGTAATTCAAGTACCAATGATGCTATAGTAACATTTTTGGTATCAAATTAAAGGTAAATGAATGGAGAATTTGAAAATGTAAATAACTTTTCATTTAAATATAAGATACAAATTTTAATCTAAATAATATGACATTATAACAAAAAAATGGATGCCAGCCGTAGTACTTGTGAGACCTAAATCTAGATTTTCATCTTTGCATTACTGTTGAAACAGCATATTAGAATACTTACAGCTTTATCAAAAAGAATAGTCATAAATACATTATTATTTTACCTGGCTTTCTAGTCAGCCAAAAAGGGAAAGTTATTGCACTTTTTATGACTACCAATAGCAATAGATACCAGCACAAAATCTATCAATAAAATGTACTGAAATATTATGTACATGTGAATCAATGGATTTAGATCTATATTTCTCTTACTTTTAATTGTCTAAGACATCTTTGATTCTAATACCACACCAGTGCAAGATATAGGCTAGCAAGAGATCCAAGCATAGATCTCGAAATAGCCGAAGGACAACACCAATTCTAATTCAGTTTACCTAAGATCTAGACCTAGATTTTCATTATTACTGTTCATTTGTGATAAATAATGAATGTAGAATAATTTTATATTTCACTTTTATTTACCAGTATTTATTTTACGTACAAGTCAGAGTGCAATATGAACAAATAAAGCCTTGGCGAAGATGATTTTTACAAATAAACAATACTAAAAAAATACTAACAAAATAATAAGCAAAAAATGCCTAGCATGGATAATTAGTGGATGTAGATCTACCATTTCTGTTGTTTTCAATTATATACTATATTATATATCTAGAGATCTAGCTAGATGTAGAGATAAAAGCTTAAATCTAGTCAATCTTGATATACTATCATATGATACATTCCAGACCTAGCTTTAGCCACCCTTGAACAATACTAGATCTGGATCTAAATAGTAAATACTAATAATATCCAAGTCTGTTGCTAAATCTAGACCTACTCTCTATCTAAATCTTCATTATCACTTACATCACTATTATAGAAATTCTAAAAAATATTATAAAGTTTCTTCTCTTCTCAAGTAAACATTGTGGGTGTGTCTTGGACTAGCCTAGCCATGACGTTGATTTTTGCAGATAAACAATACAAAAAAATCTAAAATGGGCAAAAAATGCCCACAGTGGATGATTATTTGATGAAGATCTAATATTTCTGTTCTTTTTATTTGTTCTAGGCTTAGATCTAGAGACAATAGCTTAGGTTTAGTCAATCTCGATCCACACTTTACAGTACTTTACACCTACGACACCTAGGACCTAGCCTTATGACAATACTAGTTCTAGATCTAAATATTATATGTATAAATAATAAATACAAATCTGGATTCTAATAAATTATCCTACACTAAATCTAAACTTACTGGATCTAATCTTGATCAAAATCACTATTTATTTGTGATAAATTATAGAATAATTATAAAGTTTCTTCAGTAATATCATTGTGGGTGTGTCTTGGACTACTGTAGCCATGGCGACATTTTTTACAAATCAAAAATCGTATAAAAAAAAAATTCAAATAAATTCTAAATACGTCTAAAAGCTTGTTATTGCTATGTAAACATAGGATGAAGAACTCTTTTATTCTAGCACTGTTAGTTAAAAATTTAGATTAAAAAACGCAGTGAAACTAAGGTAGGGTACAAGCGTCTTTCCCAGAGACGTTCTGTGCATTTAGGGTAGTCAGACCGTCTCTGGGAAAGACGCCCCGCACTCATTGAGTTAATAGATCTAGAGACAAGACCGGAAGGTTCTATTCTATTTTGTTGAGGCGGCTTCAACAGTCTGTAGATGAGAGGCTCAGAGAAGAACAAGCAGGTTTCCGAAGAGGCAGATCATGTGCAGAATAGATTTTTGCTCTTTGAAATATCATAGAACAAAGTTTTGAGTACCAACAACGGCTAACGATCAGTTTCGTAGACCACCAAGAATCACTATGGAAAATAGTTAGAGAATATGGCATCCCAAAAAAATTCACCCAGATCCTACGACACTTATACAGTCAGTCTAGTTGCTGCATTAAAACAGAAGAAGGAACAACCAAGTTTTTCAGCATGGTATGAGACAGGGGTGCATCTTATCTCCCTTCCTTTTCCTCCTAGCCATCGACTACATAATGAGGAGAGCAATGAACCAGACTGCCTTTGGTATTCCATAGCGTGAACAAAACCAAATGGCGGACTTGGACTTTGCTGATGACGTTGCACTACTTGGGGCTAAAAATAAATGCATACAAGAAAGGACCGAGAGCCTAGTTAGAGAGGCACGCAAAATTGGCCTCTGCATAAACTTAGATAAGACTAAAATTTTGCGAGTAGGATATAAGGCAAAGGGTGCCCTCGTCAGACTTGGCGAGTCAAAGCATGAAGAGCAGGACAAGTTCACGTACCTTGGCACCATCATAACAAATGATGGGGATGCCTACCATGATGTAGCGTGACGAATAGGAAAGGCAGGGAGCATTTTCCAAAGGGTACAGCCAATTTGGACAAGCCAAGCCATTGGGCTTGAGACAAAATACACTTTCTCAACACAATCGTCATTCCAACAGCAACATATGCATGTGAGACATGGAAGTCATCTGTCGAAATTGAGAAAAGATAAAATGTGGCTCAACAAAAATGGCTGAGACGGATTTTGGAAGTCAGTTACACAGATCGGGTCTCAAACAAGGAAACCCTATGCCGAACTGGGAGTCGAACACTTAGTGAGGTTGTGACAGAGCGTCGCATAAGGTTTGCGGGACATGTTCTACAACAAAATGAACTACGCATACCAAGAGTTGCGATGATTTGGAGGCCAATACGAGGAAAGCGCAAACAGGGACATCCTCGTATTTCTAGGCACCACACCTTCATGGAGGATCTCAGAACAGTGGACACCAGGTGGGAGGAGGCTTCAGAAATGGCCAATGGCAGTTCTTTATGGAGACAGCTTGCCGCCCATTGCGCCGAACGGCGCAGGAGGACCTAAGTAAGTAACTAACTAACTAGATCTAGATAATCTTTAGAAGCTAAGTATATAATATATAGATCTAAGCTACAACCTTAGCTAACTATTGTAAAGAAACGTAAGCTTACAATATATGGCCATATTACAAGATCCACGGGGCTCGCAAAGACCTTCCTTCAGGAACAGTACCAGAAAAAGAAGAAGAGGCAGACAGAGAAAGCGATGGGAGGACAACATAAAAGAATGGCCGGGCCTACCATTGATAGAGGTTTTAAACAAGGCAAGACAGAGAGGAATGGAGAAAGACGGTCAACAAATCCTGCTTGGTGCCCCAACGGTCAAATAGACTAAGGGATAGGTAAGATAAAAGTAAAAGGTAGCCTTAGAGTGCCTTAGACAGGAAGCCTGTCTAAACTTTTAAACTAGTTAAACTAGACTATACTAGAATCTATAATAATTTATATCATGTAAATCTAGACAATCTAGTAGAGTTAACAAGAGTCAAGAGTGTCCTAGTATAAGAGAGGGACTAGTCTGACTAGTCACTAGAGTGACTAGCAGAGTCACGTCAGTAGAGTAGAAGTACTAGAACTAACAACTATCATGAATATGATTATGAACTAGATCTTGAGTCTAGATCTAGAAATTTAAATTAGAAAGTAGTAAGTTAAGACAAGACACAAGTAAGACTTTCACTTAGTCAGTTACTTGAGTTAATGTTTACAAGTGAAGTAGATCTCGAGTCTAGACTTAGAGTCTAGATCTATATCATCAGCCAAAGTAAACTTAAACGCTTATCCTATATTATATTTTGATTTCTAAATCTATCTGATGATTTTTTAACCTTTAGCTTTTTTTCTTTCATCTGTTCCTATTGATGGGGGCTTTTCCATTGACCCCAAAATCGAAGCAAGTAAATCTGCCATTTTATGGTAGTCTAGTAAACTTATTTTTCGATAACAGTAATAGTCCTTGAAAAGATTGATGTCATGACCTATAAAATTAACCAGAGGAGAAAAAAAGTAATCAATATTTATCTTTTTTTAACCCATTGTGCCTAGCTTCTTTATGAGATCTCTTTTTTTTTCTTTTATAGCCATGTTTACGGAAACACCATGTACAATGATGTAGTCTACATATTTTATTAAGAAACTTTATCGATAATGAGGAAGATTTAGATAGGTGTTTTGAAAGCCATTAATCTTTGCTGCTTATCTAATTTTCTTATATAATACAGACGTTACTTCAAAAAAAAAAAAAAAAAAAAGATGATGATTGCGTCCTACGCGTCATGCATATTAACCAATGACTTAAATTCTGCCAAGTCACTGGTTTTCCTGGCTAGCTCAGGCAACCCATTCCATGCATTTGTACAAATTTGTCCTAGCATATGGAACGAGAAATGTGCCTTTATCTTTGTGTCTATCTATTTTATTAAATTTTGTTTTTGTATTTGAAGATTATGGTTCAGTGTTTTATGTATAATTGCTACTTTACTTTTGAGTCTCCTATCCTGAAGGCTTTCTAAATTTAGTGATTTTACTAAAGGTGTTACTCTAGTCAAATGTGAATATTCGTTTGTTATGAATCTCACTGCTCTATATTGTGTCTGTTCCAGTTTCTTAAATATTTTTTTTCGAGTTGAGGGGTCCCAAACAGAGGATGCATATTCTATCATTGGCCTAACTTAGGTTAAATAACATTTTAGTTTTATGTTCTTATTTGATTTATAGAAATTTCTTTTAATAAACCCTAATGCTTTGTTTGATTTTTTGATAGTTTCATCAATATGGGGATTCCATGACATTTTTTATTTATTAGGCTAGAACACTTAGGTATTTTGCGTTTTTAGTCTGTGTTACTGCTTGCTTTCTATTCATGAGAAACTCAGTAAGTAGGCCTACGTTTAACTAAGTAAAAAAAAATATAGCTGGCACAATGTTTCAATATAGACCCTTGAAACTTTCTATTCTGTGTGATCATTTGTGGGAAACCTCGACCCTATAAAAAAAAAAGGTTAGGCTAATGCTTTAGGAATGCAAAGGTTCCGGGGGATGAATGTGAGCTGACCCGAGTGACTTCCAACATTGTGAGCTGCAGAAACGTCTTATTTATGCAGAAGAGCATTCCTGAGTATCTGCGAATGGTGTGTTTGAAAATGTGAACGCTGGGTAGTTAGGCCTATATGGAATAACGGACGTGAAATGAGTTTTGATTTTTTGGAAGCGTTTGAAACTCATGTGAATTTAGCTAGGTCTTGTTGAAGTCAGTCATCTTTTGTCTTTTTCATTTACAAGTAAGCCCCCTCCTAGTGTAGGACTTAAGAGAATTAAGGCATATACACTCTTGACTTCTTATATCTCGTCAACATCGAGTCCCTGTGGTGTAAATTTAAAAAAAAATGTAGGCCTAATTCTGTTTTGCTTTAAATACTTTTTTTTAATAAAAAAAAATACTTTTTCGTTTTATGGTCTTTATGTCGCTATACCATTTTGCTGATAGAAACAATCCTTTTGCATCCTCTCTTTTTCAAACTTTAGTACCCGGTACATTAAAAAACAAATGCAGGCATAATTTAAAATAAGGCATAATCTTATCGCACTTCTCAGCCATTGTACATAGTCATTGCATTCCATGAGTAATCATGCATGCTCCATTTAACTCCATTATTGTTTATGAATAAATTTAATAACCTCGATTAATTTGTTAATTCAACAAATGAAACCAACGTAAACACAAACTGAAAAGACTAGTCGAAATGCATCTAATTTGAATTAAGCTTTTTCGTTAAAATATAATAATATAACAATAATGCAGATCTACAGCAGCTTGGGGTTCGGGCGTGGAGAACAAAGGCCCAGGAGAGATCTGAATGGAGTGATGTGTTGAAGAAGGCCAGAGCCCTCCATGGGCTGTAGCGCCACTGGAATGTATGGAAATAACAACAATGGCAATATATGCGATTCCGAATGGACCAGAAAAGGGGGGGGGGGTATCTGGGAGAATGTTTTTCCGTGCTTCCTTTAGGCACTAATTAAACACAACTCTCCTCGAGTCGGGTGTCGAACCTCGAGCCCCCTTGGTAGGTAGCCAAGCCAAGCCAAGTTCCACGCTTCCATGCTCTCGATTGGAGGCGTTCAAATACGCTGTTGACCTTAGCGGGACAGTTACCTATTCCTATAGACAGTGGCGCATCGTTGGACAATGTGCTGCACAGGTACCTAAAGTGGTCGACAGCATTAAGGAAGTGGTCATTCATATTTATTTTTTTTAGCTGGGTTAGTTCCGTTTTGGGGACTTCTGAAGCATCAACTCCATTTTTTTTATGTTGATAGCCCAAACGAGGTATCAGACTCATCGAATTCATTGATTGCAAATAGAAGCTTATATTAATCAATTTTATGTTCAAGAATTATATTCTAGGTATTTTTGTTTCATTGTAGGTCTGCTATTTTAAAGACACTTTATCTTGTAAGAATAAGTTATATATATTTTAAGAAGGAAGATAAGTAGGCCCTTTACAGTCCAAAAATTAATGCTCCCGTAAGTTGAGATTACGCTTGATTCGAAGTGTCTTGTTTTTTTTCTTTTCTTCTTTGCCTCTATAAAACAAACGTGGGGAGTTCAAACTCAGTTATGGTCGGTTCCAGATTATTCGAATATAACATCAACAATTTTCCATGCGTTGTACCAGGGGTTATGGGAATTCTGGCAAATGCCCAATGGGCCGGTACCCAAATGGGCCGGTAGGGCCACCGAAAGGACCGCATGTATTAAATTGTTAAAGCTTTTATAATATTCTCTTATAAAAAGGGCCCTCTGGGTGTCGTGTTAAAAAGAAATCTCTCTACAGTGTAGACAAATTTGCCGAAATAATGTAATAGCCTACATCCGTAGACAGTGCTACTAGTAGGCTTCATCCGTTTAGGTGCTACACACTGAAAGATTAAAAAACTCAAGGCCTATGTTTCTTATAAAAACATACAGCTCACTGTATGCATGTGTACAGTTATCGATATTCAGACAGGTTTACCTATAGTTGGATGCCCACCATATGATATGCATGATATGCAATTTATGGGCCTAATTGTAGGCCTATTGAAATGCCCGGGCCGATTTTGACACCCAGTCAGCCCATTCGTTGTACCCTATTTCATAACATAACAAGTCAGCAGTCAATCCTTTAACAATGTAGCACGTTTATATCGATCGATTTCTAGCATTGCGTAGTCTATACTTGTGTGGCGTATGGTATAGCGTCCACTGAAATGGGTGTACCAAGTGAGAGACAAAGACATGCCCACTTAACATCTCTCACACTTCCTCTCCATCACAGCCAAGCAAGCACCAAACAATATAAGACATTGTCTTCGATTCACTAGATTAAAGATTAGTGCAATAATTCACATGACCACGCAAAACCCAGTTGTGACCTGCATTTTTTTTTTCTGTGCCTGTCTGGACAAAGACCCCCCCCCCCCCCCCCAAAAAAAAAAACGCTGTCCGGGAAAGCTGTATATGTTACAGAGAAATACGGTATAAACAATTTGAAGTACCGTGAGCAAACCATGAAATACAAAGTACCCTCACGTTTGAGGACCTCAGTGAAAAGGGAAGAATGTTTCTTTCTGGAACTTCCATATTATTATTTCCATTATGAAAGTAAGTCACTTCCAGCTGGCACGTCGAATCCTTCAAGTCTATCTTGATGCTGGGCTCCTGTACATCTCCCAATATTTTCTTTACCCATCTACTGTTTTGTTTTCTCCTCGTATTCAGCTTACTGTTGAAACGGATCTTTAAGAAAGTTTTGAAGTTCCCCTTTCAGACCTATATGGCAGATGATGTTATGGTCATCTGTATCTTTGGCCAGCGGTTAACAAGCAGGGTGTCATGTGGCCATCACAATGACCAACCGCCTTTACTTTCCCCAACTAAAGTCAGGCACCCATTAGAGTTTGGGTAGACCCAGAAGCGCTCTAAAATTCCGAAATTCAAAATCCAAGTCTTCACCGACATTCTAACCAATGAGTCCTTGTTCGGAAGCCAAGTGCTTAAATATTCAGCCATCGCACACACTTTAAGAAAATTGGCGTATCATTATTATGGTTTTGTTAGCTCTTTCTAGCATTACCAAGTAGGCGTACAAAGATTTGAAGTCCCACAGGAATGTCGCCATTACCAGGAGCTCTACTTGTCATATCATATGATTTAGATCATTTGATTTGAAACGAAATCAATTTGTTTTCGACACTGAAATGTTTGTGTGTGTCTGAGGTGTAAAAAGTAAAAGTAAAGTCTTCACCAGGATACGAACACGGTACCCCCCGATTCGGAAGCCAAGCGCTTTACCGCTGTAACCTGTTATGTTATGTTATTCTATTATGTGTGAATATTCCTTGCTTAAAACTATTATGCTTCAACAACCCCCCCCCCTCTCTCTCTGTTTCTCTTTTCCCTTTTTTCTTTGCACATTTTGTTTGACGCCCAAATAGTTCTGTGAAACGGGCAGCTGTGTTGATTTAATTAAAAGACATTTGAAAAGCCAAGGTTGTTTCTGAATAGTTTCATTAAGAAATATCAACTACATCTTCCGTGTATGTTAACACTAATTAATGTTTATAAATCCCGTTTTTAAAACATCAATCTGCCTTTGAATGCCAGTCAAAGAATTTGATATCGTTAAGTCTGTCCATCAATTTTTGTTTACTCGTCTCATCCAGAGGTTTCATGGGATATCTTGGTGGGCCAGCATCAACTCCAATCTGACTGAGAACAAATTTCACCGCTGGGAGTAGACCACCAGTGACCGATCCTAAAAGAAACCAAATCATTAATTATTGGTCCTGTTACTTTTTTTTCTTGTTTACATTGAAAACTAAAATTTAGCCAATTACTGTCTTTTTGTAGTAATCCAAATGTCATCTATATAGCCATTTCATTATCTCAGTAAATGCATACTTTCGCCATTTCGTGACATAATTAACTTTTTTTTTTTTTACAAAATCCAATTAGTCAACAAAAATTATTTTTAACTTCAAGCTTTGGTTTCACTCATGTACCTCTAACATTCACACATATCTATTTTGACATATATCTTAAATAGTACCTCACCATACACTAGCGGATCCAGAGCTTTGGAGTGGAGGGGGCGTTTTTTTTTTCAAACCCTAACTCTAACGACCAGTAAACCCTAACCCTAAGCATAAACGCGCGTACAGCATATCAGCATAGTGTTACAAATGAACAGTGACAAGTAGAGGTCAACGTGTGACCCCAGCGAGATGACACAGCAGCCAGTGTTCTCTGGAATCTACGCTTATAAACAAAGACAGGATGTGACGTGTCCTCACATGTTGTTCCAGGGGACAAACAGATCTAAGAAGGGGGTAGTTACTAGTGAACAGTGACAGATAGAGGTCAGTACGTGTTACCCCGGCTTGATGACACTGCAGCAGGTGTTCTCTGGAATCTACATGTAAAAACAAAGACAGGATCTGACGTTTCCTCATGTGTTATTCCAGAGGATATTAGCAGTGTTTGTGCAACTTTGGAGGATCGATTAGGGACTCTATATAAGCCAGAGAGTTAATGTGAAAGTCAGTCGTGAGTGAGCCGTTACAATCGATACAGACGATGTAAGACGTATGCGGCTCTAGTGGAAGAGAAATGTGTACGACTCGATGCAAGTTAACTAGGGTAGAGTTAACTGGAGTGGACTACTGTCGTTAAAGTCTATACAGCAAACTACAGTGGACTTGAGCCGTTACAGTCGATACAGTCGATGTAAGACGTGTACGGCTCTGATTCGGTAGACTTGGGTACGACTTGGTTCAGCTTTGGGAGACCTGGAGCGACACTGGGAAGTGTGTCGTTGGTCTGTTCTGTGGAATACGGCTCGATGCATGTTGAGAAGAGATGAATTGCAACGAAGTGAAGAGATGAATTGCAAAGAAGTATAGCTAACTGTAAACTGGCAGATATTGTACAGTCTTCTACGCTACATGTTACAGTGACGAATTGTTAGAGTTAATAGTCATTAAAGTTATATGAAACTGAAAGTTGAGTCGTCAAGTTTTTTGCAGTGTTTTTTTTTATTTGTTTGCCTACTAATACATTTAGCCAGAAGATAGCAGAAATACGTAACAATATATATATATTAGCGTTTTCTTGTATTCTTCACTGCAGAAACCCATTCTCCTGACATCTACAGCTCATTATTCATCCTATTAAAAAAGGATGTTCTGAAAATGTTTTTCTTGAAAAATATTCTAATATGAATTTCCATGCCCTTACTACAATGCAAATACAAACGATTTGTTCCTTGAAAAGATAAGATACCCCACATATTTATATAAAGACTTCACCGAATCGGCTAAGATACCAGAAGTGTATCGATATAATATAAAAATTATATAGTAATTCACAAACTATGATTTCTAAATAAAAATAGGACCGCCCCTCCCCCCACTCAAAGGGATTTAGGTGGGAAGGGCAATAGATGTATTCGTCCCCCCCCCCCACCCAATCAGTAACAGGAGAACGACATAATATAAAGATCGGTTAAAATATCAATAACAGATTGTAAATATATAGATATTTAATTGATTCTGTTTAACAAGCTGTGATTTCTACAAATAAATTGGACGGCCCCCCCTCACGAAAGATTAGGGGGGGGCGGGATTGATGCCATCGCCACCTCCTCATCCCACCAAATTGGCCAACATACAAATTGTGTGATTTCTTTACTAAAATTGTCTCCCGAGTGGGGGGCGATCGCCCATAGCGCCCCCCCCCCCCGGATCGCCAGTGTCACCATATAGTATTTAAATACACACTTAACAAATACATCAAAACCCAGTCACCAAATACTTCAATACACTTTCACCAAATACTTCAATACCCAATTACCCAAATATTGAATACAGCCACTAAATGATTCAATACCCACTCACCAAACTCAAAACAGACTTTCACGAAGTCAGCGCTTTTGTATTGGTAACTAGCTGCCTCGTTCATATGTCCAGCGTCGAATGCTTTCTTCAGCTTCTGATACACTCGGGGAATGATGGAATACGTGGTCCCAATAGCTCCCTTGAAACCAATGGCAAAGGCGGATATTATTTGCTGGAGAGTAGTGACAACAGTTATTTCCTTAGGCCGACATTAATATTACTATAATCATCATAATAATGATACTATTACTACTTATTATCATTATTATTATTATTATCATTACTATATTATTAATCAAAATGTGTACTTTTACGTATTATTTTGAATAATTTTCATTTTCTGGCGCTTCCAGGTTCGAGCTTCGTTAGAGGGAAACACAATTCATCGTGGTCTTCTTAACAGTGTCCACTTAGAAAAATTCTGGTCATGTGGCATTTACTTTAACCCATTACCACACACACACAAAAAGAAAAAAAAGCTGCCTGGTCAATTAAGAGCCAGTAAAGAACTTGCGATCTATAGGACAGATAATGTTAAGCTCATCTGTTTCTTTGGCCAACGGTTAACGAGCAGGGTGTCTTGTGGCCAGCACAACGACCAACCGCCTTTACTTTCACTAACTAAAGTCAGGTATCGGAAGCAAAGCACTTAACCACTCAGCCACCGCGCCTCCCAAAAATTTGAGCCAGGACGCAATAATTTTGAATTCCGAAGGAACGACAAACGCCTTAGTTCTAGAATTCAAGTGAACGTCAAGTAGTTAGAACAATTCTGCTTGTTGTAAAACAAAGTAAAAGTAGATCTACAAATAGATTATACATTTGAATTCAATTTTGTAAAGAAAAAAAGGTCATTCGAACTTCTGGGACATATCACCTCATCACTTCCAAATAGTAGCTCATAGTTTTCCCCTTTGGAATTTAATGTCCTGAGACACCTAGAACCTTCATAGAGATCTTTGCTAGAAAATTTAATACCACGTAGATTTGAAATAACATTTCGACTTTTGATCAGGAACTGTTCCATGTCAACTGAAAGATGAAATAAGTAGAATCAAAAATTAGACAATTAATAACAGTCCATTAAAGCTCTTGCTCTAAGTTTTTATTGGTTTATTTATTGACTTGATATTCTTAAGCGGCCAGAAACACTGTCTCTTTAGAACATAAATCTAAGTAAGTAATGTTACAAGAAAATAAAGGGCCATGGTGATGGTGAAAGAAGACCTTTATATACGTGAGAAATACTAAAGGATGACACGAAACAATGACCTACATCGGACGTTTGTTCTTTCAGGGATGTGGTAATAGTAGAATGGTATTGAAGGCGCCTTCTCAGCCACCTGTCGGCAATAGTCTACAAGCTCATCTGGGGGGAGGAAAGATTTTATAAGGGTTTATTGTAAAAATTAAATGAAATATAAACTGTACAAACTCTAAACCTTATTAGTTTGCATATCAACTGTGGCGGGCACAAAGTATAGAGGTGGAAGAGCAGAGAAGGCATCCGCTCCAACCTCTGCAGCATGTTCTGCCTGGAAACAAACAGAGTAACTGTACATGAAATACAATCTATAAGATAAGATGCGAATTACAGACAACAATGTAACATGCTAGCAGAATAACATGGTCAGAGGGTGTCTAAAGGAAGTTTAGAAGGAAAAGAGAGAGAGAAAGAGAGAAAATGAAAGAAAGAGAACCACCTAATAGGTCAAGTATGGAGAGGGATGGGCGCCGCTATGCAAGTATCTAGCCCTCGTCACAAATATTGAGATAATGACCGTAAATAAATCCATACCGGCTCGGCCGTCGCCCGGGTTACCAAGGGCCGCGTCTACCGTTACAGACCAGGGCGGAGATGAGAAGTATATTACTGGTCCATGCAAAAATAAAATAAATACCAGAAATAAAATCACCATAGGAACATGGAATGTGAGATCACTAAGAGACGAACGAAAAGTTGAAGAGCACACACATGAACTTAACCGACTCCGTTTGAACATCATAGGACTCTCTGAAATGCGCTGGAAAAAACATAGGTGAAACAACAACAGAAGAGGGCCATAAACTGTACTACAGTAGACTACAAGATGTTCACGAACAAGAAGTGGGGTTTCTTGTACACAGGAACTACAGCAACTGCGTTGTGAACTGTTACCCTATATCTAGTCGACTCATTTCCATACGTTTAAAGGCATCACCCTTCAATATCACCATCATTCAAGCATATGCTCCTACATCAACATATGACGATGAGGCAGTAGAAGAGTTTTATGAGCAACTGCAGGAAGTGGTCAATAAAATCCCGAAAAAGGGCATCCTTGTTGTATAAGGAGACTGGAATGCCAAAGTAGGAAGTGACTCCTACCAAACCTGGAAAGGCACGTGTGAAAGATACAGTCACCTCTCAACTAGTAAACGAGGTCAACGATAATTGGAATTTGCGAAATACAACAATCTCTTACTGGCTAACATACTAGGATACCACAAAAAATTGCGTATAACCACATGGCAAAGTCCGAACGGAGAGCACCACAACCAGATCGACTATATCATGATGCAACAGCGTTTTAATGCAAGCATCCATATGGCCCAAACAAGAAGTTTTCCTGGAGCCGACATTGGAAGCGACCATGACCTTGTTATGATGACCCTCAAATTACCACTAAAAAAGGTAACAAAACAAGGACATACCAGGATAAAATTTGGCATGGATAAGCTGAAAGTCCCCCAAGTAGCTGTCATATTCGAGGCACAGGTAGGAGGACGCTTTGCAGCCCTCAATACCTTGGACTCCAATGACCAGGATATCGACACACAAGTCAATATGCTAAACACAACAGTCACAGACACAACCCTGGAAAAACTGGGTAACAGAGGAAATACTCCAACTCTGTGACAAGCGACGGGAGCTTAAAGAGAAAAAGTTGTCCGATCCAAAATATGTCCACAAAAACAAAAGCGTCAACAAACGGATTAGAAAGGGAATGAAAGAAGCGAAGAAAAAGTGAATAGAGAATAAGTGTCAAGAAATTCAACAGGGACTTAACAGGAATGACAGTACAAAAAAAAAAACGAACCAAATAGTGAAGGACCTCACTACCTCAAAGCATGTGAGAACCAACACAATTCAAGATAAAAATAATAGATGCTTAACTGAGGAAAAAGATGTGTTAAAAAGATGGACGGAATACTGTTCAGAGTTGTATAACTTTGAAATCTCAGGAGATACAGAGATACTAAATGTCCCGGCAGTATCCAACATTGAGGACTATCCGATTTTTTGCTCGGAAGTAGCAGCAGCAGTAAAAGCCCTGATCCTAGGTATCACATTCAAAGACCGCATCACAGATCAAGAGATTAGAAGGTACCACGGGCAGAGATGACAAATTCATAAAAGTGTCCCTTCTTAAAGAATGGAATGGGTTGACTGAATCTGCCAGGAAAACCAATGACTTTGCAGGGTTTAAGTCTCTAAATAACTTAATTGACACATGGATACGCGTAGGACGTCATTAGATCTAGACCTAGATGTTCTGATAAGAAGAAACGTCTGTAATTTATAAGATAAGATTGGAAAGATCATGAAAGGAAAGAAAGAAAAAAAATTAAGTTGAAAGTTACCAGTTCTAAAGTTTCTCTAAAGTTGGTTCCGCCAACTTGCACAAAAACTTTCATTTCTCTGTAATAACGTTTTAAAAAGAATAAAAATGTTTGTGATGTTTTCTCCTTTTTTTTTTTAAAGAGTTAGATTTATAATAAGGATTATGGAAAACTATGACTCAACATGAATATCTAACATTAAAATGTAAGCTCAACATTGTCTAAAGGTGTAATTCATTAAAATTATCTAATAAAATGTCAGTTAACAACGCATTAATGTTTTAAATTCTTTTTGTGTATCTAACAATCAAAACTGGGAAAGTTAGATCTAAGTCTAAACTTTACTTCGTCAAGATTCATGCTGATCAAAATTAGGTCTGCTGCATCAACGTTAATTGATGATTGACCTACCTGCCAGGTTTTCTTGACAAGGTAATCCATTGTTCAGTTATGCTCTTTCTTTCCGAAGTTGTGAGTGATGTTCCCTCTCCGGTGGAACCATTCACTGATAAAAACAAAACACTACATAATTTGAGTATTAAAAGAAAAGTATCAAAATAATGACTCTTAATATCCGGAACACCAAAATATATGAGATTTAATTAATTTACATTTTTGAGGCCGAGGAAAGGCAAAGTTATGAATTAACATTTCCTGTTTAACTACGTTATTTCAATCTCTCTTTAAAGAAATAAATATTCTCGGATTTGAAGAACTCTACTATTATTGTTTCGATACATTTAAACAAAAAAATTACAGAGAAATAGATGTAAACACATCTTTATTTCACAAAAAGAATTCGGAGTTAGAGCACGACTAACTGTCTATTAGTCTTCCTAGTCAAACATGGAAGATGTTAAAAACGTCCGGGAGTGCAAAATGACAAAATCTTTTTTTTTTTTTAAAGGGCTTTAAAATAAAACATTATGTAAAAAAAAATAATTTTCTAACTTTCATAGTCACATTTTTAGCAAGGGGGAAAAATGCAGACACAAGTAAGCCCTGACTGTCAAATACAGACACAAGTAAGCCCTGACTGTCAAATACAGACACAAGTAAGCCCTGACTGTCAAATACAGACACAAGTAAGCCCTGACTGTCAAATACAGACACAAGTAAGCCCTGACTGTCAAATACAGACACAAGTAAGCACTGACTGTCAAATACAGACACAAGTAAGCCCTGACTGTCAAATACAGACACAAGTAAGCCCTGACTGTCAAATACAGACACAAGTAAGCACTGACTGTCAAATACAGACACAAGTAAGCACTGACTGTCAAATACAGACACAAGTAAGCACTGACTGTCAAATACAGACACAAGTAAGCCCTGACTGTCAAATACAGAAACAAGTAAGCCCTGACTGTCAAATACAGACACAAGTAAGCCCTGACTGTCAAATACAGACACAAGTAAGCCCTGACTGTCAAATACAGACACAAGTAAGCACTGACTGTCAAATACAGACACAGGTAAGCCCTGACTGTCAAATACAGACACAGGTAAGCCCTGACTGTCAAATACAGACAAAAGTAAGCACTGACTGTCAAATACAGACAAAAGTAAGCCCTGACTGTCAAATACAGACACAAGTAAGCACTGACTGTCAAATACAGACACAAGTAAGCCCTGACTGTCAAATATAGAAACAAGTAAGCCCTGACTGTCAAATACAGACACAAGTAAGCCCTGACTGTCAAATACAGACACAAGTAAGCCCTGACTGTCAAATACAGACACAAGTAAGCACTGACTGTCAAATACAGACACAGGTAAGCCCTGACTGTCAAATACAGAAACAAGTAAGCCCTGACTGTCAAATACAGACACAAGTAAGCCCTGACTGTCAAATACAGACACAAGTAAGCCCTGACTGTCAAATACAGACACAAGTAAGCACTGACTGTCAAATACAGACACAGGTAAGCCCTGACTGTCAAATACAGACACAGGTAAGCCCTGACTGTCAAATACAGGCACAAGTAAGCACTGACTGTCAAATACAGACAAAAGTAAGCCCTGACTGTCAAATACAGACACAAGTAAGCACTGACTGTCAAATACAGACACAAGTAAGCCCTGACTGTCAAATATAGAAACAAGTAAGCCCTGACTGTCAAATACAGACACAAGTAAGCCCTGACTGTCAAATACAGACACAAGTAAGCCCTGACTGTCAAATACAGACACAAGTAAGCACTGACTGTCAAATACAGACACAGGTAAGCCCTGACTGTCAAATACAGACACAGGTAAGCCCTGACTGTCAAATACAGGCACAAGTAAGCACTGACTGTCAAATACAGACACAAGTAAGCACTGACTGTCAAATACAGACACAAGTAAGCCCTGACTGTCAAATACAGAAACAAGTAAGCACTGACTGTCAAATACAGACACAAGTAAGCCCTGACTGTCAAATACAGACACAGGTAAGCCCTGACTGTCAAATACAGACACAGGTAAGCCCTGACTGTCAAATACAGGCAGAAGTAAGCACTGACTGTCAAATACAGACAAAAGTAAGCCCTGACTGTCAAATACAGACACAAGTAAGCCCTGACTGTCAAATACAGACACAAGTAAGCCCTGACTGTCAAATACAGACACAAGTAAGCCCTGACTGTCAAATACAGACACAAGTAAGCCCTGACTGTCAAATACAGACACAAGTAAGCCCTGACTGTCAAATACAGACACAAGTAAGCCCTGACTGTCAAATACAGACACAAGTAAGCCCTGACTGTCAAATACAGACACAAGTAAGCCCTGACTGTCAAATACAGACACAAGTAAGCCCTAACTGTCAAATACAGACACAAGTAAGCCCTGACTGTCAAATACAGACACAAGTAAGCCCTGACTGTCAAATACAGACACAGGTAAGCCCTGACTGTCAAATACAGGCACAAGTAAGCACTGACTGTCAAATACAGACAAAAGTAAGCCCTGACTGTCAAATACAGACACAAGTAAGCACTGACTGTCAAATACAGACACAAGTAAGCCCTGACTGTCAAATACAGAAACAAGTAAGCCCTGACTGTCAAATACAGACACAAGTAAGCCCTGACTGTCAAATACAGACACAAGTAAGCCCTGACTGTCAAATACAGACACAAGTAAGCCCTGACTGTCAAATACAGACACAAGTAAGCCCTGACTGTCAAATACAGACACAAGTAAGCCCTGACTGTCAAATACAGACACAAGTAAGCACTGACTGTCAAATACAGACACAAGTAAGCACTGACTGTCAAATACAGACACAAGTAAGCACTGACTGTCAAATACAGACACAAGTAAGCCCTGACTGTCAAATACAGAAACAAGTAAGCCCTGACTGTCAAATACAGACACAAGTAAGCCCTGACTGTCAAATACAGACACAAGTAAGCCCTGACTGTCAAATACAGACACAAGTAAGCACTGACTGTCAAATACAGACACAGGTAAGCCCTGACTGTCAAATACAGACACAGGTAAGCCCTGACTGTCAAATACAGGCACAAGTAAGCACTGACTGTCAAATACAGACAAAAGTAAGCCCTGACTGTCAAATACAGACACAAGTAAGCACTGACTGTCAAATACAGACACAAGTAAGCCCTGACTGTCAAATACAGAAACAAGTAAGCCCTGACTGTCAAATACGGACACAAGTAAGCCCTGACTGTCAAATACAGACACAAGTAAGCCCTGACTGTCAAATACAGACACAAGTAAGCACTGACTGTCAAATACAGACACAGGTAAGCCCTGACTGTCAAATACAGACACAGGTAAGCCCTGACTGTCAAATACAGGCACAAGTAAGCACTGACTGTCAAATACAGGCACAAGTAAGCACTGTCTGTCAAATACAGACAAAAGTAAGCCCTGACTGTCAAATACAGACACAGGTAAGCCCTGACTGTCAAATACAGGCACAAGTAAGCACTGACTGTCAAATACAGACAAAAGTAAGCCCTGACTGTCAAATACAGACACAAGTAAGCACTGACTGTCAAATACAGACAAAAGTAAGCCCTGACTGTCAAATACAGACACAGGTAAGCCCTGACTGTCAAATACAGATACCAGAATATTTATCTGTATACATCTCTTTAAAAAAAAAGCAATAGATAAGGTGAAAACTTACAAATTAGCACACAAGCCACACATAGTAGTAACATATGTATATGCAGGTAATAGGCCTACCATAAACATAATTTATTCCTTGATCAAGAAGAAACTGTTGGTATTTGTCAATCGCCTCTAAATTAACATCGCTGAAGGATAAGACAAGGAAACAATTATATTTCTAAGAAACAGCTGAGGTACTGTAATAATAAATAAACAATATAAACAATAAACAATACAGAAGTAGCTTAGTTTATGACTAGGCCTATTTGGGTTACGTCTGACGATAAGATAAAACTTATTAGCTTATCAGACATGTCTTAGTGCTTATATTGTCTTGTTTTGTTTTTTACCGCCCCCCCCCCCAAAGTCCAAACAAATACACACACATAGGCGCCTATATAGTGTATAGTTGATTTTTGTTCTAATAATTGTAGGTTATGCTTGGAATGGACCTACATTTTATTTTAAAAACATTCAAAGAAGAGCTGTGACCAGTTGGCCCTTAATGAGAGAGATATATCAAGCTGTAGAGCATGCAATACAAAAAAAGGGCTTGATCATCGTAAGTTCCTCTCTGTATTCAGCAAGATGCCAACAGACCCATGATACATTGCTCGGGAGACACGTGTCCGTTATACCGTAAGAGGGAAGTAGATTTTAGAATCTCGTTGGCGAAAACACATCGAAATGCCTTCTTGCAATGAGTGTTAGAATCTTGTTTCTAGCGTCTCTCGCTAAAAAAAAGGGAAATAGAGATCTAAATTTATATATTAAACTTGCGTAAGAATTTCTGGTATCTAGCTGCTGTCACTTAATTTTTTTTTCTGCTTTTGGAAAAGGGGATTTATTTCCACTTGGGTGTCACCCCCTGGTTGATGTCACCCGGTTCGATCCGCACCCCCCCCCCCCCCCCCCCAGTGACGCCACTTGATACTCCACATGGGCAGAATTCATTAGTTGTAATTCTGAGCTTCTGGAACATATGTTGTCTCATTCTGTTGTGTCCGGTTCTGAGGCGAAAGATTAAACGTTGATCTTGTCACCGGATACACCAATTTGCTTGCTATTTATAGCTTTTCTGCAATATATGAAAATACCCAAAAATCCTTCAGAATGTCACCCTGTATATTAAAAAAAAAGCTCCAAACAGTAAACATACGATCTTTTGTCTCGTTAATAATCCAAAAACATAACAGCAGCATGGGCAGAAAGCGTATGTTGTTTGGTGTTCAATACCTTACACGTGGGCGCTTAAAGTAAGATATGACCTAAGAAAAACTACACACACACACAAAATCGAGATATTTATATTTGAGCCGAAAAGAAAATATACCGCCTAAGACAAGTGCAGACTGCGAAAAGAGAACTAAATAAGACCCATGGTACACAACGGCTCTGTCTTCGACACTTGACAAAGTATGCAAGGCCAATGCAAGTCACATCTTGGTCTCCGTAATTAGTCAGAGATTATGCCTCAATAAATTAAGATAGAAACAAGACCTACATTACCCATACTCTTTCATCGGTGTAAATGTCGCTGCTATGAAATCCTCAACTCGGTCAGCCCGTTTAGACATTGTGAAGTTTAGTTGTTGTTTTTTTTAAGTTTAGCTGTCGTAAATATCAGCAGATGTGTTTGGCTAAAAGATAGCCAACTGAAGACTGTATACTGTATATGCTACAGTTCGATACATTATTGTTATACTTACAGAAATGGGTCAAATTTTTATATATTTTTTTTGTAACTGATAGCATTGTCTAATCTCTACTATGAAAAAAAAAAGCTTTTCTATATTGGCTAGTCTTTAAAACAATCAAAATATAAAAATACTTTAAATAAGAGGCTTAAATAAGAGAAAGAACCGCACAATTACTGCCAAATCTCTCGATAACTGCCGGATTTATCTAAATTTTTCTATATAAAACAAATTTAATTAATTAATACTAATTAATAAACTAATTGTTGTTGTTTTTTTTAATTGTTTCATGTATTGTCTTCGACAACGAATAATTGTGCCAAGTTTCAAATTGATCAGAGAATGGGAAGTGGGCAAAATAAGGCGTACGTTGTCTTTTTTGCCAGAGTTTATAAAAACTTGCCACTTTCCATATTTTTTTGTTGATAAGCTTATAGGAGTGTAACGCGTGAATTATTTTCAAAGTATTTGTTGATAATGTTGGTTTCTTTTTACAACTTCTCCTATTAGCTAGCAATCTCTTTATGGGTGAGAAAAAAACTCATTGGAAACTGAAACTTGGATGGGTATTTTAGAAACGGCTCTAACGATTTGGAGAAAAAATAATTTGTCACAGTGAAAACTCTGGTTTGACAATTATTTTACAAAATATAATCATCTAAAAATTAAATTTGGGAATTCTGAACACTTTCAGCGGGTATACCCGAATCTTGACTTGAATGTTTCTTCGCATTTAGTAAAGAGGTGGATGTGGGGTTAGAGCAAATCTGTTGTTTGATGTAAGCTTTCTTTTTTTTTGGGCTGATCATGACTTTTTCAGTAATTTGATTTCTAGTTCTAAATTATTAGTTGACCCGTCAAAATAGCGGCGACAAAATAGCGCGAAATTTCCCGACAAAATAGCGCGGACTTATATAGGCTATGATGTGTATAAAAGTACAGAATTATTAGTAATTTAATGTCCTGGGCATCATTTTTGTTGCTGTCTCTATTTTTTTTTTTTAAATATTAATAGATCTTTAAGTATGCCATATTTGCAGAGAACGAGAGTACATTAAATTTTAATATCATTCCTCATTTTCACCTTTGATTAAAATGCATGACTTGCTAAAAATAGGATTTTAAAGTGTGGTGACCCGACAAAATAGGATAGGAAAATTCGAAAGTGTGTTATACTCATAGACATAAATAAATATAGACTGTCCGATTAAAGAGTTTTATGAAACGAAAATTTGTGACTTGCAATTTTGTGTACTTTATTATACAGCATTTATGAGCAGTATAAAAGTTAAGTATTCATATCTATTTCAGCCATAAGCTATATAAGTATTACAATAGTTTTGTTTAATCTCTAAGAATGAAGATCATGCAACTTTTCATGTTTATTTCATGTTTAAAATTTGTATATATATATATATATATATATATATATATATATATATATATATATATATTTAGTAATAATATCAGCTTCTTTGTGTACAATATACTTTTTCATATCATTCAATAAAAAAATACACTTGTAGAGAAACAAAGACTTTATTTTGCTATAACAATGTATCATATCTATTTAAATGAATCGCAAAAATCACAAAGCTAAAAAAAATAAAGAGACGTGTATTTTGGTACAATAATAGTTGAGGGTAGATTTAAGAAAATAACTTTAAACCAAATTGACTACTGATTCAATGAACTGAACAAGGCATCAAACATCTAGACATTCATAAAACAATAAATGAGACAAGGCATTTTAACAAAATGCTTGATTTAAATGCTCCAGACAATGGTGTCAAAAAGTCAGAAAGCTAAAAAAAAATTTAATAAAATTAATACTATATACAGTATTATAATAATAGTTGGGTGGGCTTAAGATGATGATTATTAACCAAGTTGGCTCCTGTTTCAATTAATTGAACAAGGCATAAAACATCTAGATATCCCTTGAAACAAGTTCTAGAAGATAATATTGAAAGTAAAATTTAGATAACAGAGACATGGCATTTTTACAAAATGCTTGATCAATATGAATGACTTCTAGAAAAAGAGGCTGTTTGAAATCATAAAACAAAGCAAATAAACAAGTATCTAAATTTGTACAGAACAGTTGCATCTGTATCTGGGTGTAATAACTATGGGTTGTTTTAAGCACAAAGTTGCCTTTGTCTTTAGAAAATTCAAGACAAAAATCTTTCCTTTTACCAGATAACTGAATAAGACTTTGTCTGGAAGGATTGTATATATATTTGATCTCTACAATCATTGGATTGTCAGGATGGTAAAGCAGCCCATCAGGAGAAGCTCCAATAAAAGGAAAGAGTGGGTGAACAACTAGTCCAGTGTTGCGGAATATATGTTTGGAGAATTTATTTCTCAAAATATTTTTGACCATGGGTTCCCTTAGTTTACAAAAATCTCACAGGCAAAACAACACTAAAATCTTTTCTACTATTTGCCAGTAAAGAAGCAGGGAAATCCACAAAATTATCCTGCTTCTTTAGAATTGTATGGACATTTGATGCTGTTAGTCGATAAATTCTTTCTCTGCGACACTGCTCACAATTTTGCAGCATTGTCTCTCTCTCTAAATACACAAGTTCGTCTAGATTTTTTCTCCCTTTTTCATGAAAAAAAAACAATTTGAAAAAGAGGAAGTTCAGCTGGTAGGTCTTTGCCAATGTCTGATAAGACAAAAGCTGGCAAAGGTATAGTTCTGTCATAGAAAATAATGTCAGAGGTTAATTTTTTAGGATCGGCTTGCAGAACTGAAAATATAGGAGTGTTCTGAGGTAAGGCAGCCAAAGCAGACATTGAAACACTGGTATCAAAATTTGTTAGACGTCTTATCACATCTAAAACTATCTTTCTTTTTCTGAGGCGAAATTGCTTTAGGTGCAGGTTGATGCCATGTCTGAATTTTGTCTGTTGGTGCTGCATACATTTCTTTTCTGCTATAGTCTTCTAGAAGACCAAAAAGATGTTTACAACAGGCGGGCTTGCAACCCCCTGCACACTGACACTCTCCTTCAATGACCTGAAAGAATAAATATATTTTTTAAAAAATTAATAATTACATATATAAATGCATTAGATGTTCTAAAATTAATAGGTGTGCATAGACTAATTTAAAAAACCCCCCACTCACAGGTTGTAGATTATGCCCACTTCGCATACCTCTTGCACTGCCTCTGAATATATGATTTCTAATTTAAATTAAATCTATAATGTAGATAAAATGTAGTAGACATCTAGATTTATCAGTTTAGAATTATATTGAATCCTACAATGTTCATGACTTAAATTGTGTTAATAACATTATAAATCTTGTCACTCTATTCTAGGTGATAAGTAAATGATATATATATCTTGATTTCTAGAACAAGCCCTATTCCAGATCTAATCTCTAGAATCACTCTAGACAAGTGTTTCTCAAAATGTGTTCCGCAGAACCTTACGCCTGAATAAGTGTTCCATGAACTACTATAATAATTAATTAGTAGGCTACCATGTGAATAAATCTCTTTAAAAAATAAGAAAAGTTTTCGGCTAAATACTCATAGTGTGCGAAGTGTTCCGATAAGGAAAATGTTTGGGAAACACTGCTCTAGACAGTCTAGACTAGGACTATAAGTATAGGTCTACATATAATATATATATATCTAGATCTAGTAAAGAAGGTCTTGACTACAATAAAAAGAATTACATAGCATAGCGCATAGGCCTATAATTCTATATCTCAAGTCAAAGTAATCTAGATCCAGGTAGATCTAGAGACTATATTACTTGCTAAATTTATCATTTTTATTATTTATAATGTATTACATAATTAATAAATTAGTAGATATATAATCAATTTTCAACATTTCTAGTCATAATACTAATACTCAGTAATAGTGCCTGGTAATCTAGTAGGCCTAACTCTTACTAATAAGTTAAATAAGTCAATAAGTACTAGATGTCTAGATCTAGATCTAGTCTTTCAGTAAGTAGATTGACTAATCTAGATCATAGATCTATACTCTATAGTTCGATAGTCATAGATTCTATGGCTAGCTTACCTTTCCATTGTAGCTAATGACTCCAGTAACATTGTACACAGACCGTTTCTTCATCTCGGCTTTGACTCGAGCCTGAACGTAGTGACAACGTGTTTCTTCATCCGATTTAAATCTAATCTCTGTCACAAAATGTTCGTTGAACAATGTTTGTCCTTTGATAATTACGTGTCTGTAATCATTGTCACATGCATGTGCTGCATTTATAACATCGCAATAGTCTAACAGGTTAACAAAGTAACATTTACAAGCAAGAGTGGACAGTGGTTTTCTAACACGGTGTCACTATATCTATAATCTATACTTATACTAGATCTAGTCTATAGCAATATAGCCTGCATGCATAGATGTTAGACTGACTAGTTGATTAGTTAGTAGTAACAAGTATTTTGATCATTCAGTAATGTATAGGGGTTGTTTTGCTTCATTCAATAATGTAACGGGGTTGTTTCATTTCATACCAATAATAGACAGGGGTTGTTTTGTTTCATTCAATAATGTAAAGGGGTTGTTTTGCTTCATTCAGTGATGTATAGGGGTTGTTTTGCTTCATTCAGTAATGTATAGGGGTTGTTTTGTTTCATTCAATAATGTAAAGGGGTTGTTTTGCTTCATTCAGTGATGTATAGGGGTTGTTTTGCTTCATTCAATAACGTAAAGGGGTTGTTTTGCTTCATTCAATAAGGTTTAGGGGTTGTTTCACTTCATTTGTTAATGGATAGGGGTTGGTTAGCTTCATTTGATAAAAGATTTATTCTGGTTCATTTTATAATAGATGGGGAGTTATTCTAATTCATTTGACAATGGATAGGGGTTGATTTGGTTCATTCAGATTGATAACCAAGAAGTATAGAATTATAACTTGAATGTTCTGCATTCAAAAAATATCTCAAATTAAAAAAAAAAGATACACAACTTGTACAAAATTCTCAGAAAAGGTCAAGAGCCTTCTTTTCTCTTTTTGACAAATACTGTAACAAATAAAAAAAATAACTCCAACATTAACTCACCAAATGTGTTTATTGTCATACATATTAGACTGATGGTTTACTTTGGACATATGACACAACATTGTTAGACTGAGTCAATGGCCTAACACTACAGAGTTGAATATCAAATACTTAGGAACAGGAAATATGTTTTAAAGCAGTAGGTCAACGATTTTTTTATTCTAATGGACCACATTGCACTTTTTGTAACACTGGCAATAAAGACAACTTAAACTATTTCTAACTTGGAAGAGAATTTGAACACCACAGTTTGATAATCATTTAACAATGTGTAGCCAAACAAAATGTGAACTGTATACCTTATATTTCAAAAAAAACTTTTTTCAATTAATAAGAATATACAAATGTATACTTTTTGGGTTTTTTTAATCTCCAGCTAGGTTTACACCAAAACATTAAAAATTTTCTTTAAATTTTAAGAGTAAGTTTTTTTTAAAAATAGTTTACAATGAATAATGAACATGCAAATAAAAATAAAGAGACTAAATCAGATGAGGTGGTCAATGGTGAATCAATGGTTGCTACAAAATGATGTTTAGCATTGAGCTAGTGGATGGAGACCTGCTGCACATCAGCATCCCATGATGAGAGCTGAGCTCTGTAGTTGTTGAAATGTAATCATACACACACACACAAAAAAAAGTTTTCCAATTTGCTTTAATTCCAATATCTTGGAAGCAACTAGTCAATATCTTCAGTTGAGCTAGTAGTACTTAACTTAGTGACTCAGTTTTTAAAAATTCATGTGAAAAATATACATCAGTTAAACAATTTAGTCATACAAGCCATTTATCTTAGAAACATTAGATCAAACAAACCCATAAAAATGGATATTTTAAATTAATTTTCCAAAAAGTCTGCTAAAGATATAAAGTGAAAAAAAAAGACTACAAAAAGGGTTTGATGACATAATCAAACCACCAATAGTCTTACCCATGGATATACTAAACATAAACTAATTGAAAAAAAATTGTGCTATGTGATGACTTTGGGAAAAAAAACAAGTAAGGATGGAATGTACTAAATGAGATGAGAGGACCACATACTCAAGTGGTAGGGGGTGAGCCACACACAATATGATCTTAGTAAGATAAACCACAAAGGAACGAGGCCATTAAGATGAACACAAGAAACAAATGTGTAAAGTTTGAAACCAAAAAAAAATCACAACACTTCAAGACTTGTTCAGCTCTAACAAGTCGTAGGGGAGGGGAGAGCATGTGTCTGTCAGCTGTGTGTAGATATGTCTAAAACATATACAAAGATACATAAATATCAAATATAATCTGAAGGAAATGGCCAGCTTAGTAAACTAAGCCTTTAAAAAAAAACAAAAAAAAAACAACTTTCAAATAACTTTGGATATAAATAATATATAAGGAAATAAATTTATATAGAAAAGTCCCCTGGCAAGAAAAATAAATGTTTTCTATAAGAGAAAGGTGTATAATGTACTGTGATAATTGTTCAAAGAGAATCAATGGCAGAATCATAAGGAGACAAACATGTACATTTAAGCTGTCCAGTAACCACACACATCAAAAGTAGCCATATCTAGTGACTTAAACAACAAAAAATAAGAATGAAATATATAATACATATCACAAAGCAACAGCCTAACAAATACACAACAAAAATTAATTTAAAAACAAAAAACCAAAAACATGTTTATTTACTGAGCACCTAAAGCAAAGCTACAACATCAGCTGCTAGTAAGTGAACAAAATTGTTCTGTTTCATACACTGTCCTTTCATTAGTATTCTGTACACAATTTGTAACATTGAACTCAACAAATGTGATGGTCGCAATGTATAGACTATTTCTAGAAACAAAATGTCAGAAATTACAATAGACAATTTTTGATTTTAAGATTGGTAGAAATTGTACACACACAAAAAAAAAAAGTGATCTAATAGTAAGTACTTCTACAACTAACAACAACCAAAACAACATAGTGTGAGCGCACATAGAATACATCATTGAAAGAAAAAAAAAATGCATTGGCCCAAAAAACAGGCAGTAATTGAGAATGAAAACAAGAAATCCAATGTTGATGGTAAAATACTTCAATGCAGAGTGGAGAGAGAGAAAGAAATGTTAGCCAATATACAATGCTGATGAGTGTGTGAGCCTGATCAAAGAGAGCACACTAGAGGAATGAATGAGTAAAGACAGACTAGTCGCTAAGACATCAATCAGGTGTGGACACATACAGGAAATAAAAAACAGTAATGATTTAGGAATGAATTAAAGCAAGAGAAGATAACTTGAGCACAATGATGAAACTAGAGGGAGCTTATGAAAGTAACATCTTTAGTTAAAGCTTCACAAATATACCGTCTGAAAAGATCAACTTGCTGTAGAAAATATCATTGCCATCTTACAAACTAAGCCTTTTGAAAAGATGCCATATCAAAGAGAAAGAGAAACAACAGGACCTGGTTAAGTATCATATAGAAGCCAGTTGAAAGAAAAAAAAAAAAAGATTTCAATGGAGGTACATGGAGTTCGTTGGAACAACTAATACTCAAAGAACCTGGCTCATAAATAATACAGGATGAATCACACTGCTTTCATACACATTCTGAAATAGTAATAAATATAATGGATTTTAATGTCACTGTAAAACACTATCTCTACATTAACAAGAACAACTAAATTAACACATGGTTACATGTAGGACTCAATCCTTTTTGAAGGAACGTCTGTCAATTGTGGTAATTAACATTATTTAGTTAAATGTCAAATATTTAAAAATATCTATGATTGAATTACTATTTTCTATACACACTATAGAGTCTTTAGCCTAGTAAAGAAACAAAAAATTATTTCATCCTTCTAATTTTATAAAAACATTATGCACTAACACTCACATATAAATTTTGTAAAAGAAAAATGTATATATTTACATTAAAAACCATAGGGATAATTGACAAATTTCTTCTCAGTTTTTGTTTTTTGGTTATTAAACATTTTAAAAACAATAACATTAAACATAATGTCTTACAATTTAGAAGTGACTAAAAGATTAAAACTTTCTAACTATAGTAAAGTTTTTAGTATTTTAAAGCTCATATTTTCAACCAGTAGGTTTCCTCATGTTTCCTTTCATGTCACATCTATGAATACAATGAAGTTTTTCTAGCCTGCTTGTGAGTCTTCATATCTACACAACCAAAGCCAGTGAATAAATTGAAAGGACTATTTTTCTTTTTTGGAGACCAGCCAAAAAAAAAATAAATCAGATCCTAATAGTAAAAAGTAGTATAGTATAGTAAAAATTCAAAGAAATCACAACACATGCTTAATCTCTGATGAGAATAGAATATCCAAACACCTTCGCATGTTGTGTAAGTATGAATGCTGATTTAGCACAGTCCAGGTAGACAAACACACTTATACAGAGAAAGAAATCATGGGACTTAGTACAGTGGCCATCATGTGGCTGGAGTGATTCATGCTGTCTCCCATGAGGAATGTTGTTTGACAATCTCACAAGCAGTTGTAGATAGATGATGACATACTAGCACAGTAGTTTACAGCTTCTAATTCATACTACAATTGAAGAGAGTTTACAAAAGCTGTGGAGACAAAAGTACATCATTCAAATACATTTGGAAATACTAATTTTCTGACCAAAACAATTATTTGTTCTTAATTTTAGAAACAAAAAACTAAACAGGACAAGTAAAGATTATGCTGAAGGACATACAGACAAAAGCATTTTTAGACATCTTAAGTATTTTTGTCAACTATGTTTCACCCTCACTTTTCCAAAATGAAGATAAATCTGTTAAAAAGGAATATCAACATGATAATAATAATTTTAACATACACATTTCAGTACTATAGATTTTTCAAATGTACATGGAGGAAGAAACACACTTTAAGGTAAAAAGGTACCAAAAAAATCTAACAGGGGAAAAAAACAACAGAAAATCAGCTAACCTGATCATGATAATAACTACTGTTTTAATCATCCAAAGTTACTTGAAAGCAGCTGCCCTTTCTTATTAAATAACTTTAAGAGCCACATAGTTACTAATACCAATCTTGATGAATAATACTGCAATTTGTATTGTAAGTTATTGAACTACTATATATTATATTATATACCCACCTTTTAAAAGCTGGTGTGATCCCACTCTAATTCATTACCAACTGGCCCTTTGCCCTGAGGGGCAGGCTCTTCATCTTCAGTGCTGTCACCATAATCCCCCTGCATGCTACTTTCTTCATCTTCATCACTATCACTATCTTCTGGGAAGGTTGGTCTAGCACCATCCTCATATTCAAACATCTGAGGCACATTTAACAAGTAAACTTACAATATAATCAATGCCTGGTTCAACTTAACATTTCAATATTATATTTTCTTGTTACATAGCAACAAGCTGATGAGCTCCTGATTTACAGGTACTTCTTAAGGAACAAGAGAAAGGAAACCAAATGGTTGAATCTGGTCAAAGAACATACACAATTCTTGTGTATAATATGTATACATTGTAAATACAGGATGATCATCAAGACAGCTTTAATAACACTTATTTAAATTATTAAAACTCATTCAATCGTATATAGATAACAAACAATCACTTTATTCCACCAGATCTGTAAAAGGAAAAAAATTAGACTTGAGAAAGCAACACATTCAGCTATGTTGTTCTTCAAATACCTCTTGCTCCATTGGGTTAATGGTGATGTTTAAGGCAGAGTTATCCCACTCCATCTCTTGTTTCTCATCTACTTGAACAACCTGAGTTCTCCTGTGAGCAGCACGAATTCGAATCACACCCAAGACAATCATGAAGAGTAGGAAACCTACACACACAACAATTATGGCCACCATTCCAAGATCTGAGGAATAATTGTTTAAAGACAATTCAATGAAATTATTTTAAAAAAAGAAAGGCAATTTCAAGTAAGGAGAATTTGTATTAAGAAAATGTTTGTAAAACTAAAATTGTAAGTTTGCTTGTTAGTAAGCTAAGAAAAAAAAACATGTTTAAGTTCATTTTGTTTTATGTAAAAATCTTTCTTAACATGAAAAGTAAATGGCAGCTTGTCAAGTCATCAATCACATTTTATTAGCCATTCAATCTATATAACTTAAAGAACAAACAGAATACCCTATCAATTATATTAACTTATTGTTACTGTATAAAAAAAGACAAAAGTAGCATGGACATAAATCAATATAATGAGAAAAATGAATATCTGCTTAGACAAATATTTGCAGAATAAAACAAACTATTGTGCAAAGCTTTTAACCAGCTGTTGTGGAAATAATACAACTACAAGCATTAACTATTTTGCTATTATGTATGTTCATTACTTATGACGATGAAAAATGAGATATGTGACATTTGATTCTCTTAAGTCCTAATGTTCAACACAATTTTAATCAGAAGGGAAAGATTTTCACCATTAAGTTAGATAAAAATAATTTTAAAGTAATGGCACATCCACAGTAATATAAGTTATGACAACACAGTAGAGACAGTACTCACTGGAGCTAGCAGCTCCTGGTGCATGAAGACCATCTATGTTGGAAGTTTTCAAAGACTGGTGAATTCCTTGAACATTGGACTGAATATTAGCAGCTTTGGGAACTGGTGGAGGTGCTTGATGAACAGCGACCAGCTGCAATGTTAGAATGTTTAAATAAAGAGTATCTGTTAACAGTATCTACAACTATGCAAAGAAATAAGCTTTCATTTCAGATTTTAATTTGAACTATACCTTAAAGCTCCCAAGTCAAAATAAATTATCCATGTAGTTAATGCTTCATACTTAAAATTGTTTTACAAACTATACTAATAAATAAAAATCGATTGTTTTTTTTACAGCTTGCAAATTCATGGGCTCAAAAAAACTGTGTAGATGGATGCAGTTCTTGAAAACAGCCCTTACAATTTTCCCAGACATTTGAAAGTTGATGTATACTTTTAGGAAAAGAATTACTAGCTATTTGGCCACACTCAGAAAATTCTAGTTTGACTGTTTAAATTTTTCTAAGTAAAAACAAAACTAATTTAAATTTGCCTTTTTTTTTCTTCTTTAAATGCTAACTAACATTCATTAGTTATTAAGAACAAATAATCTCTCTATAATCTGTATAAAAGAGGAATGGTCTTTTTTTTTTTCAAATAATTTTTTTGTTTGTTCTTGTTAAACGCCCAACTTACCCTCTCAATGAATTTAGTGCTAATGAATCTTTGGTTCTGACTTGAACAATACAATGTGAGTGTTCTATTGGCCAATTCCTCTGGCTTGTTGTGGTAGTAATGAATATTACGAATCACATTCTCATAGTTTGGAATGGTATCAGCATCTAGAAAATCAAACAAACAAGGGTTTACCAATCAAGATAACAGAATGATACATGTATTAAAACAATTCTTCACAATAAAAGAACTAATCAAGAATTGTAAAAAAAAAAAAACATACTGCGGATGACAACACCATCATTAGTTTCACTCCACTCCAAACCATGTATCTCCATCAGATGAGTGGGAAGGGAAAGGTGTTCAATGAATAAGTTGAGAGGTGGATCTGCCTTTACATGGCACTCGTCAATCATAAAGTCATCATCCTTTTGATCTGTTGACTCTGCATAAATTATACAAGGAAAATTGTGTCTACTTTGTTCGTCTTGTTGAATATCCGAATTAAAATGGGGATGAGTAGTTTCTTGCATAAATAAAATGCACAGATTAAAATCATTATTTAAACTATCCAATAATTGTGATTTTGGGCATATCGGCACAATTTAGGCCATGTCGTATCCAATAATTAAATGGGTATCTCAAAACAGCATTATGCTGACCCCTTTAAAAAAATGGTATCTCTATCAGTGTCATCACTTTCTCTTAAACACACTATGAAAGAAACTCTATACAGCTAACTACTAGTAAAAAATAAATTCTTAATATATACGTTGCAACAAAGTTTTGGAGAGCTTCTGAGCCAGCTTAGCAACTTTGGCAGAACCAGTCTCATCCTGTCCATCAGTATCGTCCATATCTTCCAAGGGCTGAGACCTAGCAAAAATGTGAATGTCATGGAAGACACGCAGCCCTCTTTCAAACTCATACACCATGCGGGTGAGGTTGGAGTAGCCTGTGATGACAAATACTGGCTCCTGCTGCTCTTCCACCAAAATCTTTTTCTCCAAAAGAGGAAGAACAACAGTCTGGCCTTCACAGCTGAGGAAACAATTAATTGATTAAAAAACATCAGCACACAGTACATGGCAGCTAGTTATAATTAAAGTAATAAAGAAGTCATGTTCTAGGCTGAAGATTGCAATTGTTGAGCATTTCTGAAAAAAAAAAGCTCAATAACTAAAATGCAAAATAAGTTTGACAAGGTGAATTCATGCCAAACAGTTGAAAAATTCACTTAATGCCACAAAAGATAATGTTAATACCCTCTTGCATTGCTGGGTAGGAAGCCTGTTAGTTTTATATCCCATTTATTTCCAAGCCCTACTGTAACTTTCTCCATTATCCTACCTCCACCAGCAACATAGCTGTTAAAGCCAAACTATTTTTTTAGGTGTGTATGTGTTGGGAAGAGAGGGTGGGGTGTCATTTTGGAATAGAAAAGTCTTTTTATTTATTATCAGATTTCATTAACCAATATCTCCTACCATGCATCTTTTACATCCTACATTAGGATAATACATTGGGACTCTAGCAACAGTTTTTCAAATTTTCCTATAAGATGAGCTCATCACGTCTCATTTAGATTGAGAACTAGAGCGTGGTGACTTCTTTTTACAGGACCATAGCCCAGTGTACAGGCCCCCACCAGTAAAAATGACTATTTTTGAAGCTGTTTTATATTACATATTTTTTAAATAGACATATTGTTCTATTTTTTAAAGTTGTTTATTGATTTATTAGTATTAAATCTTAAATTTTTTTTTTTTTTTTTTTTTCAAAATGTTTATTTTTAAGAATTTTTTTAAAATTCCGTGTGTTACCCCTCTATGTGAAGGATTTTTTAAACCGGAAATAGGAACTATTGGGTTTGAATAATTGCATAGTTTAACAGAATCACCCCTTATATTGTAGCAAATAGCTCTTTTTTTTTTTCTATAAAAAGCATGCTTTCATACAATTTTAGCCTTTCATTTTGAACTAAGTTTTAGTAAGGACAATACAACATTTAATAAAGACAAAATTGTCTTTTCTATTTAACTCTTACATGAGAGAGGTTTCAATAGTAAGAGTTCTATAGCCAGGGGTGGGATAAGTACGAGCATTCACATAAGCCACTTGGCCCATAAGCCTGTTCACCTCTTCCACACTTCGACTGTTGATTGTAAACTCCGTCATCTCACTATTGAAGCTGACACTCTTGATAAAAAAAAAAAAATTCATTAATTAATTAAGTATATTCCATAACGCATTTCACTTTTACAAAAAATACATATTTATATATATTGCTGTCTATTTAAGTACTGATTAAATAATGTTCCTACATATGTCATAAGTAGTTAAGATCATTGAGTTAATGCTTTGTAGTAGTCACCATTCTTAGTTAAAATGCAATGATACAACTTCTTTAATACTGAAATATTAAGTATTGTGCTATAACAGATTACTACCAAGAAAATCTATGATGACTTACAGTGCCACTGGACATATCACTGATGGCATGGAAATCCAAATTTTCTTTGCAGTTGTTCAAACACTTTATGACCCTTTCACTTTCAGTCTTGCCTTTTAGAACAAACAGTCCTGCCATGTAGCCCTTGTAGTAATGGCTAAAAGTATTTGCTGCTCCTAAATGAGAAAAGAATTAATTTATATAAGGTTTAAACAAAAAAGAAATAAATATATAAAACCTAATTAAAATGAGAAATTTGCAATACCTCAACAGATGTCATAGTATTTTTCAAATCAATCTGCAATACCTAAATAATTGTCATTTGAAAGAAATCTGCAATACCTTGCCAGCATGCACCAACAACAAGTTTAGTTCCGTGGACCTTTTTAGTTCTTCGAAGAGGCCAGTCGTCAATGATTTCAAAATTTTCATCATTTGTGACAAACAATTTACCATCGATGTAGAGACGAACCTGTCAATTGACATCAATAAGCAGAATGAGAACCATTGCATTATCAAAATCACTAACATTAAAAAAGTTTAACCACATAACTAACAATAGCGTAAAAATGCAATAAACTTACTCCATCATCCTTGTTTTCCTGAAGGTCAACACTAACAGCAAAATGATGCCACCTATCATCTGTAACTTGAGGAATGGCCCATCGAAACTCAGCTGGTTTGAAGACTTTCATGTCCTCCTCAGTTTCTACATCCTCTGCCTCTATGCGCAGCAAAAGAATCAGCTTTTCACCATGGATGTAAAGGCCATAATGATGTCGATTCATTCCTTCAAATAGATATTAAAAAAAAATTACTTGACCAATTTTTTTAACAATGTTGAAAAACACAAAAATAACCATTAAGCCAGGCAGCTTATTTGATTTTAAGCAAGCAAATTAGCACTTCTACAGATAAGCCCCCAACAAAAGATACTCTATAAACACCACTCACCATCCCCATCAGACATACAAAGTATGTGTTCCTTGGGGACTTTAGAGTTATTCTGTTGCTGAGCCTCCCCGTGACGTAACCAGGCTGAGATAGTGAACTGCTTGTGAAGCATGTGGTTGAACACAGATTCTGGAACTTCCAAAGCATTGCTCTGGCCATCAAAGGAGAACACTTGGTCCATTTCATGGCCATCATCAGTTGGAATGTTGTGTGCCCAATCAGCAGTGCTGGGGGAGGGCAACAAGTCTACACTGTCACCACTGGCTCCTAAAGATTGAGAAAACAAACAGTTGGAGAGAATTGATATACTCTAACAGCTAATGAACAGAAATAATGGTACCATGATTAATTACGGTTACCTAAATTACAGCAAAACAATTGCTAAAGTGAAATATATACAGGGACAATTTTTAAATGCTTTTAATATATATATATATTGATTATATATATATATATATATATATATATATATATATATATATATATATATATATATATATATATATATATATATAAAAGTGTGATAGCTAAACAAATATGATAATTCTTAGTTTTATTTTTATTAAGCTTTTCAAACTATTATCAAAACTGAAAATCAAGAAATTTTAGATTTAGTATACAATGAAAGCATTAGCTACATTGTATACCATGTAACAAGTGTAATTATTAGACCTGGGGAAATTATGACTTTTAGAAGAATAAGACAATAAATTTTTTGTTTCAAACTGGATTTGAGACTAAAAAAACTGAAGTTATATGCTATAGTTATAATTTTCTTTGATAACCCTTCTAACCACACATTTCGGGGACTATTAAAACTTTTAACCGAAACAAAAAAAAACAATAGATTACAAGGCAGCCACAGGTCTTGAACAGATAATGAGAAACATCTAAGCTGTATCACCTACCACACAATTTTCTCTGAGAATTCACAGAGTATGTATCTCTGTCACACCCTTTGCCAATATGTTTGGTGGTCAGAGTCAGTTTCACATTGACTTGTGCAGGCTTGCAGTCACTGTCACATAGCTTAAGAGATGCCCCCTCTCCCAGCCTCTGCTGGCCAGAGCCAGCCCTGTATTTAATGACATCTTCCAGACCAGACCAGCCGCTGTGGCATTTCTCAGTGATGGCAAGATTGATATAAACTGGGTCTGACCTACGACCTCCACAGTCAATGGCAACAGCCTAAAGCAAAATGATGTCATGATTATAAAGTAAAACAATATAGATTAAATATTGTAAATATTCTAATTTCCTCTATAAGAAATTAAACCACAAGTGTATGCATACCCCAAGGATAAAGTTTCTATGGAGACTATAATCAAGTGGCTCTTTGTTTTTCAAAACACCCTGTGGTGTGATTTCAAATGGTACACCAGGTGTCAAGAGCTCATAGTTGCAGATAGTTTTATAGGGCTCAGATTCATCCTGATCAGATGCATGGATCTCAAGAATAGAATCATACATCTTTCCTTCTTCAACATTGGCGAAATAGGTATCATTTTCAAACTTTGGAGCAAATTCATCAACATCAAGAACTTTAATCAAAACGTAGGCCCTGAAGACAAAGAAAAACACTTGAACAATAGTAATTCTAAATCTTTTTTTTTTAAATACCATTATATGAATCATCCTTAAAGAAGTAAATATTATTATATATATATATATATATAAATACATGTACAAAATACTAATATTTATAAACTGCATAGGACAGTTATAGACCTTCAATGTGAATCTCATTAAATTACAATTTAGTAGATTGATGAAGGCTAACATTGTTAACTAAGAAGAATTTTTTTTTACAAGCCATATTATACACACAAAAATGTAACTCACTTATTGGACTGTTTTGGTGGTGTGCCACAATCCTCTGCAACGATGCCAAACTTATAGACAGGGTGCTCCTCAAAATTGAGTTTTTCTCCATCTTTCACTCGGATTTCTGCAGCCCCAGTCAGCTTATCCGTAACAATGATCTCAAAAGGCAGAGACTGAGTTTTAGGGTGCCGCTTGTTTTTAGTAATGATATAATTACATATATACTCTAGATAAGAAACACACAAAAAGAACATAATGATAACTTGGAAACATTTTGAGGTAAACCAATAAAATAAATTCAGAAAAAATAAAATAAATTTTAAGCTTTTTATATCTTTAAAGCAATTTTATTTAAAGATATAATTTTTCTTCTAGCTTTCCAAGATACCTTCATCCTGTTAAAAAGTTTTTACAATCAATTAAAATGAGGACTGATGAGCAAAAAAGGATGGAACACTAACAATACAAGAAACAAACTTACTAGCAGCCCCAACTTCATCTGAATCACTTGCAAGAAGCTCTGGTTTCAACTGAACTATTCTCTCATTTTCTTTAATTTCTCCATGGAATGTAGGCTTATCATGCTCCATTAACTTAGACCATATAGATGGTTTAAAGCGGTTGACTTCTAGAAAATGAAAACAAATGTGTATAATTCTATATAGATCTATATAATTTTTATTCCTTTTTTTAAAAAGATAGCTTACATTAAATTTTTGTGGATTCGACACTCTACCATAAAGTGAGTGCATTAAACACGCTAGAAACATGGTGACAAGCAAAAACAATTTGCTACTGAAGCAAGGATATTTTGGGGGAGGAAGAAAGGACCACTGAATACTGATCACTAGCGGCATCTAGTCTGGTGTGATAAATCATGGCCTTAGGTAATGTCCCTTACAAGCAGAGATGGAAAGAATTTGAAGATTAGAAAATATTTCAACCAACTCCATGATGTTTTCAAAAAGATTTTTTGTTTAAAATTGATAGAGGTTTAAAATTCTAAGTTTGGTGGTACACCACTTGATGCAAATGTGACACATTTTTTACAGTGACATCTAAGTAATACTAAAGTAAATATAAAATAAAAAGATATAGATACTGCATTAAGATTATATTGTTAACTCATTTCAACCTGTTCGTTACATCAAAAGATGCCACTTTTTCTACAATTTTAAACTTACACTATGCACCTTTCAAGCTCAAGATATCACAATTTATAAATCAATCATTTTTTAGAGGCATGAAATTAAATTTGTAACATTTTAATTATAATTTTTGTCACCAGTACTGGAGAAACATTCATCTACATCTCTAGTAGAAATATCAAACTTCTAATATAGTAGAGACTAGCTGCAAGGCAGAAGAGGTTTAGATTCAGAGTTTTCCTTCTCCTCTTAGCCAGCCAAGGCTAACAAGCCCTAGATCTGCCCGAAGCTTACTGGTTTAGGCACCAGTTACAAGAGCTAGATCTATCTCATAAGTTAATAATCTATCATCATGATCAACAAATGTAAGGAAGTCAAACTAGAATTTACTATGATAGTAAAATTTCTAATCATTTAAAAACTAGATGGAACTAGTAATATTTTTTTTTATATTAAATTACTATTTCAAACTTGAGCTATTTCAATGTTCATTTACATACCAGATTCTATTACTCCATAAACTTTAGATATCAATTTATCTAGATTGTTTTATCATTACATTCTAAAGACATTTTTAGTCTTTAGCTAGAATCTGATGTACATTTGCAGATCTAGAATCTAGATCTACATAATTTTAATTTACTTTTTGTAATCTAGTTAGATGTAATAGAACAATTCGATCTAAACCTACTAGACATAGTATCATACTATATATAGATCTCTAACTTACAGACTTGACTTGTTAGAGTTTCTTTTTTAAAGAGTTTTTTTTTGCTCTTATGCTGACAACTTATTTACTGAAAGGAAGGTCTCAATAAAATGTTAACAATAATTTGAATTTATTTCTTCTTTTTTTTTTCTTCTTATCAAATATTAATTTACAAAAAATATCTGGTTAACAATTAGATCTATAATGATCTATTACATCATCATGCAAAGCAAAATATTGATAAAAGAAAGATTGGGGACGGTAACTTGATCAAGAAAAAAAACAACTGCTACTCTATTACACTAAATTTGTTTAACAATGTGTGGTTGGGGGTGGGTAGCGATTCCACCTACCGCTCCCCCCTCTCTTTTCATACATCCACTACTATAACATTCTATTATGGAGTTCGAGCCAGTTTTTCTCTCCTACCATACTGGTGGCTATTTTCTCCCTTTCTTTTTCTGTACAACTTTCAACACACGCTGATACATTCAATCATAGTTTTCACACAGAACTAGGTATGATGTAATCACCTATCCCTGTTTAGAGATTTGCCGGTGCCGGATTACGTAAGCTGCTGTTAGGATCACAGGTATGCTCATAAAGGGGAAGAGCAAGGTACGTGAGTTATCTTGGTCAATACTGATATATCGTCGTTCACTATCTTTGTTAGAATCACCGACATACAGTTCAACTGAGGTCTTAGTCGAGACTAGGACTAAAATGTGATGTAACATAAATGATGTCCCGATCAAAACTCTCTTGGTTGGATCCTATATTGTTGGCCAGCTTCTATAGATAGTTATGTATAACAAATACAAAGAGACATAGATCTAGAATATAGAGTTATAGTTTACATCTATAGTAATCGCAATAGAGGTCTAGATTTAGATCTAGACAATAGTCTACTTAATATACTATATTATATAGTACTATTCTATAGACTAGGCACTAGGTCTAGATCTAGTCTAGATTGAATAGATCTAGTCCAATTCTAGATCAGTAGATGATACTTTTTTTTATAGTAGAATCTAGAATAAAGACTAAAACTAAACTAAGAGTAAGAGTAAAAAAAGAGAGACTCAGACTGTTGTCAGTGTTTGTGTAGAACACCATGATGTGAGATATCTGACACTACTGAGTCGTAACTGACACCAACTGAATTGCCAATGATCACCACCAACAATTATTCATTCATACCATGTAGGGAGCCGAAAATACCCGGAAGTGAAAAAGGAAAAAATGACCGATAAATTTGTGATTGCGTTTTTGACTTTTTTTCACATAAGCCACACTTGCAAATTTATTACACTTTTGAATGAAATGTGAGAAGTTTTAAACTTGTGTTATCGGTTACTTTAGACAATGGCCTACATAAAGCTTAATTAAGTTTTTTTTAAAAAGTTATTTGTCATTTTTATATTTATAATAAAAAATACTCATTTTTTGTTTTTAGCAATACAGGGTCCAGGAAAGTCATCAAACATTCATTTTTTTTTTCACGGTAGATATCATGCCTGGCTATAATTCTACCAAGTTTTATCGCGATTTATCCGTCGCATCGCCCAAAAACTTGAAAATACGGTTATCATTGTGGGCTATGGGATTTTTACAGTTTTTGTGAATTTTGTTAAGGAAATTTCGTCATCAATTTTTAACCACTTGAGGTAATGTAAAGCCTAATATTCTGGATATATTCAAATAGTTTTTGTGAATTAATCATCGTCGCATTAATTTGAAAGCGCATTTGAAAAATAATTGTTTCAGACGATTTTGATCCCACTTTTTAAATATTTTGTTATTTTCTGCCATCACAACGCCGCCATTTTGTCCCCGCCTCTCTGACATTTCTTGTAGATCTAGACCCGATAATTTGTTTATTTCATCAATATTTACATTTTAAACAAGTAAAGTTCATAAATACAAATGAAATCAGATTTGTGAGCTAGAAATTCACTATGAATACTAAATCTACTATTAAATTTCTTATTTAATAAGTAGATTTATCCCCTACGAAACTCAATTCCAAATTTTAACTTTTTGAGCGGGGGGTGTGTCTCGCTGGCTAAGCGACCGAGACGCTCTCATCACAATTTTTCCATGTCAACCTATGTTAAGCCAAAACGACACAAAAAAAATCATAACTTTCTAACTATTAAACATACAGTCATAATTTTTACATCGAAGGACAGTTCCAATCAAGTACTTTAATGATTTACTAAGCAAAATTTTTTTTTTCAAAAAAAAATTTTTTTGTTCACCTCCCTATACCATGGCATGATCTAGAATTCTAGATATCTAAATCTAAGATTAAGAATGACAAGAATTTCAATATGGACTAATTACCTAATAAAGTAAAGAATACATTAAAAAATTGAAAATCATTTTCAATTTTTTTATTTATTCTTTTAACTTTTTACTTTAAAAGTTTTAGTTTATTAAATTAAATGAAATTAATTGAAAGAAAAAATCTACCTGAAGTTCCAATGGCATGGTTTGAAAGGACAAGAAGAATAGAAATTGTTATAATTCCCATTGTAGAAGGAATCAACGTCGAATTTCGACCACCTATCAACCAGTTCAAAGTCAATTTCCGTATGAATCTGACAGAAAGAATTTCGGCTATAGATCTAGACTATGGATAAGAGTCTACTGTACACAATGCACAACAAATATGGCTGAAGTTTGTGAATGTTAATGAATTACAATGACGTCATACATCTTTCCGGTTATAAAAATAATACAGAGTTATTTCATTTTCATTTAAATATTATTTTATAATAATTTGAAGATTAAAAACTATCTAAACCTAGACTATGAAATACTTTGTAATTGGGGTAGTAATCAAAGTCTAAATAAGAAAATTAAAAAACGAGATGAAAAAAAAAAAGGATCAAGTTTTTTTTTTTTGCTTTTTTTAATACGTGAGATAAATGACCCGGAAAGAAATGAAAAATATAACGTATCGTCCAATCATGACGTCTACAAATTTTAAGGAGGGGGGAGGATTGTTTTAAATGCTTGTGAACTAGATTTCTAATCATACAACACATGTTAGAATATGCATCTTCTGTTTTGTGGCACCTCAAAATAAGAAAGCACAAAGAAATTAGAACAAACGCAAAATATAGCAGTGAGATTTATAACAAATGAATATCAGTAGCGGATCCAGAACCTTTGAGTGGAGGGGCGATTATTTTCCAAACCCTAACCCTAACACCCAGTAAACCCTAACCCTTTGTATAAACGCATATACAGAGTATATATATATATATATGATAATAAAAAAGCAGAGCAGTTTTTCTCGCCCTTCGGCAAAAAAACACAAAACAACAACAACAAAACAGTCATGTTGGTGGCCTTTCTCTTGACAGACTGGTCTGGGGAAGCACTGTTAGGTCCCCCAGTGGGGTTCAGAGCGAAGCCCAGAAGCCAAACTTTTTCTTGCATTGTTCACTGCAGAAACGTGGGTAATCCTACGAATGCATACATCCAGTTTTCGATGCGTTATATATTTTTATAGAGAATTAGGCTTACACCTATAATATAACACATGGGCGTAACCGGGAGGGGAGAGTCTTTAAACCATCACTTGCTTCAGACCTCTTTGTCTGAAAGGGAAACTTAACTTACTGCTCCAGTGCAGCCAACTTAAGCAAACTACAGTCACCAAATTTCATGAGCGTAGACAAATTGGGTTTGTGAATACCCTCCCACTCCAATACAAAAACTAAAGCATTTTACCATTTTCTACCAGTTGCTGGACTGTATTGAATAGCAGATTTGGTTTTTTATTTTTTTTTTAGCGGAAGAGTAGAAGGCTAATTGCACAGTAGATACCTCAGAATACGCATTTTTAAAGCTTAAAATAATGGAAATAATGCTTGGTTCCGGGGCCCCACTGGGGGGAGCTCACAGCACTCCCCCAGACTCCCTAGCTGTCCTTTGGCGGTGTGTACTGTCTTTCCACTAATTATAGGAAGAGAGTATTCTAGGGTAGAAAAAAAGTTTGAAAGAATGAAAGATCAGAATGTAATGAAGATTAATTACATATACAAACACACTATATATATATAAATAAATTGCGGAGTGGGGAAAAAATCCCCCCAGACCGAAAATATATGACATGCCATTTGTGGGCCGGTTTATATGGTAATACCCGGGCCAATTTTGATACCCAGTCTGTCCCTGATAAGTAGCTTATGTTATATAGATATTCAACTAATTTTGTTCACAAACTAAGATTTCTCCATAAAAATAGGACCGCCCCACCACTCAAAGTGCTAGAGTGAGGAGGGCAGTAGATGTAATCACTCTCCCCACCCATCCCCACCGAATCGGCCAAGATACCAGAGGAAAGTGACATAATATAAAAATTATAAAGTAATTCAACTAACTTTTTTTCAGAAACAATGATTTCTCCACAAAAATAGGACAGCCCCCCACTCAAAGGGCTTAGGTGGGAAGGGCAGTAGACGTATTCGCCCACCCCATCCCACCCAATCGGCCAACAGGGGAACGACATAATATAAAAATATCCATAACAAGTTTAAATCATATAAGTATTTCATTGATTCTGTTAACAAGCTGTGATTTCTACAAATAAATTGGACCGCCCCCCAGTCGAAAGTTTATATTGTCACGTATTACGAATTGAATTCTACTTTTAAATGGCTTGCCTAGGGGAACGTGACAATAGAAAAGCAGTTGTGTCACTTATCTTAAGTCTGAATTTAATCAAAGACTTACAATGAATAACCAAAAAGAAAATGACACAAGAAATCGGAAGGTAAAATATCAACTTAATGTTTAATAAAATATAACTTGAATAGTACTTTTAACTGTATCACATAAAGCAAAAAAAAAAAAAACAATACAGAATTGATGGGTTGACCAAAACCCTTTTACAAAAATGGCATGTAAAAATATTACAATACAAGAGTTTGAAAATATAATTACAAATACAAGCAAGGCCTTGAAAAAGAAAAATCTTAACTTACACGATAAATAGGTATACCACGCACGGGTCACGCAATGTCTCCGCTATTCTGTCTCCCGGCTGTCTCCGTATGTCTGTCCGTCAACGTTACACGGGCGGTCTTTTTATAGTCTACCGCGCGTCGATATCAAGACAAATCTAGTAGTTTCTAGAACCAAATAAGTCATCAATTGATGCCATCGTCTTCTACCCACCCCACTAAATAGGTCAACATACTAGATGGGGGGAGAAATAATGTAAAAATAGGTAGAGAGATAAATAATTAATAAGTAATAAATTCGTATATAAATTGTTTGATTTATTTCTTGACTAAAATTCGTCTGCTGGGGTGTCCGGCCGTGTGAGAGTGACGCAACTGATGAATATTCACATTTAGAGTAACACCATTAGCAAAATCACTTAACTTAGGGACACTTTAGGACTGAAGAATAAAAAGTAAAGTAGCAATAAAACACTGAACCATAATTTACAAAACAAAACCTATAATTAGATTCTGTGAACGAAGCAAAGATAGAGGCACTTTTCTTATTCCATATTCTAGGACTAATTCGTACAAGTGCTCCTTCTTCTCTACTGGCATTAGAGAATGGAATGGGTTGCCTGAATCAGCCAGGAAAACCAACGAATTGGCCGAGTTTAAGTCATTGATTAACGTGCGTATTATCTTATCTTATAATACAGACGTTACATAAAAAAAGAAGGTAATTACGTGCAGCGCATTTCATGTATCACTAAATGGTCAACAAGCATGACTAGCTTGACAAATAAAATGCATCGGACGTAAGTATAATAATCTTTTCTGAAGTAATATCTATAATCTCCATGTCATCTTTCGGAGAACGTCATTTATGGACAATCTCTAGGAAACTTAAAGTTAGTTCACAAATATGCCATTTTAACTGTCAATAACATTAGACAACGGTACATTTAAAAATAATTAATTTAACCTTATGCCGTCTAAGTAGTATTTTTAACATTGATAATTTCATGTTATTTTCTTTAGAAAGTTTGTAGTTAGATTATATATTTTTCTATTATTTAAGGATTTAACTAGGTTAAATAAGGTTTATTATTATTAATTTCTTTTTGGTCGAGGCTTACGAAACCAAATACTTCAAATAGATTTCCTGGCCATTATGAGATAGATCTAGATCTATATTATAGATCTAGTAATCTAAATCAATTAAAATTATTAAACTTAATTACAGTGATTTTTTTTTTTTTTTTTTTGGTATAGACTAGATCTAGACCTACTTGATCTTAAATCTAGGGATGGTACTAAAAGTATATACAACTTACTAAGTTACTATAGATCTTTAGTAGTATTGAGTATAAGTATAATTATATTAATACAATAATTTGAATAATACTAATAATAATATAATAATAATAATACTTAATTGTCTTAATAGACCGTGACTGTCAGTCACAGTGTTTCTAGGTTAATTAACTATAATTAAGTTAAGTGTGTGTTAACTGTGTTGGTTGTTCCATTGTCGTGGTGTACATAAAAATATCTAGATTATTAACTAATGTCTAATCTTAAATCTCTAGATCCAGATAAATTTATTTATAAATTATATTATATAATCCATAGATATAAAATTTGGTAATTTCCGCATCTAATCTTCATCTTCATAATCTTGTCTTTACTTAATATAGATCTAGTATAGAATAGACTCATCACAATAGTGACAATAGATCTAGATTCTAGATTATTCTAGATTGACTAGATCTATCATAATAATATTAATAATATAAAATTTTATTATAATATCAATATCTAGTATATATAGATTCTAGTAGATTTAGATTCTAGATTAGAACTAAAACTTAATAAAGTTAAACAAAGCCATTAAAGGCAAACTAAAGGACTAAAGGTTTTATAATTTATTTTTTATTTCCCAACTGGTTGGGTCTGGGAATAGGTCATAGATTGATAGATCTAGCATAATCTAGGTACTCTCTCTGTCTGTGTACATTAAAAAGCCCCTTTCATCTCTCTAGAAGTCTAATATCTAATCTTTAAAACATTTTTATAAATTAGTCACAGATGTTCCTTCTTAAAAATTAATACTACAGTTCTAGATAATTCTACTATTCACTATCTCTACTCTCTCTGTTAATAATACTGTCGTAGATTCTTATACATGAACACCGACTTTCGGGAACTAGGTCAAATTTTAAAATTATTTTTTTTTTTGGTGGAGATTTAATTTACAAAAAAGCTGAAATCATATTCTTCTTCTTCAATAATAAAAACAGCTGTGTTCCTTTGTATTACCACCCATAGTCTAGATTTTATTTTTAAAAAAATAGGGTCACTTCATGCTCCTTTGCTGAACACAGTTTTTAAAAATATTCTTAAAATAATTTTCAAAAATCACTAGATCTTGTAATTTTCTTAATAGGTAGTTAAAAAGAAGTAAATGTTTAATACAGTAAACATGTAAATTAAAAGACAGCTAGCATATTTTTCTAAGTTGTAAAATACATATAAAAAATTTTACTAGAAATAGTTTCACCTTTTAGACTAAGACTGATTTATTGATCCTTATGGAAATTAGTTGTGATAACAAGGACTCTTTTCTCATATAAAAACATCACAACAGAAACATTCACAAATACAGAACAGACACAACATAAAGAGTTCACTGAGCTACTACACACAGTTATCTTAGTCCTTTTCATGCTTCTTGATCAACAAGTGGCGTTAATATAGTCTGACAGAGTAAGGAAAGCAAAGGAAAATGGCAACCTGTTTTTGCTTGCTTGCCTGGAGAAATAGAAGAGCTTTGTTTAAAAACATGCAAATACATTTCATTTGTAGCAACCCATTGCAATACTTGCGAAGAAAAACTTGAAGTCTGTCTTCCACTCTTCATTAGAAATATTAATGTCAAAGTCATATGTCCTTCAAGGAAATTACCAATTTCTTCCTTGAAATCCCATATTCTTCTCAATACCTTGCTCATGCTAAGCAAGCAGATACTACTATATGGTACCGAACATTGGAATGCTTTGTTTCCATATCTTCAACACTCCTAGCTGAGATAATTGGGTCTCTAACATGTTTGATATTCGATGCAGCTTTGCAGGGGCGGACTCGGTATCAAAATCGGCCCAGGCATTACCATAAAAACCGGCCCACAAATGGCATGTCATATATTTTCGGGGGGGGGGGGGGGGGGATTTTTTCCCCACTCTGCAATTTATATATATATATATATATATTAGTGTGTGTGTATATGTAATTAATCTTCATTACATTCTGATCTTTCATTCTTTCAAACGTTTTTTTCTACCATAGAATACTCATTTCCTATAATTAGTGGAATAACAGTACACACCACCAAAGTGCTGCTAGGGAGTCCGGGGGAGCGCTGTGAGCTCCCCCCAGTGGGGTCCGGGGCGATGCCCCGGAACCAAGCTTTATTTCCGTTATTTAAGCTTTAAAAATGCATATTCTGAGGTATCTACAGTGCAATTAGCTTGTTACTCTTCCGCAAAAAAATTCAAAAACCAAATCTGCTATGGAGTTCAGCGACTGGTAGAAAATGGTAACTATAGTTTTGCTTTAGTTTTTGTATTGGAGGGAAAGGGAAATCACAAAACCCCTTTTGGCTACGCTCATAAAATTTGGTGACTGTAGTTTGCTTAAGTTGGTGCACTGGGTAAGTAAAGTTTCCCTTTCAGACAATGAGGTCTGAGGCAATCGATGGTTTGAAGACCCTCCCCTCCCGGCTACGCCCATGTGTTATATTATAGGTGTAAGCCTAATTCTTTACAAAATATATAAAGTTTGATAACGCATTTAAAACTGGATGTAAACATTACATAATGTATTCTATTTATACATGTATGTAGTCTGAAAACTATTAACAATACAATAGCAGCCTAATGAGTATGAAGCTTTTTGGAATTACTTATTAAATAGATTACAGACGTTTCTTCAAAAAATAAGATTGTTACATCTTACGCATTTCATGTATCAATTTAGTCATGCATGTTGATCTGTGACTTAAAATATGCTAAATCATTGGTTTTCCTGGCTGCCTCAGGCAACCCATTCCATTAAAAGATAAGAGAAAGCAGAACGGTTAGAGAGGCACTTACTTAATGTGAAAAGCTCTTGCTACCTCTTTGTACATTCTCAAAAACGCGATTTGTATATGAATATACCATGACCCATTATTTAATTAAAATATAAATCTCCTTTCATTAAATATCGGATATGACAGCGCAATATAAATTTTTGTAATTATTGTAAAAATTTTCATCATTAATGACTTCATACTAAGCATAAGTTTGCCATTAATTATAATAGTATAAAAACTGATTTAGATCTAGATTTATTTTTTAATTAAATATTTTTTTTGTAAGCCTTAAGTGTAGTATTTTTAGAAAGAAACTTACTTTTTCTTTTCAAATTGCAGAAAGTAGAGCTTTATACCCATATTGAGCTGTGAATAAGTTGTGTGGTTTGCAATTAAGAGGCTGTGTGTATGTGTTAAAGTTAATTTCTATTAAGCATTGTTAAAGATCTAATTGTCATGCCTATTTTTTTTTTTTTTGCTGCGTTATATCAATGTTTTCTAACTTAACCTCTCTCATCCCTCCTTTTGGTTAATTTTCATTGGAACCATTTAAAGACCAGGGAGGGAAGGAGCAAAAAAAGAAAAGGCCCATGCCGACCAGCAAAATGATTAGGCCAAACACAACCTCGAAGAAATCAAAGCAGTCCATGCCGCTGGTGCAGAACAGAAAGTAACGTTTTGCAAATGATAATACTTACAGTGTACAGTGTATTTTTTGTGTGGATATTCTTGTTGAATTTCAAACAAAATTAATTGTAATAAGAATTTAAAAAAAAAAACAATAAGAAAATGTGTTCGGGCCTTTGTGTCTTGCTGCTGTCACTTTTTTTTTTAAGTTGTCTGTATTGAATTTTTTTTTCTTTGGTCGCGACCAGACCGACCCATTTGGTACCGGCCCACCGGGCGTTTGCCCGTTTGCCCATATAGCCAGTCTGCCCCTGGTTTCAAGCCAACCAAATACTTTCAACACAGTTCTTTATAGCATTGGATAATACTGGCCTGAGTTTATGTCTTTGACTGAATGTTTCGAAATATTGCCAATAAGCATAATCTTCATTTGCTTTAAATTTTGTTTACAATGAAATGTAGACACGTTTCTTTAGAATCTTAATCATACTTGATAAGAAGATATTGAAAATTATTTAATTTTAATATATTTGCATTTTTTATATGTTTAATCTGTTGGCACACCGCACACCTGAATTTTGTAGGTGTCCTCGGACCACATAAAACACTGGCGGGCCACATTTGGCCAGCGTACCGTAATTTGTCCACCACTGCACTAGGTGATGCAAGAAATAATAATTAATTTTTTATTAGCATAGAATATTAGGATTTATTAATTAATCTGTTCAGAGGTGCACAAAGAAAATTGTCTTAGCTTAGATGTGTTACAAACACTAGCGCAAGTTAACATCAAATATAATTTAAAATTGGCATAGAAATCCACTCTGGCATATATTCAGTGCTATTGCCCATACACCAAAAATTTCTCAGTTTTTTTTTTCCTAGGTTTAACCATACAATCCATAAAGAGTGTGGGAAAAGGCTGTATAGTTTTCAAAAATGATGTTAAGACCTTAACCATCTGTTTTGTAAATGTATACATCTTTGAAAGAAAAGGTCAAGAGTTACTATGGTTACTGTGGTTTTTGGTTAGGTGTTTTTTAAATGAAAGACTGAGCCAGTTATCAGGGTCTTGTTGATCATTTGATACACTCTGACATTATTACCTATACATCACCTGCCCTATAGATTGTTAGGTCTGAAAGTGATCCTTTTTTTTTTACCACCATTTATACAGGTTATGTTTAAATGCAAAAACAAAACCTTAATACTCAGACACAAAAATAAAGGCACATACTCCTTATTCCCTATAATTTTAGAGTGTGGAAAAGGCTGCCTTAATCAGCCAGGAAAACCAATGATTTGTCAGAGTTTAAGTCATTGATTAACATACATGATTAGATTGACCTAGGGACACACATTGGATGTAATCATTTATGTTTTTTTTAAGTAACATCTGTACTTTATAAGATAAAAGAAGACCTTTAAAAAATGTAAAAAATTATTTGTTGGTTGTTGGTATCAAGAATCTTATTTTTTCCTACAGGTGTAACCTATGAGTCTAAACAAATAAATTAACTATCTGGCTGTGTAGCAGCTGATCTATGAAATAATGGTATAGCATTTTATTATGCACCAGAGTAATGCATTTATTAAAATAATTTTACATTATTGATATAAAAAAATGAACTTCACATTTATCTTCACCATTGATTGTTAGATTTAGATATGAATCTACTTTTTTAATGAAATTTAAAACAAATCTTTCCATTCTCACTTAGTATAATGCTTGTAAACTTCACTAATTTGTTGTTTTCTTTTTGTTTGTTTCAGAATTAACTCAATGTGCTGTTGAAAATGATATTTTTATCAATGCTTGTACTTGTTGAGATCCTGGGCCAAGCTAAAACTATGGTGCCACTTTCGCACAGTAGCCCACTAATTTTTCAGACTGTATGTAACTGTGATATTAAAGCTGATGGGCTCATTAGTATCATTTGTAATGTTGAATCTCTGAGCCAGTGGAATTCATTGTGCCAAGAGATATCAAAGATTCCAAGGCAGACTCACAGCCATGTCAAATTGAAACTCCAAGGCAATTTTTCCCAATTAAATGTAAAGTTTTCTTGTATGTCCATTATTCATACTTTAGATCTTTCTCACACATTTCTGATACCTAAACCTGAGATGTTTGCATCAATGAATAGTCTTTCTGTTTTAAACTTGAGCTTCAACGCTATTCAGAATCTACCATCCAATTTATTTTCAAGCCTTGCTTCATTGTCGTCTGTAGATCTATCTCATAATGCGATCCAGGAGCTTGATGAAAATATTTTTAATGACACTCATTTGTTGACTGCTTTAGACCTAAGCTACAACAACCTGAAAGCTATTTCCTATTTAACATTGTCTTCACTAAAACACCTTCAGGAAATAAACTTGCAGAACAACAGCATACAAGAGTTTTCCTCTGTGCACATTTCTAGCTGTAGGAACCTGAAAAAGCTGAACTTGCATGGTAATCAACTAAGAGCTTTTCATGTACTTGGCAATGAAAGTGAAATATCTGCAACAGAGAACCTTGAGTTTCTAGATATTTCCAGTAACCCTTTAGAATGTTCATGTACACTCCTTAAACTGTTACAGCATCTTCCTGACCATAGGAAGACCTTGGTCTCAGCAGACAAAACTCTATGTGATAGCCCACCAAGTTTGCATGGGAAAAGCTTAGATGGTGTCAATGAAACATTACTAGAATGCACTGCCCCTTATAGTCTCAAAGTATGGCCAGCCAATGAAACCTCTGCTCTGGTTGCAAGCTCTTTGGTGTTTCAATGCTCAGCTAACGGTTACCCCTCACCATCAGTCATGTGGGTGACTCCCTGGGGGGATATGTTCTATAGTCATCAAAAGGACATCTTGCAGTATAAAAGCTTACACATGGCTGAAGATGAAGAAGTGTTCACATTCAGAACATATGAAGAGCCTAATGTTGATATAAGCACTACCATTCATATTGATAGTAAAAATAACTTAATAGTAAACAAATTTAGAGGGAGCATGTCTGGAAACTTCACATGTATAACATTCAATGAGGCTGGAAATTTTTCACTTCGGATTCAGATCTCAGCTTTTTCTAAGATTAAGCCTGTATTTGTTCAAAGTTTGTTTATAGGTGGATACTCAGCCTCTGGCCTCCTTATTATAGGGATTTTTGTAGGTGTAATTAAGTCTTTGGTCAAAAGAATTCAACACAAGTTTTATTTTATTGTACCACTGTTCTCTAAATCTGCGTCTCATCATGAGCCTGATACAACCAGCAATGCTGCTTCTGTTGAAGCATTTTACAACAATGAAGATGACAATGCAGGTTCTGGAAATGACGAAGAGGAGCAATCTGGCTTTTCTCTTACAGTTGAAGATGCACTATACTCCAGTAAATATGACATTACAGATGTAGGTAACAGCCCAAAGGAGTGGACACCCAAAGCCCTTTTAGAATATTTGGAGGATTCTAAAGGAAGGCTGCGCCATGGTATGGGTCGTAAAATGCAGCGTGTCAGAAAAAATGTTCAATCTATCAAGGAGAGTGGCAGTGTCTATGTGCATAACATTGTTGAGACTGGTAGCTCCGCAGCCAGGACCATGAGAGCTGGTGTTGTCATGGGCGTTGAGACAGTGAAATACCATGTGCAGTCTTTTAAAGAGCTCTGCGGCACTGGTGATATGGGAACGCAGACCATTTCAATGGTCTCTGTTGAAACAGATGTAGATTCAAACCAGAGCAAGGAAATAATCAAACAAGTGACCTTTGTCTGACAATAGTCAATTTTTGCATAATATGCAAACTAGAAAATTACATACAAATACATGTACCGTTGTCTTTGATTACATTATGTCAACATCTATTGTTATAATTCAGTCTTTCAGATGGCATTAAATAGTTGATCTAAATAATACTACCATACCTCTAAAGTTTTATGTGACAAACAATAACAACACTGCAGCCCTATGGCTGTGCATGTAATATTCTCTAACTTTTGAAGGCACTTCTTTTCTATAATTACTATTGATAAAAATCCACCTTTTTTTTTCTTTTCTGCTTGAGATTAAAAAAATTTATAGCTGTAATTGTATTTTTAATTTCATTATTTTGAGTACCCAGTGTGTCATAGCTGTGATTGGTAATAAGGTATTTTAGTAGGTACGGTACTCATTATAGTTCAATACAATAGCCAGGTTGTTGTTTTTTCAATGGTAGCCTTATTTCTAAAGTAGATTTGTAAAAAAAAATGTTTTAATTCCTTTGCCTTTCAAAACAATATTTGTATTATATCTGCTTCAATGTGTCTGTTCAAGAATTTGTAAAAGAAGTAGGATAAGACCAATAAAATACATATAGTTTAAACTTTCAAAAATGGAATGAAAATTTTTTAAATTTTGCATTATGATTTAGAAATAGAATTGTACAAGTAGTGCATTTTGAAAAGACAAACATTTAAAAAGCCTAGAAACTGTTTATTTAAAAAAAAACTTTTTTTTTTTTTCAAAAATAATTGTACAAGCCACAAATTTCTGCCAAACGAAGACATTTTCATACATACTGCTTTATAAAGAGATTTATAACTATTATTTGTGTATGTATAAAATATTTTCTAATTACCACTCTGCTACAATTTTTATACAAAATTGTTTCATGTTGACTGTGATCACATTAAACATGTTCCAGTGCCAATTTTGGCTAGTGTAACAAATCACTCCAGCCACATGTGATATGAACATGTATACAAATGCATTATCAAATGCTGCAGCTTTCAAACTGAGACACTAGAACCTCATTAGTCTTTAGTTTGTTGTACCCCTTCACCCTCCTTTTTTTTTTGTTATCCATCAGAGTTATGAGGTTTTAATTTCTATGAAAACTGCAGATCATATATGTAGCATATATATTGTGTTAGAAAATCTTGGGATTCATCCTTTTTTTTTTTTTACCATATTTGGCTTTGATAATTATTGTCTGTATTGCTTTAAGCTAGCTGCCCTTTCTTATTTAATAAATGCCCTAGGTAGAAAATTTCCATCTTGGATAAGCATTTTTCAAGCTAGACACTGAAGATGTCCACACATTGTTGCTTTACTAATAACATTGGTGTGAAGTCTTTTTCCTTGTTAGTGAATGCACATTTGAGTAGACTATAGCAGACAAAATTTGTCAATTTCACTTTGTAAAGTAAAGTAAAGTTTCCCTTTCAGACCTTGTGGTTTATAAGGCAGATGATGTAAAGGTCATCTGTTTCTGTGGCCTACGGTTAACAAAGGTGTCATGTGGCCAGCACAATGACCAACCACCTTTACTTTTCCCTAACTAATGTCAGGTACCCATTAGAGCTGGGTGGACTCAGAGGCACCTGAAGATACCGAAATTAGAAATCCAAGTCTTCACCAGGATTCGAACCTCGGTTCGGAAGCCATGCTTAATAAACATTAATAAACAGGAAGTAGTTCTGCAGCCTCTTCCCAGCTGCTTTGATGTCCTCCATAAAGTTTATACCAGGATATCCCTTTTTCCTCCTATCATCCTCCATGTCAAAACAACTTTTGGGTGCATGTCTGAGAAAATGTCCCTTTAATCTCAAATAACACTGATTTCAATCTCATTAAGTGGCTGGTTGAGTCCCAGTTCTTTGTGACTCAATCTCTGTAACTGACTCGTAAAATCTGTCTTAACCAGTTTTGTTGAGCCACATTTAAACTTTTCTTGAATTTGGCAGATCACTGCCATGTCTTGCTTACATACATCATTGTTGGGATGGCAGTTAATAGGTAAATTTGTGTCTCAAATCAATAGCTTGTCTTGTCCAAACTATATTATAAGTACTTTTTTTTTTAAGTAAATGTAAAGCAACAGTTTCTTGACATATTCTTACTTTCTGCTGTGCACTTCCAATCTTTTTTTTAATTTCATTTAAACCAAAACAATTTTTTTTTGTTACTTTCAGCTTTTATACCTTTTGTAGTGGACATGTTACTCCCAAGATTTTCATTATATTGATGTTCTATAGCTTTGTTGATTTGACTTGCACATTTTAGTTGAATGAAATGAATTGTATTTATTGATGGATTTTTTTCTAACAATGTTGTTGGGTTTTTTTCTTTTTCATTATTTGAGAAAAAGTAATTGTTAAGCACCTCTATTTTTTTTTTTTTGAGGAATGAATGGAAACATTCCATGATATTTTATTCACTAAACTATATTGCAAGCAAAGGAAATAGTGCCCCACCAATCTAAAAGCATTATCAGAAAACATTATCATATAGCTAGGATTTATAATACTATCAGCATTGGGGAAAGTCATGCTTGGTTGGTTACATAGTTTCAATATTTCCATAGACATCTTTATGTTTAAAACAGTTTCCATATCTTGCAAGAAAAAAGAAATTGAGATTATCAAATCAGAAGAGGCCAAATTTATTTCACATATTTTATAGTATTATGTCACATACATTTTATAAAGAGGCTCGGGAAAGAATATCAAATTGAAATGAGTGGTCAATACTATTTTGATTGACTTAATGTATCATTCCATGATCATGCCTTTTTTACTAAAATAATAAATTATATTATTGATTCCATTTATTTAAAAAGCTGTTTAATATGTATTATTATCTTATTGTAATTATTTTATGTGCACTATTTTGACAAATATTATTTTAAAATTCTTACTAGTTGAGTTGGTTTTTTTTTTAACTCATAGGCATACTTGAACAAAATTGTAATCCTAGTTGTAGATATTGTATGGTAATCTAATTATATAATTAGGATGACTAACTCTGTTACAAAATTCATTGCCTGCAAAATGCAGCCTTATGTTGTTCTTTTTTTGTTAATTCTTTTTTTGTTATATTATTCTTAGTCTTTAAAAAAAAAGTATCTATTTCAAAATGGTTAATGCAGTGTCAAAGTTTTGTGCTAACATTTTTCTGAAAATTTCAATAGACAAACCTTTTGAAAAAAGTTGTGTAATAAAACTGATTTAAAAAAAAAAAAAAAGGACACAACAGCATATTTTGTAAGTATTATTAAAACAAGTGATTCAACTACAAAGATGTTGGATTATGATTTTAAAGAAAACAAGAGAATTCTTACAACAGAATATTATTATTAACTAGTAGTAAAATACAGACTTATTTGAATTAAGAACTCTATCATAATGTTATTGTAAATAGAACAAAAAGAAATTTTCAGTATATACATATTTTTAGATTAGGAGTTGCAATATTTATATTTTAAGGTACTTTTTTTTTTTATGAACAAATTTTTAAAACTTAAGTCATCATTCAAATGAAAAAACACTTCCATCTGCTTTTCTCCCCCAAGCCTATCAATAAGTTATCAAATGATAAGAGTGTAAGTACACTTAGTTTGACAAAAATGAAAATATTGTATGTCTGTACATCTTTTTTTTTTAAACATTCACTTACAATATATCTGTAGTGATTATAATATAATAGACATATCCTGCTTTATGTTTCTTTATTTTGATATTAGTATTTTGTCAACTTTAATCAATTTCCATTTTGCCTTTTTTTTTCCTCCTCTTTGGTAGAACTTATTTATAACAGCACATATATATATATAAATCAATAAATGTATATATATATTATGAGTATGTTTTTTTTTGTGCGCTTTAACTGATACCAGAAGCTGGACTTTTTTTTTGCAAATGATCTTAGTCGTTCCACAAATTGGCTAATTGAAGTCCTGGCAAGAGGTTTTACCTCAAATTTCTAAATTGCTCAAGTACCCCTGTTCAGTACAAAGTATAGCTACCCACGTTTTAGAGGCTAGACTTTGATCATTAGCTCTAAAATATGCTTTCAAAAATCTTGCTCTTTCTGAGAGAAGTAATGACATAGGTAGTTAAAGATTGAAGGTTTGATTTTGTCTGGCATCACAATGAAAGGAAAGCCTATCTTCTTTTTTACTGTTTGAATTATTAATGGCATGTACTTTACTGTTTCTACTAGACTTGATTGTTTGAACACAGATACTGTTTCACTTTTTAGAATCTCACTTTTTTTTTATTGGCATAACAATATTGATATTATATTGTGTTGTGCCTTGTATTATTACTATTGAGCTGTAGTCCATTAAAACATGATGCATTTTAGATATTGACTAGCAATGATAATTGGATTTTGTTTCTCTAGTTACCAGTACATCTTTAGGAACAAATGATTCTTGTTCAAATGTGTTTTTGCTCTCTTACAGTTTGTTTAGGTATTTAAAAAATCATTTTTTGTTGCTCCCTGACCTCTTGTTTAGTAGCAGGATATAACAGTGACTGGATTTGAACAGCAAACGGTCACATGAGCCACGATCATAAAATAACCTGTTTAAGTGAATGACATATAACTTCTGTTGTCAATGTGCATACTGGTTTGCAATGTTAACCTTTGTAAGTGTACCCATGACTGTCGTGCGCGCGTGAAGTTTTCTTTGCATTTAATATTGGTGTTTTAGCGTATAGGAAGTAGTTTCTTTTAAGTGCGTTTTGCTGTCTAGAATAGTGTGTGTGTTTACGTCGTCCTTAGTTCCCGCAAGAGAGAGAGAGAGAGAGAGCTTCTTTTGTGAGCTAGGTAGCTGGGTTTTTTTTGGTGCCCCCTTGTAAGGGTACGTAAGTACATAGTTTTATTAAGTAAGCTGATCTTTCGGTACGGGGGTTGCTATTGAAAAGTTCTTTCTTGTAGCGGCATCGCTAGATCTAGGTTTTCTTTTCGTTTCAGGGTGTTAGGCTTTGGGCTATGGGAAATTGTGTCGTCTTTCCGCCCTTGGAGTTGTGTAGTAACTATCGGTGTTGAGGTGTAGGGAGTTGAGGATCTGTTGGGCGCCGAGATGGAGTGTGAGCGTGAAGGTATGTTATGGAAACTTATTGGTGTGATATTAGACTAATTATTAACCTAATGCTAACTTCAATGATATAGATGTATATGTAAATATGTTGGAAACTTGCAATTAAGTATAATTAAATATTGTTCCTGTTGACAGCTGGTGTTATTCACTAAATGTTCAGTTGAATAACTGTTCTTCAATGTTCATATCTTACATGCCATTACCTTTAGGTTCTTGTGTTACTCTGTTCAGGCTGGGGATACGGGACCATAATATCATACCCTATCTAAGCGACAAAACCCACCTGACAATGACTAACACTGCCCCCCCCCCCCCCCCAGCGCTATGCACTAACAGATATGTTTGGATTGTCTTTCTTGTTTTACTTTTTATAGTTAGAAGCCCCTGAGTCCTTTCAAAATTAATTATCAGTCTTCTGTATAATTCAAGTCTAGGCAATGGTCCTGTACCTACCCCTACCTAACAAAACAAAAACATTTTATACATTTTTCTTGACATAAGTATTAAATGTAATTTGAATGACTTGATAACTATTAATATACGTACCTTTTTTTCTACATCAAAGTAAAGTAATGTATATAATAATGCTTCAAATTAAAAATTTGTATATGAAAATATAGAATAATTGTGTTTTATATTCTTTTAGTGTAGTTGGAGATTTGTGATTGTGTGATTTTATTCATTCTCATTTACTACGGTATTGTAGTTTATAGCTTCACGGACATTGTTATTGTTTTTGGTATTTGAAAAATGAATATAGAGATTTCACACCAGAGCAAAGGGAATATTATTGTAAAACAGCTTTGAGCTCCACAAAAACGGAATCTGCAGTTGATAAAAGATCGCCGAGGGCATACTGGAGTTTTTCAGATGCTGACGAAGTAGTGTTGAGTGCCTCCTCTGTTTCAAAAATCCATTTACTCAGTAGTCCCTGAGGAAGCAAATAAGACGACTTCAATAAAACACATACATTGAATGTGACTTACTCATTCTAATGTTGTTTTTGTTTGCATGTCCAAGATACAGGAGAATAAGGATCAGAATTAGATTTTTATCTTGCCTAATACACTTGTTTAAGCTCTATTGAAACATATAGGCCTAAATGTAGATGTCAGTTATTTAGTTCAAACATAACATTCATAGGAAGTGAAGAGATTTTATAAGAACAGCCCTGTTTTGTTTAGTGGGTAAGGTAGCCATAATATATAGAGTCGGTTTTAATTTTTTGTTTTTTTTTTGTTCTTTTTGAAGCATGTCAGTATTGTGAGGTGGAAATGTAGACTGCAATGCACATTACAAACATCAGCACCATCTTCTTCTTTAATGGTAGTTTATATTGAACATTGAAAACAAATGCAAACGAAATAAAACAAACACCTGAAGTGGTTCTAACGGATCTAGAGCCAGCTGCACACTTAACCCTGCTCTTCTGATTTCTTGTCTAGTGATGTGGATATTAAAGCAAACACTGAAACTGTAGACTGCTAGGACTGCTAGTAGAACCAAAGTCAAGATGCATTCTGATGAAAGATATTCTTTGGTCTTGTTTCTGGACATTTTTGTTTTGTTTCTCCTGTGATAATAACAAACATATATCAGACGTAAATTACTAAATTTATGCTAGGCTTATTACTGTAGCAGTAAAGACCGTCTTTTTCTTTCAGACTGAATGCAATATACATTTCTGACACGTATGTCACCGACCACGTCGCTGCTCAAATGAAACCTATCATCTGCTGATTCATTAGGAACAGTTTTGACCAGGGCAATGCTTCGTAGCCTCAAAGTGGCGCTCGGTTGGAAACGGTCGTTATAGGAATTTATTGGGCAAATAGGGAGCCAAAAAGTGCCCCGTTTGTGAGCCTAAGGACCGTGTCAATTGCTCTGACGGGGATGGAAGAAATCCACAACAAACACTACTATCCACACACCGTTCCTCAAAGTCAAGTGGCAGTTTTTATGGCAGACACCAGCACAGCTCATGTGGTACAGGGAATGAATATGAGGGCGTTTCCCCGGTGTGCTCGGCCTTTGACCTCAATTCTAACCCGAGCGTTTTGGGATATGAGCCATCGGTAGGTTTAATAGAAATGTGATAATTTACATCTGCTTGGATCTTTCCCAGACAGAAGTTTGTTCAGACAGGCAGATGGGGACAAGCTTCCATAGGTCTAGAGCTCTAAGTGTCTTTAACAAGTCTTTGAACAATTACGAAGAAGGAACTGTTTTGACTTCCCAGGCAGCACCACGTCAAGGGCATGATATGGCACATAGTTAGGGCATTCCAGTAGTACAGTGATTACATATTGTTAAATGATGTGTTAAAATGATTGGCAAATGAGCAACTACACGTAGGTTGACTACATGTTGAGAAGACATCACGCTGTGGGTAGGCTTAGTTATAAAATGGAATGGGGGGGGGGGGAATAATCGTGAACATTAACCTATAGCTTTAATGTTTCATCTCTATCGTCGCATTACGATAGCGTTAATATGAGATAATTTGATTGGTCCAAACTAATGTAAAATCAGGTTGACTACAATTTTCCATCTCAGCATAACTAGTAAAACAATAATAATATAGATGCAAATACGAACAACATTCACACACGGAAAACATAGACACTCACAACCAGCGCTTTATGACTTAGACTTCTATGTACTTCTCTGTGAGGACAGATGACCTTGTAACACCCTGACTGAAAGTGGGATGAAGGAGTTTTTAAATCTTTCTGTTTTAGTCCTAAATTGAGAGGAGAAGACCACTTCGTCCAGATCTGATCTAACTAGTGGGTTAATGTGTGCAGATTGTATTAATGGAACGTATGTGTTTTGGAAAGGCATCTTTCATGAAAAAGTTCTTCAATAATAATATACGTAGCCGTGTGATACACGATGCTTTTTATTTGTCTATAGCTATAACTAATAAACTATATTGTATCATTCTTATTGTTCGCTATACTTATGTAATGTTCTGATATAATGTTACATTATCGTGTTCTTGACGTTTGGGAATGATTAAATATGAAAGGCATTGAGAAAGAGGCTACTGTTCTATTGGGGGAGCAGCGTGTGCACCTTGACCTTGTCTGTAAATGTTTCATCCATTTGAAACTTAGTCTGATAAATAAAAGTACAAAAAGATTTTTTTAAAAAATGTAATCTGGTTCAAGGTCAACTCAAGTGAGATAAAAGTTTTAGGAGATAAAAGGGTTGGGGGGGGGGCAATATGAACCTAGACTTTAGTCACAAAAACAAATTCTCTTTAGTTCTAAATGTGAGAAGCAATTAACATTTTGGATTGACAAATATTTTGTGCAGGCACGGAGCAGGAGAGTGAACGAAAGAAATATTAAGTAGAATGCGAGGCAGGGAGGGAAGACAAAGGAACATACAGGCAAAGAAAAAAGAATACGAGAATAATAGACCGAGTGAAAGAGCCATGAGAAAGGCGAAGAGAGAGGGAGGAGAGAAGAGCTGGAAGAGATAGACGGATATGGGTTTACTACTAGTTAAACACAATTAGTTATTAATAGGAAGCCTTATTATTTTAATATTATCATTTCGTTCTTATTACTTTTCATTTCAGAAATTTACTTAGTGTTTAAAAAATGTATATCTTTATAATCTAGAATAAATCTAGATGTAGAATACTAGATTATAATTTTCATGAATGTGGAGTAACTTTTTTTTTTTTTAATTCGTGGGAAAAGTCGTTGGCCGACTTCAGTATTCAAAAGACTATGGGTTGAGATTATCGAAGCAATTATTGGTTCCAAGTAACGGCAAATAACCAACAGAAGTGTGGGAGGCACTCTGCCATAATGTAGAACCGAGTTCTGCAAGCTGTCCAAATCTCACCGGCTACTGAATTTATCTCAGCATTGACTTCCAAAGCCTTTTCCATGTTTGGGTTTCGTCCCAAGGCAGTAGAGGAGTTTTTCTTCTTCTCAATGGGCAGCCAAGCTTATTGTTTTTTTGTTCTTACAAATGAAGAGATGAATTGTAGAGTCAATTTAGATCTATCATCTAGCATAAAGATTTAGGTCCATTTACTTTTCAAAAGATAATTTAAAACCAGATAGGCCTAGAATCTAGACCTATAGATCTATAATTCTGATTAAGCGTTATATTATAGCATGCCTAAAGCTAAACTCTAAATTATTAATAGTCTTAAAGGTCTTTAGATCTAGATATATGGAATGGGGCCTATCCCTATATCTATAATACAGAGTCTATATATAATGGCAATTTCTCCGATTAGCCTACGAAGATTAAGGTTGAGTGCAGTGTTCCACATGACTACGCAAACCAAGTTGCGACCAGCACATTTTCCCCACATTTCGTGCAGACAAAGCCGTTGTCCGCTCGCGGTCTGTTTAAGCTTTCTTTCCGTCATCTGCACCTGTCTTCAATAATGTCTTTTCTTTGAGTCTCAAAACTCAAATGTTTGTCCAGCAGCCATTGTGAGATCGCTCCCTATAACTATAGTGAGGTTCTAGATCTATATGTTATAGCCTATCTATAAGAGAATCTTACTTGAATCTATTATAATTTTGAAACGCTGGAGACCATTAACATCAGAGTGAATTTTTACCTTAAGAAAAGAGTTGACTGAACATTGACAATGTGAAGCAAAACGAGACTAGATCTAGATTAGAAAAGTATTTGTCGTCTAAACTATTGCTAGCTTCTTAGTATTGTTTTTTCTGAGCACAACAAATAATGACGTAATGATCAATAGACAATGTAAAAATCAAGACCAAATATTTAGATCATGGAACTATACTATTGAAACTTCAGCTTAGAGTTTTTGACAAAGCCGAAGAAAGTCCAAGTGCCGTCGCACATCATCTTTTTTCGCGCCTCGTGTCTAGTTGAAAAATCAATAAGGATGCCAAAGAAGAAATTTACTCCATGAGCCACTTGGATCGACCTGCATTAAGTGTCAAACTTCCTTACACTATATTTGATTAGATCTGTTAAAATTTCATCCATTTTCTGACTATCTGATATGATAGATACAATTTTCACGAATAAGAGATCGTCACAAAAGTTGTTTTTTTCTGATCATCCTATAGAAGGCCACTTTTTTTTCTCCCAAAAATAGATTCTTTCAGTGCTTTTGCATTTGGGATATTTACACTAAATCAGGCTGCAGACCTGTCTAACGTTCCGCTAAATGCGTATTTGTTCCATGGCTAGATCTATGATATAGTCATATAGATCTGGGTTCCTTTTTCAAACTATGTTCCATTCCCTTATATGGCTTTCTATACCGAAAAAAGTGCTTGGCGCTCTCCAGACCCCATTGCTGGCGATCGCTGGAAGTCTACAATTTTTCCTGGAAGAACCTATTCTAGGGTACAATAAACGTCGTCAGAATGTAATAAAGGTTAATTATGTACACACACACACACAGTTTGTTTTTGCCGGGGGGGGGGGAGAAAAAATCCCCCCACCGCGAAAAAAAATCCTGGCAACGCCCATGAGCTCTACATTTCAAAAAAAAGTTCTGCATTGCGTTTCAAGGCCACGTTTCAAACAAATGATTTACTTTTAAAGAGAAAAACCAACACACACTTTACAATGTTCAAGGAGTGGTAATTCTTTTCGGCCAACTTTCGTTAAAACACAAGAGTTGTCTATCTTAATACACTCAAAAATGTCTTGTTGTTCAGGTTGTCAAGTTCTAGTAGCGATTCTTTTTACTAAGCTTATATTAACCCTGTCTGTTAAAAAGTTTTGTATACGTTATTTCTCCCACACCCAATTTCGGGTCAAGCTGAAATTTAGCACAATTATTTCTTTTACCTAAGAGAATAAGAATCAATAAAAAAAAAAAAAAGCAATTATTTATTTAACTATTGGTAATTAATTATTTTGTTTGGTATCGAACAAGGTAAATAAATTATACTTGGCTGATGCGGTGGTATAAGTTGAGTTAGTAGTATTTAGTACCCTTTATACTTTGCTTTAAAGTATAAAACTAACAAAAGATAATTACAGAACCTTATATTTTCATAAGCACTTTTCTGGTACAATGGTTAGTACGGAAGCTGGAGGAGGTAAGAGCCCTCGATTTCGAATCCAGGTCTTTCAACTTTATATATATATATATATATATTTATAAATGCATTTAAAAAGCGAGTTCAAAGACTTCAAACAACAAATATTTACTGCTGCAGGGGAATATAATGATAAATGAAACCATTTGATATTTCCATGCTTTCCTACCTGGGTGTGTGGGGGGCTCCATGCTTGTGGTCCATAAAAACATTACAAAGGTCCTTGTGTTAAATATGTGTAGAAGTTGGGCTTAATTTCAAGCTAGTTATGAAATTAACAAAGAAAGAAAGACAATCTTCAAGAAGTAGTGCTACCTGCAGTAGCGCCTTCTATAGTAGTTTCGGTGGTTGGCAAATGATGTGCCCGAGACGAAAGACGTGATATGCAAGAGACGGAGACGTGATATGCAAGAGACGGACGTGATGTGCAAGAGACGACAGACGTGATGTGCCCGAGACGACAGACGTGATTTGCAAAAGACGACAGACGTGATTTTCCCGAGACGACAGACGTGATTTGCCCGAGACGACAGACGTGATTTGCAAAAGACGACAGACGTGATGTGCAAAAGACGACAGACGTGATGTGCAAAAGACGACAGACGCGATATGCAAGAGACGACCGACGTGATGTGCAAAAGACGACAGACGTGATGTGCAAAAGACGACAGACGTGATATGCAGGAGACGACAGACGTGATGTGCAAGAGACGACAGACGTGATGTGCAAAGAGAAGACAGACGTGATGTGCAAAAGACGACAGACGTGATATGCAAGAGACGACAGACGTGATGTGCAAGAGACGACAGACGTGATGTGCAAGAGACGACAGACGTGATGTGCCCGAGACAACAGACGTGATATGCCCGAGACGACAGACGTGATGAGACGACAGACGTGATGTGCAAGAGACGACAGACGTGATGTGCAAGAGACGACAGACGTGATGTGCAGAGACGACAGACGTGATATGCAAGAGACGACAGACGTTATGTGCAAGAGACGACAGACGTTATGTGCAAGAGACGGCAGACGTGATTTGCAAGAGACGACAGACGTGATGTGCAAGAGACGATAGACGTGATGTGCCCGAGACGACAGACGTGATTTGCAAAAGACGACAGACGTGATGTGCAAGAGACGACAGAGACGACAGACGTGATGTGCAAAAGACGACAGACGTGATATGCAAGAGACGACAGACGTGATGTGCAAGAGACGACAGACGTGATGTGCAAAGAGACGACAGACGTGATGTGCAAAAGACGACAGACGTGATGTGCAAAAGACGACAGACGTGATGTGCAAGAGACGACAGACGTGATGTGCAAGAGACGACAGACGTGATGTGCAAGAGACGACAGACGTGATGTGCAAGAGACGACAGGCGTGATGTGCAAGAGACGACAGACGTGATGTGCAAAAGACGACAGACGTGATATGCAAGAGACGACAGACGTTATGTGCAAGAGACGACAGACGTGATTTGCCCGAGACGACAGACGTGATGTGCCCGAGACGACAGACGTGATGTGCAAGAGACGACAGACGTGATTTGCAAGAGACGACAGACGTGATATGCAAGAGACGACAGACGTGATGTGCCCGAGACGACAGACGTGATGTGCCCGAGACGACAGACGTGATGTGCAAGAGACGGCAGACGTGATGTGCAGACGTGATGTGCCCGAGACGACAGACGAGATGTGCAAGAGACGACAGACGTGATGTGCAAGAGACAACAGATGTGATATGCAAGAGACGACAGACGTTATGTGCAAGAGACGGCAGACGTGATGTGCAAGAGACGACAGACGTGATGTGCAAGAGACGACAGACGTGATGTGCAAGAGACGACAGACGTGATGTGCAAGAGACGACAGACGTGATGTGCCCGAGACGACAGACGTGATGTGCAAGAGACGGCAGACGCGATGTGCAAGAGACGGCAGACGTGATGTGCCCGAGACGACAGACGTGATGTGCAAGAGACGGCAGACGTGATGTGCAAGATACGACAGACGTGATGTGCCCGAGACGACACACGTGATGTGCAAGAGACGACAGACGTGATTTGCAAGAGACGACAGACGTGATGTGCCCGAGACGACAGACGTGATGTGCAAGAGACGGCAGACGTGATGTGCAAGATACGACAGACGTGATGTGCCCGAGACGACACACGTGATATGCAAGAGACGACAGACGTGATTTGCAAGAGACGACAGACGTGATGTGCAAGAGACGACAGACGTGATATGCAAGAGACGACAGACGTGATGTGCAGACGTGATGTGCCCGAGACGACAGACGAGATGTGCCCGACCAGCTCCACTGGTTAAACTGGATTGTCTGTTGTAGCTGTGTAGTTTCCCTGCATATATCAAGTGATAAGTGTTCTTTTTACACTAGGAAGAAGAGTAACTCAGTATTCAATTACCACAGACCGATGCCTATGTTATGTACATGACGATTTTTTTTTTCAAACTAATAAATATATCGACCCTGAGGTCAAGGTTATGTCTTGCTGGTCACAGCTGCAAGAGAACTGTGAAAACGGAAGGTCAAAGGTAGGTCTGTTTGTTGTTTAAGCAGAGTGTGTCATCATTGTCATGTATGTTAAATAAACAGAAATGACTTATTCTGAGTCTGTTTTATTCAATTTGATTGAATGTGTATTAAAAATAAAACAGCGCTCTGGAGTATGTAAAGCATGTAAATCGTGTTTCATATGAGACTAGATTGACACTTTATTTCGTCACTTGTTGGTAAAACATGTTAATTTTATAGTTGTGTCTTTTTAACAAATCTAACTCGTTCCAGAAATCTTGTGTTTAACATTTTAAAAGCTGTTACGAAAAGAGACAAAGAAGTGATCAGTTTTGTGTCACGGTGCCGTGTCTTTTTTGAAGTAACGTCTGTATAAGATAAGATAACAAAAGTTATAGTTATTTACATATTTGTAGGTTGTTACCTTTCAGTACGCCGCTGTATTTTTTTAAATGCCATTAGGCCTACACATGGCCTACATCTCTGACAGTTTCTATATTTCGTTACATTTCAGTATATATATATAATTCTCTTCTTCCCTCAACAGTTTAAACGAGTAGTAAGGAGTAAAGGAAAGATCACTCTGCGGATAGTCCACGAGAAAACAAGAGGTGGGGGGGGGGGGGAGAGAACACGTAATCACAAAATAGCAGGGGGGCCGGACCGTTGTAATATCACTCTTTTTTTTAAATTTCTACCTCACGTTAAAAAAAAAAGGGGGGGGGGAGTAATCTCTGTAGTAACTATCGAAGCGACAGAGCACGCTCAAGAGTTTGAACACAATGGTGTCACTCTTTTATTTTTGCAACTCGGACGGAGAGAGTTATCTTATGTAATTTAAGAGTGGAAAAAAAAAAGACAATTTTCGTCTGTATATTTCGGAGATTGGGATGAGTTTTCCAAAGATTTTAAATAATTTCCGGATATTTCCAGGACTTTTGCGTATATTTTGCAATTTCAGGAGATTCCCAGGACCTCCTGTTAAATCGACAGGAGGCCACGGGAAATCTGTTATAAGTTCTATCTTATCTTATATAATACAGACGTTACTTCAAAAAAGAAGATGATTACGTCCGACGCGTCATGCATTTAGTCATGCATATTAACCAATGACTTAAATTCTGCCAAGTCACTGGTTTTTCTGGCTAGCTCAGGCAACCCATTCCATGCTCTAATAGCACTAGGGAAGAAGGAGTATTTGTACAAATTTGTCCTAGCATATGGGACGAGGAATGTGCCTTTATCTTTGTGTCTTTCAGAGTATTTTATTAAATTTTGTTTTTGTATTTGAAGATTATTGTTCAGTGTTTTATGTATAATTGCTACTTTACTTTTGAGTCTTCTGTCCTGAAGGCTTTCTAAATTTAGTGATTTTACTAATGGTGTTACTCTAGTCAAATGTGAATATTCGTTTGTTATGAATCTCACTGCTCTATTTTGTGTTTGTTCCAGTTTCTTAATGTTTTCTTGAGTTGAGGGGTCCCAAACGGTGGATGCATATTCTATTATTGGCCTAACCAAGGTTAAATAACATTTTAGTTTTATGTTCTTATTTGATTTATAGAAATTTCTTTTAATAAACCCTAATGCTTTGTTGGATTTTTTTATAGTTTCATCAATATGTGGATTCCATGACAGTTTTTCATTTATTATAACACCTAGGTATTTTGCGTTTTTAGTCTGTGTTACTGGTTTGCCATGAATAAGATAAGTGGAATTAATTTGTTTTAGTTTTTTTGTTACTCTTAACAACTGACATTTTTCTGGGTGGAAAGACATGCTCCAATTTGATTCCCATTTCTGTAATTCATCTAATTCTCTTTGTAAAATATCAGTGTCTTGTATTGTTTTTATTGTTCTATATATTATGCAATCGTCTGCAAATAATCTGACTTTTGTTCCTGAACTAATGCAATTTGGTAAATCATTTATGTAAATTAAAAATAGTAGTGGACCCAAGACTGTTCCTTGAGGTAAACACGAGTTTACTGTTATTGGTGTTGATTTAGAGCCATTTATTATTACAGTTTGTTCTCTCCCTATCAGAAAATCTTTAATCCATTGATGCAGTGGACCATTAATGCCGAAATATTTTAATTTTTAAACAAACTATGGTGGTGAACTTTGTCAAAAGCCTTGGAAAAATCTAGTAAGATAGCATCTATTTGTTCACTATTATCTATTCTAAAATGGTTTAATTTAATAATTCATACACCTAAAATTAGCGCTGGTCCTATAAAAGTGCTGGGCCCACTGCGGTCGCATAGTTTGCAGTGGCCTAATGTTGGCCCTGCAAAATAGCGGCGTATGCTACACCGCCGGTCGACTAGTGTCGCTATATTTTGCTACATTTCAGTATGTCGTTGTATTTTAACAGACTTCTTGAACAAGCAGCCTGGGCGATATTTGAGAAACAAAAAAAAAATATCCACAACTCATTTGTCCAAACTTTACCCAGGCCCAGCGCAGTTGCTGAACTCACAATGTGCAGCTTTTTATCCCTTGGGGGTGTTCATTTTGTTCTTTTAACGATTTGGTCTTTTGTAGTTTTATGAGCACCACTCACATGGATCTTTCAATCAGATTGGTGTTTTTGTTTCTGCTTGTTTCTGACCCTTAGAGCAAAGTGTTTGAATCTCGTTGAAATCTAGGATTTAAAGTCAGGATTTTAGGGAATCACTCCGTCTTCAAAAATTCCAAATTAACTTTAATATAAAAGTAATAAATACGTTTTTGTGTTATTCTAAACAAAGTGTCGTTCTACGATTTTTAAAAAATATTTCGTATTGTCTCTGTGGCAACTCCGCAATGCCAGGGCTTTGTAGCTTACAGACTCTGATTTACAGTTCTGCGGGCCTCATTCAACACTGCTACCACGAGTTTCGAAGCCTCTCGTACGTTATTGCAATGGTTTGAGGGTCATGGTCCAACTAGTAATAGTACGCATGATACCAATGATAGACGTTTTTGTACCCCACCTTACTAGTACATGTTACACTTATCGAGCAACCTTTAGACCCAAGGAATCTCAAACCGTTGTACAAAGGTACCACCTAAGTTAGTATCTTCGTTACATTTACAGCAATACTTGACTAAAGATGAAGAACTTCGTTAACGTACAACTAGACATCAACTAGAATGTAGTCCAATATATGCAGATAGAAAACCAACTCTCTTTCCTGGACATAGGGTAAAGTGCTTTTCAAGGTATATTGTCAAGCTAACCGCTGACTTAGACTTTGGACCTCACGGCTGGTCGGAATAGTTGGTGTTTGTTTGTTTTTTTTCAAGGCAAAGCGGTTCGTTCACACGTCAGGCAGATAACAGCAAGGTGAAGGCTGTACGCTAAGAGTGGGCTGGGTATGTAGATAAATAGACAGGAGGCCCAGGAAGTTTGTCACTTAAGTGTTGAGAATTAAACAGCGACACTGGTTGTTGACATTTGATTGACATTATTTATGTACAGAGCTCACACCATGGCAGACAGCAACAGCATACCAGGTAAGTAGTGTTAGGTCAACATTTTGTTTGTCATTAAAGTAAGTCGCGCAACTTTTGCTTATTATCTTCAATTGGCCACATAAATATCAAAGGTCAAGCTGCCCCAGCCAGTTCTTTGAAGACGACCTACTATGTCTTTTTTCATTTAAGTGAGCCGAATTGCTGACGACATGACCTAATTAGTGTCGGTCTTAGTTATATATTTACTAGCATCCTTTGAGTATAGACTTTTAAAACTACCCTCACCTCTCCTAGTATCCTCTTCTTATAAAATACATACGTAACTTCAAAAAAGAAGAGTAGTCTCAGTGCGCAGAGTCGTAGTTAGTAGCACCAATATTTAAAAAATGCGAGTCCCACTTATAAACCTTGGGGACTCACGAGTTTGACATGTTGCCTAATTCTAGAAAATGGCTGCTGGTCATTAAAAGATGATGAAACATTGGTACCCTTACCAGATATCTAAAGGCGATCACAGAACAGGTCTGCAGAATTAGGCCGTCGAAAAAAAGAGCACTTATAATCATTTTTCAATTTAACGCAGAATATATGGTGTACATTGACAAATTGATAACTAGGTCTACGTTCCATTTTCCACAAACATAGTAATGTTAGGATAGACCGCAATTAGTTGCGCACTAATTATAGACCAGGTTGAGAAACATTAATCTAGTCTCAAGGTTTGTCTACTATAAACTATGTGGACATTCTAATTCACGTACAAATGAATGAAACCATTTTTTTTTATTACTAACAATAGCATTGCTTATCTTACAGGAGAGTCTGTGGTATTTCCCAGACCACCGTCCTCTTTTCCAGACATGGTCAACAATCTGGTCAAAAAGGCGCTCTTATTGGTTGTTAGGTGAGTACTTATTTAATAGACATAGGAGCCTAGGAGAAAGGAAACTTAACTCCTTCATCGACCTCGTCAAAGTTTCATCTATTAAACCAAACGTAGGGCGACGAAACAAATCAAACACATTGTAACACATGCTTTTGCGCTAATTACCCCGATTTCTAGACAAAAAAATTAGTTGCAAAAATATGATAATTGTCATAAAATTGACACAAAAAAATAATAACACGTAATTTTTATCTTCCATTATGCCTCCTCATCTGTCCTTAGACTTTCGTGGGAGGGATGCTATGACATGTCGATTAACCAAATCCCTCCCAATTTCCCGGCCAGCACCTGTTCTTAGAAGGATATCAAAGGAGGCTGGTCCATTCTTGTATATTGTCCAGCCAACTTTATATTGGAAGACTCTTTCTTCGTGATCAGTGTACCTTGAAGGATGACATTGATTCATGTCTTACAATAATTTGATAATTAAGTATTTAAAAAAATGTTATAGAAAATAAAATAGAATACAAAATTAGGCGATGTAGGCCTCTATGACTTCTAGAATTAACAAACGCCTAAATACTATACTATGGGGCGCGGTGGCTGAGTGGTTAAGCGCTTGGCTTCCGAAACTGGGGTCCTGGGTTAGAATCTCGGCGAAGACTGGGATTTTGAATTTCGGAATTTTTAGGGCGCCCCTGAGTCCACCCAACTCTTATGGGTACTTGACTTTAGTTGGTAACAGTAAGGGCGGTTGGTCGTTGTGCTGGCCACATTACACCCTGCTCGTTAACCGTTGGCCATAGAAACAGATGACCTTTGCATCATCTTTACATCAAGGTCTCAAAAGGAAAATTTACTTTTAACTTGAAATACTATACCATTTTCTAAACTTTCATTACAGATATAAAGGATATAAAAATAATCTACTCTTAATACACCTCTGAAAGTACTAAGATGTGTAACAAAGAACATTTTTATAAGCTTATTTTTTAAGAAGATGGTTCTTGTTTTTTTTTTTTTTTGGGGTTTTTAATTGTTATTTCCAACTTGTTTCAGATTCTATGTTTTGGCGGCTTTATGGATTTACCATTGGCTGAAAAAGATCTTCACAAGAGCTCTTCAGCCTTTGGAGCCAGTTTTCCAGCAGGTCAAGAAAGTCCCAAAGAAAGACATTAGTGCTGAAGGAATCTTTTACCAGACGCTGAGACTTCAGTTCCTGCTCTTTCTGTACATTACACCCTTCATACTAAGTGCTTTCCACTACCTTGCCCAACCTCTGGTCTGGCTCAGAGACTGGTTGTTTGCTTTTGTTGAAGAAGACGAGAAATATTCCAAAAAGTCCACAGAGGAATGATGTTTTGCTCAATGTAACGTATCGTGTTTTTTTCCCCGCATATTCATTGATGAATGGACATCAAAAACAAAAGGGGATTTGTATTGAAGATGTATTATAAATTGCTGGAGGCCATACTTTAAGTCGACCTGTGCATAGATATATCAGTTTAACTGCCACATAGAAAGAATGTATGACAGTAATTTATTGTGGTGATTATATGTTATTATAAAGCTGCAGAGAACTGCACATTTATCAGCCTACATTTTCTACACACTGGTGAAGTTGTAGAACTCTCTTACGGTATCACAAGATCTAGCAATTATATTTTTTCTAAAACTTTGATTCCCGTGATATCTCTTTAACTTTTTGGCCATCTAAATTTATTACCACGTCATGAGAGGCAAACTTTGTCATTTATAAACTTTAATTCAACCATCCGTCCAGTGCATACTTCTTTTTTTTTTAATTTTAGATTGCCTTACAGAAATCAAAGTTTTAGAAAAAAGAATTTACGTGTGTTGTCTCCCTTTGATGACAGGCCATTTTTTTAAAAAAAACTTCTTTCCATAAACAATGTGTTGTTTATGGTTTCCAAGCAACAAGGGAAGATAAACTCACTCAATATTTTGTGACAACGACTTTCACCCAAGTCTTATCACCTGGTCTGAACTCCCGGGTAGACGTCCTTGTAAAACTCTTTTGCTTTCGTTGCGTTCACCAGAGCGTTGAAACACGGGCCAGTTTATATCATGGCGACATCGTTATGACAAATAGATAAGACTAAATCTGGTGTATAAAATGTAGGTCTATGTTGTTTATACGTAAAGCGATAGATCAAGGTATGGCTCTTATCAATTTAATCAATGTGTAATGTTTGCACTAGAATAGCTTGCTTTAAAAAAAAACACTGTTTGATAACTTTATTGAACATTAAGTTAAGCTTACAACCGCATTCCAAAACAGTAACCGAATTCTTGCTATTAAATAACTCGATAAAATTTGATCACATAATGTACAAGAAGTCACTCATTCATTTATTCAACGATTCAGTTGAGTATGTGAGTTACATTGCTGCATAGTGGACATCTTGATCCATGGCCTGTAAGACTCGTGTGTGTGTGTGTGTGTGTGTTTTGTGTAACTGGTTCATCCATCTTGACAACAATAACATTTTATCATATGTAAATATATTTAGATCTTGCATTTGTATTAAGAATGACTTAGCGAGTGACGAATGATATGTGTTGGAAGATTATTAGATGATGACAAAAAGAAAACAATAAATCTAAATTGTACATAGCACAGGAACACATGTTTCTTTTTTTTCTTCCTATTTAACAAGAAAGCTAAGACCAGGCTGAAATGAAGACAACACACTCACAAAAAGAAACATTGAATAACGATGTGTTTAAAGTGCCAACTAGAAATAGAATGGCACTGTGAGATTTTGTGAATGTATCTCTATTCAAGCGTTCTCTCTATCTGTACTGCTCCATTCTTCCATTGTTCGTTACCAGTTCTTCCCCTGTATTACATTTGCAAATAGTTTATACGCAAAGTTTAAACAAAGTCTTGATCATTTTTGTACTTTCATCAAACGAGAGCATTTTGTTATTTGAGGAACAAGAAAATCGAAACGCGTGGTAACACAGGATCAGCACATAAATAATAGCGTTTGGCTTTATGAGGCACAACTATTCAATCAAATGAGACCATTCATTTTTGACCACGACAAAATCAATTCATCAATCTTTATCAAACGTTGCAAATTCCTGATCAACACACCTACTCCTATGGAAGTAATCTAGGTTTCAGTTGAATGAGAAATGTAAAAAAATACATTGTCTCCATTAGGTCTTTTATATTTAGCTATTGACCTTCTGTTGTGATGTTTAGTCAAGTGATTGTCAAAGATCAAGGGAGAACATTCCCCTGCAACCGTTGCCAGCCCACACATCTCCATTCTGATTTAAACCAAAGGTGACATCTTTGGTACAAGGAGATTTAGAAAATTGGATGTATAGAGACACAGAAGTCAAATTGATTCCAACGTCAGGTAAGGGGCAGATCGTTATGTTGAAAAGAATAGAGGAGCATGTTATGAAGGTTGGTAAACCTGTAAAGAGAAACAAAGCTAGAGTTAGCTAAATCAATTTCAATTTAACTTTTTTTGTGAATTAACATTCAGTACTTTACTATTTATAGTACAAATGTAAAATAGCCACATATAAACATTCAAAGCATACCAAATTACATTTATACAGGGCCGCCTAGGGCCTCCGATTGGTGATGGCCTCGTACAGGAACATTTTTATTTCTAAAAAATTGCGAAACCTGGATCAAATCCCAAACATACACAAATAAAACATAAAAAATGCTTAAAAAAAACAACAAAAGCTCATACGAAGTGTCTAATTGTTCAATTAGTTTGTATCATGTAATTCAATTTGTAATAGATCTAGACCACCAATTAACAATTTATTTGTTATGCCACAAAGCACAAGTGCTACCAAGGCAGTTAAAATGACAAATAATAACAATATGGACATACCCATAATGAAAAGAAATGAAAAGTAATAATAACGTAAGTGGTAATATAAATTATAACAATAATAATGAACAACGATACCGCAATTATCAGATCACGCGATTCACAGACCGTGAAATGGTTATCTAAACACCTACTTAGGCCTACAATCCAAGCCATCACCATAGCAACACTGGAAAGAAACGTAGATCTATTTTTAAACAATTCTATAGCACGATTTAACTTCTGAACAAATAGGCAAATAATCAACTCTGTGATCTCTATGAATTCAATGAGGTTTTTAAAGTATTTTTACAGATTTAGAATTCAACAGTTCAGCTAATTTTTCAATATTAACAATATATTTTTTACTAATCTTATTCTGTATCATTTAAAATGCTCACACACCAGCAGATAATGAAATGCTTCAGCTATTTCATGATTGACATATTCTATCGTCATAATTCGTCCTGTTGCGACGGCCTAGTTCTACTGGAAAGTTGATATTACTACTTCTAATCTTTAGAATAAGTAAAGCATCCCTAGATGGTTTAAAAAGGGTGGGCAGTCTTGCCAAACAAGTTTAATTTTATTAAAAGAGTATGGCTTCCTCTTCTCACTATTTTGCATTATTGCTGAAATGTGTTGTATACCTTGATCTTTTATACTACGGTCGACAATTACCAGACCACATGTATCCCATACCTAACTTCTCTAATTGTTATTTGACATGCAATGACCATTTACAAATTGAGAACTGATTATCTTTAGTAAAAACAAAACAAAACTATACATCATTTTAGAGATTTTAATACATTTGCCAGTGGTATAATTTAATAATAAAAATTAACCATTCTTTTCATTACTAATGTCTCCATTGTACATTTACCAGTTTCTCATAAAACTATATAATTAAATGTTTTTGAGTTTAACTTAAGAATCATTTTGACTAAAAAATTCAATTTGAACATCTATTGGCAGACTTGTAACATGCTGAATGTGTAATGCTGTAGAATGCTAGGTTCGTGTCTCATGGAGCTACACTTAACACGTAACAAACCTAAATGGATTGACTTGAATCCAACTTTAGCAGACAAATTTGACGTTTATTCAATAATATAACTCCCTATTAACTCTCGTCCGCATCACAGAGGGTAAAAATAAACTTCAATAATATGTAACATGTATCTGGCTCAAAGTACAGAAAGCAAGTACTAAAAATATGTGTACTGTCTCCAATCCCATAAACGACTGCCACTGACAAAAGGGAATTTAGTCATTCTGACGTCCTCTTTCTATGTCCGAGGTTTCTCAAGCTTTTCACCTTCTTCGCCCAAGGTGAACGAATAACAATAAATGTCAAGCAAGACTGTGACGAGACTTAATGCATGGCACTTGTTCCATTTATTTTACAATATTTCATATGTTCTAACAATTAAATGAGATTATACCTACGTACTTAAAATTTGATACTATTTCTAGTGGATTTAATTCAAAAGTGTAATTCTTGCTTTTTGCGTCAAATATTTTTTGTTAGTTCTATCCTCATTTATTCTTATTTGGTTTTCTTTACAGTAGTTATTGTATTATTTAGCTGTAAATCTTTGGCTGAAGTTGCTAAAATTGCAGTATCATCGGTGTGTAGTGCAGTGTAGGAATGTGAACAGCTTGGATGTATTGTCATCAATTTTAGGGTGTATCTCTTTTGAACCTTTTTTTTTCTAGGTCTGAATCTAAATCATTTAAAATTAGAAAATAGCCTAGGGCTCAAATGCTCTCTTTATCTTAATCCTATGTCCTATTTAAATATGGCTGATATGGTTGAGTTTATTCTTATTAATGACTTAATATCATGGGCATAGCTGGGTGTGTGTGTGTTCGCATGTGAATATTAAATGAGCGACAAGTCTCAGCACGTGAATATTCAATGAGCGACAAGTCTCCCCCCGAAATGAAATCCCCCCCCCCTGCGGAATAAGGATTTTCAGGACTGATTTTTTGCTTTGATTTTTGTTTATTTAAGGAGAGATTTTAATACTAAACCATCACTTTCCCAGCGCAGCGCAGTTAAATCCCAATCTTCTATAAATCGAAACCAAAAAAAAAAAAAATGCAAACGACAATCCCAAAATTCCAAGAGCATAGCTAAGGAAGATTTTGATTTTAAAATCCCCTCCAAAATTTACGATAAAACACCCTCTTCAATATATGGCTTTCAATTCATCAGTCACCAGATGCTATGAGCTTAGCCAAGAGGGGTTTTGTGTTTACTCCAGCGGAATTTGCAGCTAAAAACGACCTCTTCAATATAAAAAAAGCAAATTACACACTCAAAATGCTATGAACGTAACGAAAGGGGTTTTGAGTTTAAACCCCCCTTCAGCTGGGTTTGATGCTAAAAATACCTCTTCAATATAAAAAAAAAAGCAAATTACATACTCAAAATTCTATGAGCATAGCCCAAGGGGTTTGAGTTTAAATCTCACACCCTCCCCCTTTTCAGCGGGGTTTGGAGCTTAACAATACCTTTTCAGTACAAAAAAAAAAAGCAAATTACGCTTATTTACTATCTTTTCATGTCAACACAATTTTCCGACTTTTCCCTTCTGATGTCACTTCCGTTCTATAGAAGCGTTCTCAGATTGCACCATTTTATTGCTTTATACAATGTTCCAAACATCCAAAACTCTGACTATCTTTTACTTGTTGACAATGAATTTAAGAAAGTGTGAACAAATACTAGGAATTGTATGAATGAAATTTCGGATGCAGAAACTTTGTCCTTCAGTCAGGAACCCTCTTGTAGTATGGCTACTGCATCATCCGTGTAATGTCACGTGATATAAGTGAAGAAAAAGACAAAAATATATATGTTTACATAATGAGACTACAAACGCATTTTTTAATTTTTTTTATTTTAAGTGTAGTAGCCTAGATCATGGTACATGATTTTTGCTCAGAGGTGAACAGTTGTCAAAAAGATGTACTTGTTTTAACATTTAATTTGTACATTGTTGTCATTCAAGTTGTTTCTCTCACGGAAAAGTTAAATAGATAATGTCTGTTCAGAAGTGATGATGACAGCTACAAAGTTAAATAGATGATGTTAGTTAAATAATTAAATTGACGATGTCACTTGAAGCATACCTCTGACTTATCAAACAGTAAGCATACCTCTGACTAATCACACTTTAAGCATACCTCTGACTTACCGGTCATGTAGTAAACTTGTCTCTGGACTGCCACATTTACTACAGAACTGTTGTAGTCCAGTAGACCACGCCCCAGGGTACAAGACCAACTCTGCATATCGTACACGAATCCACCGCACCCTGCGAGCTGGAAGCATAATCCTGCGCATGACACGGGGCTCCTCTGTAATAAGAAGATTGCTATTTTTTCTCGTAAATATTTGCTGTTGCTAGGATACTCTGTGTAGGACTGTAGGGCCGAATCTGCAGACATCACCCGCAGAGTGACCAGTAACAAGCCAACATAAGATGTCCGGTAAACAGAGCGTGTCGTGTCCATCTTCAAAGTGAAAGGGTGCAGGATGGTATGAGATTACAACAGTATCATTGAGATACTAAGCACTGTTGGCTAACAAATGTTAGACCTAGTTGAGAGTATCAAGCAGTCAATTAGGCTTACATCGTGTAGCCTTTAAGTTCAGCTCTAGAACTACTGCTTACTTAAGAAACTTATTTCAACAAATTCACAAAGTAATCTGTAGCCTAAATGTAATAAAAAAAAAGTTGTGATTAAAAAACGCCCTTTGTTTCCAAAAATACAATTAAAATATAGAGACATAATAAAGGCTTGTATTCGAGTGCGAAGATTCAGAAAAGCAGTAGAAGCCTATCTCACGTGGCTAAGTAGACATGCCAATGGCCAACATATTTAATTTTTACAAAGCTATTGTGGTGTGTGAATAAGTCAACAATACTTTAGTTTTCATGCTATGGCTATCTCCAACTTCTGTCTTTGATTACTGTGACGCTGATAGTAACGGGGTTTATCAAAATTTGAATTTCTAGACGTAAATTCGGTTAAACTATTTCCAAGCCCAGGGCCTGTCTTAGGCCCAGGGCCCACGCTAATTCTAGGTGTAATTATCAAATTGCAAAACATATACGAAAAATTCCTGGAAATCTCATGAATTTATTAAAATCTCCTAAAAACTCATAAAAATCTCCAGAAAAATAGGCAAAATTGTAATTTGTGGGTGTCATTCATTGAGGAAATCGCCAATCCTACGCTCGATAAAAGAAAAAAAGACATTGTCAGCTTTCAGGTAATAAAATGTAATAATCGGTCGAATTTTCACCTTAAATGGAAGTTTCAATACTTTATTTAATTTTATAGTCACTGGCATATAAATATGCCATAGGTTGCAAGGTTCGTAAAGTAAAGTTAATTTGATCGCAATTTTGTACTTAGTAAAGAATGAATAAAAATTTTCTAAAACAAAATCTTAATTCCCACCCAGACTAGGCCCCGCGCAATCAGTATTGCATAAGGCCCCGCAATTGTTAGGACCGGCCCTGTCCAAGCCTAGCCAAGGATTCGTGAATTAGTGCTCAATAAACTAAAATCCACTTCAGAAAACTGAATATTTTAATATCACAAGCTTGAATCGTATATTATAGGTAGAGACAATGCTACTAGTAGTCTATAAGCAATTTAAATAATAAATACAGAGGCATAGCATTGAGAGTGTCAATATGTTCTGTAAGAACTTTTTTTTTTAAGGCAACGATTTGCATGAGTATCGCATTGATTTTCTAGCATTCAGAACCATCTGGTAGATTAGTAACGGAATGGCCAGATTTATCTTACTGTTTACCTTTTGTTTTTAAGCACAACAAAGGTTTGACATGCTTTCTCTATTCAACAATGTACTGAATGAAACACTTTCTGATTCCATGTCTCAGAGGCCTTCCTCTACTTCTCGGTGCTACTCCCTGTAGGGGATCACTTTATTGACTCTCTATTTGATGTTCAGAACTTTGTTTTTGTTTTTTTTCTGCAGTAATTTTTTTTTCATTTACAGTTCTGGTGTTCGCTAGCTACCAATTTCAGATCATGGCCATAAAGTCTTCAAGGACGAAGCTTCGCGTCTTTTTATGCAGTCTTTTCCAATCCAAGACTCGACTAATCGAGAGCCAATTAATGTTAAACAAAATATGTTGATAATTTAATACATCATTGATGTCTTTATCACCTCTTAAATTACTTACATTTGTTATTGGCCAACTGATATATAGGCATATATATATAGGCCTATATACTATATATATATATATATATATATATATATATATATATATATATATATATATATATATATATATATATATATATATATATATATATATATGTCTGTCTGTCCTAAACACTGCTGTTATCACTTCATTCATATTGCGTTTCAATGTTTTTCGTTACCACAATTTATGTATTCGAATGAAACCGGAACATGGACGCATCAAGTCCACAACAAGACCAGCACGGAGACAAACCCATTAAACAGCAATAGAACTTAGATTCTAGGCAATTTTTAACTTTTATTTTCGAAGGTGAAACATTACGTTTGAAGCTGTAGCAGAGCCCCAACAAATCTATGATAGTAATAACATAGTCCCGTCATAGTTTTGTTAGTATCGTCTTGCTGTGGCGATTTTAGTTGTAACTAGAAATACTTACCAGCGGTATTAAGTTACCTGTAAATAGTTATCCTCTACTGTTTATTTTTGCAAACAAAGACAGCATCTGTTCAACAAAACTATATTGCTTAAACGTGGCATGAGTCTAAAATATCCTGGTCTAATTCATTTCAACTTTTTTTTTTTTTTACAACTACCACTAAGTAATTTTTTTTTTTTCAATAGTAAAAGGGGAAAAAATAATTTTCCAAGGTCTGACGGAATCAATTAGACAACCTCGCACGAGTTTGTGGAAGATTAAAAATATCACGAGAAGCGAGCATTCAGCGGGTGATGTGTTTCATAAAAAAAAAGTGCGACTAAAGAATCGATTACATTGTTATTCATGGTCATAAATCTTTTAACAATACCGGGTATAAAGAAACAGAAAATATTACAGGAAAGTCGATGGTTATCAAGCTTAATCAGATAACCCAACATTTTATTTTTCATTATGTTCAATTAGGAGGTAATTTAGCCATGATGACCTTAATAGTCAAGACGACCTCACAAGAGTCAAAATGACCTTACTAGAATAAGTTTTGTCAAGATTGGCTAAGATGACCTCACAAGACTAAGTGAGTTAATATGACCTTACTAGAATAAGTTTCACCAAGATGACCTCACAAGACTAAGTCAAGGCCTCAGTACACAAGCTTAGTTAAGATGACTTCCCAACTAGATTAAGTTACTCAACATGACTTCAATAAGCTAGTTTAAGTTAATCAAGAAAACCTCAGACTAACTTAGGGCTGAACAGTAAAGAATTGGATTATGTAAACTACAGTAAACACATCTTCAGAACCGTCAGCCTCATCTTCAGGTGTTGTGGGTTGTGACATTCCCTTGAATCAAAATGTTATGAAATTTAGAAATGTAAAAAAAAAAAAAAAGGACTGGTTATGAAATGTGCATATCCAAATTAAATGAATCATTGAGTTTTTTTTGTGTTTTTTTGTTGGAGGGGTGGGGGAGAGAGAAATTTACATTTGAAAGTAAAAGGTGAAGGTCATAAAACACATTTTATTACAACAAAAAACCCATGAAGAACAGAAAGCAAAACAATGAGTTTTTTTTTGAACATTTTATTGATCAAATCATCTGCGGTACTAACATAGTTTCAGAAACTAAGAAAAACAAAAAACAGTTTGATGTGAACACAACAGAAGGGAGGGAGGGGAGGGGGAACAGGCATCAGTGTGTACACACCAGCAAAGTACACATGTGTAGAGACACACCAGCGGGGTACACACATGTAGAGACACACCAGCTGAGTACACACTTGATGCTAAACTTGCTGTTTCATGCAGGGATGAGAGTCTACAATTACAATGTATTCAATGATCAGTTGTACAACTCAAACATCATGATCAGGTGTGACAGTAAACAGAACATGCTTCTCATAACTTATACAAAATATTATGATTTATACAGTGGATTAAACACCACCCCTCCCCGTAGGCCCCATAATTTAAATGTTACCAAAAAAAAATTCAATTCAAGTCTGTTGTGATGTCAAGGCAATGATAAAACAAGACAAAAAAAATGTATAAATAACATTCTCATATTGCTCTCATTTAAAATAAAAACAATAAATAATAATTAAAAAATTAAACATAAAAAAAAATGCACGCTTATTAACTCAATTCTCAGGTTAGATCAACAGTTGCCATTGTGTGTCTCTACCAAATCAAGCATCCAATTAAAAAAAAATAAAATAAAACAAGCATCTGACGGAAAGAAGGAACGAAACTTTTTTTTTTTTACATATATATATAAAAAAGAGAGAAGACACGCCTCACAGTTTTTTTTTACAATTCTTTAAGTAAGAGATTGACCAACTGAAGATATCAGTTTTGAGAGTAGAAATGAAATACATTGTAAGAAGTCACATATCAGGTTCACATTTGTGAATTAAATACATGATAGAAAAAAAAACAAAATTTGCTGCACACCATGGCACTTCGAAGAAATGTTTTAGAGTTTAAACATTTTTTTGGTAATTCCCTTGATGTTTGATTTGAATGTCTTACTGTACAGAACAAAAATATCAAGAAAGATAATGAAGATAAAACAAATTTTGTCATCACAAAGTAATGCACTGCATAGCTACTTCATTTGTAAGATGAAAGGGGAGGCAATAGAGGAAGGAAGGTAAATAATATATACAATGTTAAATTTTGAATGTACACTTGAAGACAAATGAAATTAGAAAAATAAAGAATTGTTTAGGTGAGCTGCTAATAGAAAGGCAGTCTGTTTGACCATGATCTGCTGCAGTAGTTAAACATAAAGAATAGTGACATGAAATTTCAGCCAGTTCACTCTAGATGTTTAATCATATTTAAAGCATGTTGTGTTTATCTAGTTAAACATGGCATATATAGCCTATTAAGACAGTTTTGTATTTCACTGTGCAGCTCCAGTATTTCTTGGTTAGGTCCAAATACTAGGGGAGAGTAGTGTCAAAGAACACCACATCCTAAACAATGGCCACAAAAACAAACACTTAGAATTTGTTGCCATTACCCCAAATGTGACCTGAAACTGATCATGTATTACACATTTTTCATACATTGTCACACACACAAGACTGAAATCTCATGTCTTATATGATGCAAGTTCCTGCAAAGCTGGTATTAAAAAAATACTAGTTAAAGAAAATTTGAAAAAAAGATGGAATGATGAAAAAACTTCTACCAGTAGCCAACTTGACAGCTAAAGGGATTTTCATACTTTCAGTAAGTAAACAAAACATGAAATGAAATCAGTGACGTTATTGACTATTAAACTTAGTTTCTGATTCTTTTCGTCCAGAAAGTCTTTTAAAAAACAAACTGCTCTCATGTTGACAATACCATGTCAAGTTTTAAAACAAGATTGCTCCATGACCAAAAGATGTTATAAATACCTGAACTTGTATTAGTGTGCACATAAATTTTACTGAGAAGTGAAGACATATGTCTAACATTTCATGAAGACATAGAAAAAGTTTTGACCATCACCATAGCAAGTGATTTCTTTTGGTTTTTAACTCTGTGGAATCCAGACAAATACATTCACAGATGAATAATGTCAGTAAAGAACCATCAAAACTATTTTAAAAAAAAAACATTCCAAAAAGAAAACACTAGTGAAAGTTTGTGACCTACTTAGTCAAGGAAAGAGATCAGAGGGCTCAACAAACACTTCAATCCAAATATTCTAAAGTAACTAAGTTTTGAAAGAGTTGGAGTTTAGAGAGTAGCTCTTTCAACAAATGATTTGACTTTGACTTTCTTTAAATTTTGTGACCTGAGGGGGGCAGGGAGAAGGTAATGCCTAGATTTCTCTAGAATGACTTGATGATAGGTTGGAAACTTCCCACTTCTCATTCACCATACATTTTAATTCTTCATGTATTTTGATCTTTCTGCTGAGTCTGAGTGACAGGGTTCAAGTATTCTGTGCTATACACTTCTCAGAGAAAAACAAAGGATTTTGTGCAAATTAATATCAATAAACTGTAATAAATGGAAACCCTACACTGAATTGGGTCATTGCAATGTTAGTCTTGACCAGAACAAAACGTCAGGAGGCTCCCATTCTAGTTTCTCTATGCATTGATTTTTCCATTTCCCATTATGAAGAGCTTTCATTGTTTGATAAACTCATAAGTAAATAAAAAGAAAAAAAACCTAAGCAAAACAAAATAAAATTACATTTAGAAATAATGTAAATAAGAGTGTCTATGTAAGACCAGAGAACAGTTTTGTGTCTCCAAACATTTCAAGGACAAGCTAGAGCAATAACATATATTGATTTGAACTGGAGGTGAAACACAAGAAAGAAATCAGTTGTTTTGTGTATGTGTGTACATTTAGAATTCAGAAGGCTGTGGATAAGAATTCAGAAGGCTGTGGATAAGATTTCTGTGTTTAAATGTCTACAGGCAAAATTAATTACAATAGATACATTATCCAATAGAGTTACAACATTAGTACTTCTAAGGAAGGTTGTAGATGGATAGTGACTAGGGTTAAAAAAAAAACAACTGAAAAAAATAAACGACAGTGTTCTTAATAATATCTTCATTGCATTAAAAGAAAACTGATTAAATATCAACTTCTGCTTTCTAACATTCTTTTACCAATCACAAAAGACAGAAAACAATGAATGAAATAATCTTTTGAACAAAGCTACTCAACTGAATTCTTTAAGGCTTGATGTTCACAATAAGATAAGCTCTAGGGTGATAACTTCAAAGTCTACGTAAACCACATCCACTTACAGCCTACTACCTAGTAATTCATGTAATAATTCATTCATTTCACTTGACTTTCCCTGACACAGTAAAACATAAATGTTTCAATAGAAAATGATCATGAAAATGAATCTTTATTTGTACAGATAATTTATGAACAGCAAACAAAGAATGAAGAGTTACTAATATTGCTTGAGATGAAAGTCAGTCAAATTAACAAGGCCATGCACAAAAAAAAAAACAAAAAAACATTAACACGTATACCTAAGCTTTACTTCATCACAGCTAAAAATAATCTGGATTTTTGTCCAAATAAAATGTTCGTTTCAGTTGACTTTAATTGCATATATATTCAGCTATCTCTTGAATATAGGCTCTATGTTGGATGATGACATAAAATAGTTCCATACTTATATTTGTTGTCCTGTTTATCTCAGACCACAGAAAGCCTACAAAGTAGATGAACATATGCTAGAAATGTGTGAATCTAAGAAACAGCTCCCAGTCTATAACAAACACTCAAATCACATCCTAGACTAAACATCTTAGAAGCAGGTTTATAAAATGCTTAATGTACATTAGAGATATTTTTAGTAGATATCTTCTAGGGGTGATGATTAAAACTTGCTGACTACTTCACTAAAACTGTTATAATCCTTTTAACAAATACACACTTGCTCTTTTTACATATGGTAACAGCAACAATGATCCTTCATTTATCAGTTCACAAGTAGATATATATATATATATATAAATATGTATAGAATAGATATATAGATATAAAACACTAGTATTACTAATTATACAAATCACATTTTCAGTTGGCCCATCAGTCCGGCCACATCCCCGAGCTGGTGGTAGTTGTCCCCCTCGAGGCTGGCCCTCTCATCGCTGTTGCTGCAGTCTGCTGGCCTAACCCCTTGGGTCACTTGACCTTTCACTTTCGGAAGCTTCAGTGTGCATGGCAGCATTTCTCTCATGACTGTGTGATGTGTGACAAGTGCTGTCAGTGTGGACCACTCTTTGTCTAAACCCTGTACACAATAAAAAGATACCAAATATATAGCAAAATGTGAAATATCAATACTTTCTAAACAGTTCAGTCTAGTTCCAATAGTTAAACATGGCCAATAACCAATATGACTATTGAAAGTTGCATGCTTAAAATTACTGGCTGCATTTCAGCTGTGGCCAAAGGTACACCAATTTTCAGTAGTTTAATGAAAAAAAGACTCAATGTAACTTATAAAACATTATTTATGAAGCATGCTCACAAGGAAGTTTAGTTTTGTATTCCTAATTTGTCAAGTGGAAAACTTTTTTCATAGAAATTTCAATAACACAAGTTCAAAGTTCATAAGCTGATGTTTACCAAAAGGTGGTAATGAAATGTCGATATGAATTTTATTATTGAGCACAGGACAGTTAAGATAAAACACAAACATGATGGTCATTGATTGGAGAAAGAGATGTCTAAACAACTAAAAGTAAGGAAGTCAATTTCTGGGAGGGGAAAATACAACCATCAAGCTGGTAGAGAATAAAAAAATTCTTAAAGAAAATTTTTCAGTCCTTTTTTTCATTTTGTGGGGAATGGAAAAGGATTTAGAGTGGAAGGCAGGGTTGCACCACCATTGCAAGCATATTTCGAGTACATACCTGGATCTATTGTTTAAAACATTGGCTGTTTAAATACAATGGTTAAGATAGATTCTAAACTCTATTGCTTAAAAAAAAAAAGATGAGGGCTGACAGAAGAGAGATGCCTTAGAATGAGCTCCTAAGCCATTTCACCAGAGTCTAAATTATGTACAAGGATAGACTGGAAGTACATGCATTGTATGTAGCATTGCCAAGTAACTTGTTGGCAAGAAATGTTCCTATGACTGAGTTCAATGAGAGGGAGAACATGTCAAGCTTTAAGTCCGAGCTAGAGTCATCCAAGTACAGCTGATAACACACCAGGCAAAGGGAGACCAACAAAATAATAGGATTTGCAGATTGGAGCTGCTACAAGTAGTGTTTCTTACATCTATTTCAAATGGCTGACATAAGACATTTTAAAACTATGCTATTACAGGTATTTTCTCTAAAACAATAAAATATTTTTAGACTGCTTTTATACAGCATATATTTCACGCCTTTCTATGGTCCAATCTCTTCTGTTGACCAGAAAAGGGGGGGGGGGGAAAGGAGGGATCTGGGAGAAGGTTTCTATGTTGCTGCTGGAATTAGATAGTCAAACCATAGACAAGTGGTTGGGTCTTCTCAGCCACACATTCTTTAGATGATACATCTCATAAATAGCATTGTCTCATGTTAGGCTACTCGTGTCATTATAGATAGTAAGTCTCAAATATTCCACATGATAGAAAACAGCCACTGCAAGGTTTACCATTTTGAGATGACTTGTAAAGATTAAAAAGACTACAGATGTATCAAAAACTGATTGAAACAGATATATTAAATATTAATAATTAAAATGAATTGGTAAACTAATTTTAAAAAATTATATCAATTAAAAAATGTAGTTTTTATCCTGATCTAAAAACTATCATAAACATTTGTTAAGCTTATTTGGATGAGCAAATATTCATTACCTTTAACTTAACACCTCTGTGTGTGCGGAGTATTAAATAATGGGAGATGCCAGTGGCATTCTCAAACTTGGGGACTCTTACAGACAATGCATAGCAACCTGGATGTGTGGAACTGTCACGCACAATGAAGGAGCCAACATCTTCCTGCTGTAGGATCTCCAGAGCTATCTCTCTGTTTAGAAAAGGAAAGAAGCATGTACATATTAGAATAACATTTAATCTATTTATATATTTGGATTCTCCTGCACCGGTCAGGACATTGGGCAGCAAGCTGTACAGATAAACATAACAAGGTTAATAATAATAATAAATAATAATGATAAACCATACTGTGATCTAAGCCAAAGGGGTGGTGATTGCACTAAAATATAACATGTCACCACCAAGTGACACCTAGCACAGTGAATAAGGGTTGTTGCAATACATAGATTGAGATCCCTTATAAAGAACAGTTTAGTTTCAACCAAATCAATGTAAAAACCACCAAATAACTTTTGGGCTCATCCAAGGAGACGTACCTGGGTAGTCCTGCTTGATACCAAGCCATGTTCCGTAGTGTTTCATCATGAATGTGACTTCTGTCTAAACACATCAGTGACTCGAACCTGAAAAATACAAAAGGTGAACAGCAATAAGAGCCTTGTGTACAATAACCTTGTGTGCAATTAGAAAGAGTGTGGCTCTTAAAGACATAATGAGCCTATTTTAAAATGGGAAAAAAAAAGGATTAATTCTAAGATTTAAAAAATTTACAAGAAATTTTCGTAAGGCAGACAACTAAAAATAAAACTTCACACTTAAATTATTAAAGAGTTCTTAATGCTAAGCATAAAAACGTTTAAGGCTACAAAAAGAAATTCAGCAACATTTTTTTGAGACGCTCTCTGGCAGATTTAGTTCCTATATTCTAGAGCAGTGATGGACAAACTTAGCAAGTAGCAGGCAAAGTATTTACTAAAGAGTTGCTTCCCATGCTAAGCATTAAAACGTTTAGGCTACACAAAGAAATTGGGAAACATTTTTTGGCACGCTCTCTGGCAAACTGTCGTTCAATAATTCTAAAAAATCTATAAATAAAGAAATTGCTCCATTTTGTTATAAGGACTCGTATTCTAAACTGTAGCCATTATCAAAATAGTTATTTAAAAGGAGTAAACACCATCAACATTAGTGAGATTAAAAAAAAAAAAAATTCTTCTTGTTACTTCAATGTAATATAAGCAGTCAGACTTCTCTGTTAGTCTTCACCTTATATAAATACTTGTTCTTTTCTTAAGGTATACATTTTTGGAAAGCTATATTCCCAAGCAGCCTAGGACACGTAAAGGACATAAGGAAACAGCGCATCAAGGTTCACTATTGGATACTTTGTAGTGGAGGAGAAGCAAGTGTGAATGTAAACTAAAACTGTCCATGTGGGTGGGTGTGTGTGTGTGTGTGTGCGCAAGTCTTAGACACCCACAAGACTCTCTCATAGCTAGCCAGCTGGAAGCTAAACTAGAAATGCTCAATTGTCATGTAAGAATCAAGCTTGTTGACACAACTAACAACAGCAGGGCGGGGAGACGGTGTTGTCCAAATAGCAGGTAAGGTCTAAGGTCAGTCACGCTGGTGACAGCACCATAGGTCCCAAGTGAGAAGACCAAACTAGAGGGGTGAATGTGGTGGTCGTGGTAGGCGAAGTATCAGGTCACATTCCATCAAGTCTGGAGGAATAGTTCACGTTTCATATAATACTTACCCACTCTCACCCTCCCCTCTCCCTGGGATCAAACAACCTTCTCACCCCCTTCCCTCCTAACATCTCCGATTGGACCAATAGCACTAGTTAGATTACAGTGTTTCTCAAACTGTGTGCCAGTGTGCCGCCGAAGATTTGCTGGTGTGCCGCCGAAGATTTGCTGGTGTGCCGCGGGAGTTTTCAGAACGCCACATGTGCAGCGTTACACGACAGGTCTGCCTACTATTAGATATTTATTTTACGTAGCGATGACATCCCCACTTACAATGACCAGTACTAGAAGTGGAGCGCTCCATAGTGACGGAAAGGGCTGTTAGCTCTTCAGGTTAGGGAATTGTCCACTATACATAATATATTATTATAATGACTCAAATGTTGGCCGCTTTAGCAAACGCACAGCACTGACAGCAGTTCTTGAATTGGTAACGATAATAATAAGCGATGTGTTTCATGTAAATTGTTTAGGTGTATGCTAATAATAACAAATTATCACTAAGCATTATTCATTGTTATCCTTGGAGAAATACGTTAGCAAGAATGAAACTACGAAATTGTTAAATGAAAAGCAAGGAACCAAACGAAGGTACAAAGAAGATTACATCGGATATGGTTTCATATCTTCGGGACCTGTAGATGCTCCATTGCCATTCTGTCTGATCTGCAATGCAACTCTATCGAATAAGGCTCTTGTTCCAAGCAAAGTGAAGAGACACTTGGAAACAAAACATCCAGCTGTAAAAGCGCAACCGAAGGAATACTTTGAAAACTTCTGGGCTCAACAAAATAAACAAGCTAAAAACTTACGAACTACCTAAAGCTGCCAGAAAAGGGATAGATTGCAAGTTATAAGGTTGCTCAGCTATTAGCAAAACGCAAGAAAACACACACTGAGGCTGAATCAGTCATTGCACCAGCTTTAGCAATAGTTGTTGAAACTATCCTTGGACCCGATGCCGCCGAAAAAGTAAAAAAAGTTCCTTTGTTAAATGATACAATCTCGCGCAGAATTGAAGACTTATCGTCAGATTTACAAGATCAAATCTGCGAACACTTCGACGTGACTGACGATGAAGTGTCTACTGTGGTCTCTTCAAGTTGATGAATCCACTGACGTTAGCGGCAAAGCCCAGCTGCTAGCTTTTATTCGGTTCATAAAGGATGAAAAATGTGTCAACGAATTCTTATTTTGCAAAGACTACGACCAAAGGCGAAGATATTTTCAAAAAGGTGAACGAAAACATTTTGCTCTTCAAACTACAGTGGAAAAACTGTGTCAGCGTTTGCACCGATGGCTGTCTTTCCATAAAGGGAAATAGAAAGGGATTCGTCACTTTTGTGCGTCAAGGAAATCCAAATGTATTAGTTGTTCACTGCATGATCCACAGAGAAGCTCTTGCCTTCAAATCTTTGCCGAAAGATTTGATGTCTGTTCTGGATCAAGTGATTGAAGTTGTAAACTTCATCAAATCTCGACCGCTTGCATCCCGACTTTTCTCAGAGCTTAGTGAAGCAATGAATTCAGACTACAAATGTCTCCTGTAACACACCAACGTTCGTTGGCTCTCCAGGGGAAAAAGTGTTAAAGCGTGTCGTCCAATTCAAGGCTGAGCTGATTTCATTCTTGGAGGCTGAAAAAGACTTTGGATTTTCTATTCATGAAGAAATCTGGTGGGTTAAGGTGACATTTCTCTCTGATTTATTTAACAAATTAAATTCATTGAATTTATGTCTTCAAGGACCATCGGAAACCATCATCACTGCATCCTCAAAACTGAAGTCATTTGGTGAAAAAATTGTCTTTGTGACAAAGTAAGATCTTGAAAGGTGTCTTCGCTTCTCCTACTTACAATGAATGTGCTTCAACTAAAGAAATCACCCCAGAAATTGTGTACACTTTGACACACCTGCAGTCAGAATTGCAGCATTACTTTCCAACAGTTTGAAGTAATAAGTATGGATGGGTCAGCTATCCGTTTGGAAACAATGAAGCTACAAATCTTACAACAGAAGAAAAAGAGCAGCTCATTGATTTAAAAAATGATGCAGTTCTTAAGTCAAGTTTTCCCGAGAAAAGCCTGGATGTGATTTGGATTTCAATCAACAAGTTATATTCTGCAATCAGTTTAAAAGCAATAAAAATAATTCTTCCATTTGCATCTTCATAGTTTTGTGAGTTTGGATTTTCGGCACTGACTGAAATCAAGTCTAAGAAAAGAGAGAGACTTCTTGCAATAGACGATGAAATGCGAGTTTGTTTGTCGACTTTGGAGCCTCGATTAGATCGCATTTGCTCTCAAAGACAGGCAAACCCTTCACATTAAATGTAATATTAAAAAACAGGTCAAATCTTTTTTTCTTTTTATTATAAAACAACTATTGCTCTTCGTGGTGTGCCGCGAAATTTTTGTAGTTTTTTTTAGTGTGCCGGCAGACAAAAAAGTTTGAGAAACACTGAGTTAGAAAGGACAGAATGCTAGATTTACAACAAGACAAATGGCGCTATCATGACACAAGTCAAATTGACTAGCAGATAGCATTGTGCTGTTTCTCCATAACTAGTGAGGCCGTAGCTTACAAGGACACAGAAAACGAAAATCAGCGATTTCCCAATGAATAGAATCCAACTACAAGTTTAGCTGCCAATCATTCAGATGGTTTATACAATCTGATTCGAGCTTCACTGTTGAAAACTAAATTTAGTTCTGAGGATTCCACCCCTAAAAAAATGTCAATGGAACTTGAAAGAAACTTTTTTACTTTTGGTTTATTTAAGGGTTATGGGAAATTAGTAAAAATCAATTAAAGATTTCTATCCATCGAGAATCACTAAGGAAATTCAAGATTATGGTATCTCTGAAACAAATTCGTCCAGTTCCTAAGACAGCTACACAGTCAATCTAGCTGCTGCATTAAAACAGAAGAAGAGACAACAGAGTTCTTTAGTATCGATGTCAGGTGTGAGACAGGGGCGCATCTTATCTCCCTTCCTCTTCTCCTAACCATCGACTACAAAATGAGGAGTGCAATGAACCAGATCACATTCGGTATTTAATGGCGTACTTGGAGTTCGCTGACGGATTTGCAATACTCGGATCTAAAAGTAAAGAAAAAAAAGCATACAAAATTGACCTCCGCATCAACTCAGACAAAACCAAAATTGCGCGAGTGGGATTTTAGGCAAAGGGTGCCCCCGTCAGCCTTAGTAAGTCAGAGCTTGAAGAGATGGATAAGTTCACACACCTAGGCAGCATGATAGCAAACGATGGGGATGCCTACAATGACGTAGCATGCCGAATAAGAAAGGCAGACCATTTCCGAAAGGCTGGGGCCTATTTGGACAAACCAAGCTATTGGACGAAAATCCACAAACTTAACACAATTGTCATCCAAACAGCAACGTAGGCTTGCTAGACATGGAAGTCATCTTCCAAAGTTGAAAAAAAACCCAACTAAATGTGGCTGAGCAAAAAAGGGTAAGGGCCGAACTGGGACTCGATCACTTAATGAGGTTGTGACCGAGTGTCGCATAAAGTTGGCGGAACATGTTCTACGACAGAATGAATTATGCTGCCCAAGAGTTGCGATGACATGGAGGCCAATACGAGGAAAACGAAAACAGGGACGTCCTCAAATAACTTGACGCCACACTTTCATGGAGGACCTTGGAGCAGTGAACACCAGGTGGGAAGAGGATTCGGATATTGACAGTGACAGATCTTTGTGGAGACAGCTTGACGCCCAATGCGCTGAACGGCGCAGGATGATCTAAGTAAAAAGGTCTAATAAATAAAAACAAAACATAATTCCCTTATGTTGGATTCCTTTTTGGGTTGCAAACAACCTCACCTGCCGCCAGTTAGTTTTTGTTCCGACAGCGCCTCCTGTAAATAATGGAGCATGCAAGTTCCAAGATATACTGGCACTATGCGTGAAATGTCACATGTGTTTGAAATGTCACTTGTCAACACAATATAATGTTTGTAAAAATGTTTTACATGTTTCGGATGTTCCTCCAGAGTTGTAGATAATTTACTTCCTAGTCCAAATCCCCCGTAGGACGACGGGGGATAGGAGCAGGCAGGGCTTGAACCCGGGACCATCGTTAAGTCCGAACGGCAGTCCAGCGCGCAAACCGCACGACCCAACAACCATGCAATGTAGGAGGCAAGAAGTCATTAACATATATAACTAAGTCAAGATACATTCCAAAGTCAGCTCAGAGCTCCATTACAATTATTGTCAGCACAGCCTTTTATTAAATTGTAACGTGTTGAGATTTCGTTTATTATAACAAAGATAACAATAACAAGGTTACAAAGACAGTTTGTGTGGAAACACAAACTCAAAATCGGCCCCCGAAGTGGTCCACCCAGGCAGGATTCAATATTTTCAGAAAGAACATCCAAATGAAAATACATCAAAGAAAAATGAGAGATAAGAATAGAGAAAGAAGGTTGACGGATCTTGTGTAGTGCCCCAACGGTCCAGCAGATCAAAGGATAAGTGCAAGTGAATGCAAAGTTAGATGTGAACCTGGCCTAACTAGTTCCCTTTCAGACCTTGTGGTCTATAGGGCAGATGATGTAAGTTCATCTGTTTTTGGCCTACGGTTAACGAGGGTGTCATGTAGCCAGCACAACTACCAACCGCCTTTACTTTTCCCCACCAATGTCAGGTACCCATTAGAGCTGGGTGGACTCAGAGGCGCCCAAAGTTGAAAATCCCAGTCTTCACCAGGATTCGAACCCGGGACACCCGGTTCGGAAGCCAAGCGCGTAACCGTTCAGCTACCGCGCCTCTCCTGGCCTAACTGAAGACTTATAATTGATGTCATTGTTTTGAAAAGGCTCAATCTTTTACATGAATGCTTAAAAAATACAATAAAAACATTTACGCTTTAATAATAAATGTTCACGAAAATGGAGTTTACAAGATTAGTATTCGTTTTAATTTAGGTCTAACTTATAATGCATACTAATTAGCTTTTTCTTTTTAAAAAACTGCTTGTATAACTAATTTTAAAAATTATATTTTTCGCTTTCAGAAAAAAAAATTGCCGTTGCATCAGAACTTTGAATGGTCTAAAATATTGTGATGTCGGATTTTCAATATCTTTTCTAGTTTACGAGATCTAAACGGGACGGACGGACAGACAGACAGACATTTCGCACAAAACTAATAGCAAACGAATCAATTACCCACCCACAAACACCATCCTTTGTACTTTGCTAAAGAAACCACTGAAAACAAAAACATGATCTGACATATTGTCATTCTCTAAAGAAAAATAACAACACAATGTATTCAAGTAACAAGAAATACAAAAAATACTTTTTTAATTGTGTCAATTAGTTTGGATCAGTCGAGTAATTCAGTTTGTAATAGACCTAGACCAGTGGTCTTCAACCTTTTTTGGCCTACCGCCCCCTTTTCGAATTTTTTCTTTAAAAAAATCCGCCAGCGCCCCCCCTCTAGGAAAAACAGTTATAAAGAAGCGTGAGAAGGCCAATTTGAACAAAATATCATCTATCTATTAATTTGTATGCTGTCAGTAACACTTATCCCGCTTGAGAGACGACCGCATGCCAAAGGCGATTGTTGTAAACTCCTTGGCCTATGACTGACGAGCTTTGAGGTGCCCCTCTCCCCCGTGAGCGCTATAAAGATTTATTCAGGCGCCATTTCGCTCTCACTGGCATAGAGGAAAGTACCTGGCAGCATTCTCTGGCAGCAGATAGCCTCTGAGAGAAACAGTTCGAGAGCTCTTACAAAAACTGCTGGACAAACATTTGATACGCAAAGAAAAGCCAGCATACAACGGCTTTGTCTGCATAAAATTCGGGAAAATATGTAGGTCGCAGTTTGGGTTTCCGTAGTTATGTGAAACACTGGACTCAGCCGCAATCTTCGGAATTAAAGGCAAAAACAGCCAATATTATCATTATGCAAAAATTATGTGAAATAATTTGCAGTGATTACGCACACAAATTAATTGTAAAGACTTTCTTTCAAATCCTAATAATAGTCTCCGTTTGAAGTTTTCAATATTAGGGCCTACTGTTTTTAGGTTTAATTGTAAATTTAGTTTTAATTTTTAATATAAATATTATTATTGCTGAATTCACTACAAAATGAAATTAAGCTAATGGTAACCTTGCTCCTCCGTAGTCTGACAATATTAGAAATTTCAAGCTTTAAATTAACCAAAGCAAAGGTCTCCTCTATTTGCTACATCCAGTCTATTTCTTTGCTTATTCATTAACTTTGTTACGCACTAAATCTAGGTTAACCATGTATGTTGATGGAATAGCTAAAACATAATTCCATTTTCGACCAAAGTTTGGAATTTTACTGAAACATTTAAATGCAGCCACATCTCTGTTGTGCTTCTAGGGGCGAAGCTAGGAATTTCCATCGTTTGGGGGCTAGGGGGCTTGACATCTTTGGAGGCCGATGCATTTTGCGTAATATTTAATTTAATTAATTAAAAAAGCAATAATTTGGCCCCCCTTTTTAAATGGGGGCCCGGGGGATTTTCAAATTTCCCCCCACCCTAGCTACGCCACTGTGTGCCTCCTATGTTTACATTCTTTTTTACTGAAGACATGATTTTGTACATTTATTTTTTCATGCAACTCAATTTGAACGTCAGTAACAAGATGTTGAATAATTGTCATTTATATAGAAGCGAATCTTAATTTCTTCATAGAGCATTGTTATGTGAATTGCAGATATCGGTGTCCTTGGGCAGTAATTCATTTGTCAACAAATAAGTTATGTGAGATTGTAAAACTCTTTAAAATAGATTTGATATCTCGAGAAAAGAGAAAATGATATTATCAATAAAAGTCAATCTCTTTCCTAGTAGTCGGAGGTTCGTTTCATTCATGAGTGTTAGATGCCATCCATGTCAAACACATTTTTGTTTAGCCTGCTTTAAGTCATCGCCAACCGTTGTATCTTCCTGTTTCTCAAAAAAAAATTATTTAAGAGCTTAAAAAACGAGCCATAACCATTAACAAACCCCTTTCGAAATCCAGCAAACTTCAGTTTACAACAAGAGTCTAACACCTTTTTCATCATTTGTTTCAAAAAACTGTTGAAAGATGCGCTTATTTTCGGCATGGGTTTATATTTTATTTACAGTTTTATAATTCGATTCAAATAGAAATGAAATTGCGGGCTAAACTTTTCTTGTGTATCATAACTCACAAGGTGAATAGTGAATAGATTTGTTCTTTATTCTATATTACTTATGAAGTCATTGTAGCGTCCAACCACTGATGGTTTCCTATATGTCCTCATAAGCTACATAACTAGACAATTTTGAAATAATATTTCATCTCTAACAGAAAAAAAGTATATTTGTGTTACATATGTTTTAAAATAAATTTAGTCTTAATCAATTTTTCAACAATATCATAAGAATTTTTAAAAAGCTATGCATTTTTCTAAGAAGCCATTAAAACATCTCCTGCTTTGCCGTTTTTTGTTTTTAATATTGTTTTAAGTGTAGATTTTTATAATTGTTCATGAATATTCTTAAATTATTTTTGGATATCGCTATATGTTCGTGAAACCGACTTGGTTTCATAACCTCATCTGAAAATGCCATCAAAGTAGAACTTACTATTTTTCTAGTGGCCATTCCCTAAATCTCAAGGAAATATTACATGACATACGAGTGAGTTTTCGTAACATTTTATCAATGTTTTTTGTTTTTAAAAAGTTAAATTATTCTATTCAATGTTACCTGGAATGTTTTTTGCAATTAACATTTACATTTTAATATATTAACATATGTAGATAAAATAAACTAAAATCTAAAAGGCGTATTACCTACTTTGTTTATCAAATGTTAAAAGTTTATATGCGCGAGATCCCTAGACAATAAATACTCTTCAATCATAGCAAAACTGTAAGAATTTTAAAAATAGAAAATGTGATTCCCGAACTCAATTTCTAACGCTGTTCCTATTCTTAAATTAGAAGCAAGTTAACTCTAATTTGTCTATATTTAGTTTAATGTTGAAGAATTTTAAAATTTGTTTTGTTTCAGAGCACCTTTAGTTTCTTCTTTCCGCCTTTGTGCCCAGCGCCCCCTACCGCCCCTTTGGCTCTCAGCACCCCCCAAAATCTCGAAAACGCCCCCTAGGGGGCGCCCCCGTTGAAGACCACTGATCTAGACTAACAACAATAAAATTATATTTTGACCAATTGTTTTTGGTAAGCGCTATTTCATGCTTTTGGCTTTCTCAATACTCTATTATCCTATCACTTATCTGGACCCGTTGGGAAAATTTGGTTGGGGAGAGGGGGGGGGACTGGAAAAAAAATCAGAAAGTTTTATATTGTTTCAAACTTACTTTAAAGCGGCGACATATAAAGGGGGCTAATTCGTCTTTTACCACCACTTCAGTAAAGAATAATTTATTTCCCTTGTTCGAGATAACAACCAAGAAAATTACCAGTAGTTAATTTGGTTAAATTTTTTTTATTAATTATTGTGTTATCGGGTAAAAGAAATAATTGTGCGAAATTTCAACTTGATCCGACAATGGGTGTCGGAGAAATAACGCGCACAAACTTTTGACCAGACAGACAAAGTGATTTGATAAAAGTTTTGTAAAACGACTAAAACAGACATTGTGCCATTCGTTTTCTCCTTCTTGAAGACAATACATTCACTTAACTTAGTTACAAGGAGGAGAGAGACAATACATATACATCACTTCCAAGAGACTGTCCGGTAGACGAAAGTCCCAGGTCAGTACTCACCTATATCTAGGTCTATAGTGGTCTCGGAAGTCGTCCAGTTTTTTCCTCTTGCTCCTACCGGCAAACCATCGAAATATTCGTAGGTCGTAATAGTACGGCATGACCACTGGTCATCTTTTAGTCTCAGAACATAAATCCAACTTTAAGTAACTGCTTTTTTTTTATTTCACCAGTTTGTGTGAAAAATAAAACATGAAGTTTCCACAGAACTGTCCATTGAATGCGAGAATGTATATAAATATATTATTGAGTATTCTCAAAGAAATCTATGGAATATCACTTGTGTCATATTCACATGTAAAAGTAAATCAAAATGTTTCCATCAATATTGAGGTAACAAACACTACGACAACACAGGGTCGCTTATGAATCCTGTACGATAAACATATTGAAAGTAGAATATAGTGGCACAAGACTTGGATCACATGTCATCAGTGGACCAACCAGTAACCTACTGCTCAACTAAATATTTAAGACCACTGCTGAGCCTATCGGTAGAGAGGGGAGTAGGGGATCACAGCAGGGCGCAGAGCTAAGCTCTGTGAATGAAGCATGCGATTTGTTCAAAACCTACGACCATTAGCTAGAGTGTTTCAATAGTATTACATTTAACGCCAACGTCTACACTGTGTGCATAAAGATAGCAGTGTGCATGCTAAGAGCGTAATAGTGGAGAGAACTAGACGACTGAGAGAGAACTAGACGACTGAGAGAGAACTAGACGACTGAGAGAGAACTAGATGACTGAGAGAGAACTAGACGACTGAGAGAGAACTAGACGACTGAGAGAGAACTAGACGACTGAGAGAGAACTAGACGACTGAGAGAGAACTAGACGACTGAGAGAGAACTAGACGACTGAGAGAGAACTAGACGACTGAGAGAGAACTAGACGACTGAGAGAGAACTAGACGACTGAGAGAGAACTAGACGACTGAGAGAGAACTAGACGACTGAGAGAGAACTAGACGACTGAGAGAGAACTAGACGACTGAGAGAGAACTAGACGACTGAGAGAGAACTAGACGACTGAGAGAGAACTAGACGACTGAGAGAGAACTAGACGACTGAGAGAGAACTAGACGACTGAGAGAGAACTAGACGACTGAGAGAGAACTAGACGACTGAGAGAGAACTAGACGACTGAGAGAGAACTAGACGACTGAGAGAGAACTAGACGACTGAGAGAGAACTAGACGACTGAGAGAGAACTAGACGACTGAGAGAGAACTAGACGACTGAGAGAGAACTAGACGACTGAGAGAGAACTAGACGACTGAGAGAGAACTAGACGACTGAGAGAGAAAGGGTTTCCAAATGTGAAGGGGAGATGTCAAACTAAAACAAGAAAATACTCTGGAGATAAATGAACTTTGGAAATATTCCAGATTTGAAAAGCTAGAACCTGATGAACTGAGGCCTTGGAAAGAAAGTGTCGTCGAAAAATATATATATAAAACCCAACTGACCATTTTATAATCAAATTGTAGAAATCCAATGTCTAAAACCTTACACAAAAGGAGCGTCTGTCTTGTAATATTAAATAATATCCAATTGTACATAATATAGAAGTCGTTTAGGCCGTTAGACTTCTCATTCACTTAATAATAAGGAATTTTCTTCTCATATTTCAATCCAATTGAAAGAAAGGGAAACAAAAAAAACAACAACAAAAAACAAAAAAAACAACAACAAACAAATAAACCCGCCAACATCAAAATGTATGCAAGAGTGCAGAGTGTTGAACATTTCATTATACCTATTTATATCGAGAAACAACATGAGTTTCGCTGAGTCAGCAGAGACATAAATAGTTGATCCTGGAATTGAGAGATTTTCAAAAGCCGCCAAAGTTTGTTGAATGTGTTTTCTATCAGTACTATCCACACAATTTGACTCGGCGTACAGTATACAAGGATTACGGTGCCTGGTCAAGAGTGGTCAACTCAAGGGCCTTGTCGGGCATCACAGATTAAGGGGAAACAATCTGGAGTTCAGATTTCAACTACCACTCGAGTGGTTTTACTGAATAGCAAGTGTTCGTGCGCGCACGTGTGTGTACGAGAGAGAGAGAGGGAAAAAGAGAGAGAGAGAAAGAGAGAGAGGGGGAGGAGGGGGGGGGGAAAGTAAGATATGATAGTCAACAATACAGCTGGGACCAGTTGAACGATTGTTAGTTAAAAAGTGAAATATCTGAGCTGTAATTTTCAACGGGCCTACTATGTATGCTTTGATGGCCTGCTTGAGTCCTTCGCAAAGGTCAAATTTATGTAAAGTGTTGTGAATTGAGACATCCCGAATGTCACTCGAATGTTAAAATAGGTTCTGCCTGGGATCAACTGGCAACAATAGCAAAGTTAGTTATGTAAATATGTCACTTGAACGCATGTGATAAAAACATTGAAAAAAACAACATTCCTGTCAAGAATTACAGGATAACAGCCGGATTCTTCATGCATACCTAATTAATCCCCCCCCCCTCAGCTATGGTCAAGGGACACGTATCAAACTATGAGAAACGCTACATTAGATGATAGAAATACGGTGTGGTCAAGGGACACGTATCAAACTATGAGAAACGCTACATTAGATGATAGAAATACGGTGTGGTCAAGGGACACGTATCAAACTATGAGAAACGCTGCATTAGATGATAGAAATACGGCGTGGTCAAGGGACACGTATCAAACTATGAGAAACGCTGCATTAGATGATAGAAATACGGTGTGGTCAAGGGACACGTATCAAACTATGAGAAACGCTACATTAGATGATAGAAATACGGTGTGGTCAATTGACACGTATCAAACTATGAGAAACGCTACATTAGATGATAGAAATACGGCGTGGTCAAGGGACACGTATCAAACTATGAGAAACGCTACATTAGATGATAGAAATACGGTGTGGTCAAGGGACACGTATCAAACTATGAGAAACGCTACATTAGATGATAGAAATACGGTGTGGTCAAGGGACACGTATCAAACTATGAGAAACGCTACATTAGATGATAGAAATACGGTGTGGTCAAGGGACACGTATCAAACTATGAGAAACGCTACATTAGATGATAGAAATACGGTGTGGTCAAGGGACACGTATCAAACTATGAGAAACGCTACATTAGATGATAGAAATACGGCGTGGTCAAGGGACACGTATCAAACTATGAGAAACGCTACATTAGATGATAGAAATACGGTGTGGTCAAGGGACACGTATCAAACTATGAGAAACGCTGCATTAGATGATAGAAATACGGTGTGGTCAAGGGACACGTATCAAACTATGAGAAACGCTACAAGATGTCAGAGACAGAATGAGAATCACTGCATGATGTCAGATGCCAGAGACTGTAGACCACACGAACTGCCCACGTTTCACCCCCCCTCAATTAAATGACCAGAACGGCTAATAACGAGTCCATACAAAATTATTTCCCCTTAGGGAGGAAGCATTCAACCCAACCGCCCGTAAGTAATCTAATCCAATCAAATTTCATCTCATCATAGATTCAGATAGTACGCCAGGAGATCCGAGCCACTCGCTCATGGTGGAGACATTTATTGCAAGTTCGAAGAGGTCTGAATCGATCACGGACGGTACAAGAATCCAATAAACTCAATACAGTGCCGCTCATAATGACTAGAGACTGGAATCAACTAGAGGATTACATTTACTGTAACATTACTCTTTTACATTTGTGAAGGTTAAAAACAAAATAAAGATCAAAATACTAAAAACTTGAAGCCGCACTAGTCAAAGTTAGTTGACAAAGTGAGATCTTATGAAACAACACATTCAGTAAACCAGAGAAAATGTTCAATAGCTGTTTATTGAACTAAAAAGCAAAATGGCATTAGAGATAAAAGAAGATACTGAATAATAAAACCAATAAGTCCAGATTCAACGTGATTCAGGTTTTTAAAAACTTACCTACCACATTGCTTTCCCCAACTACAGTAGAACGTCGTTTATCCGAACGTTTATTATCCGGAGCGTCAAATATCCGGACCAGTTTTTTTTTTTTTTTTTTTTTTTTTATCAACCACATGTACTGCGATGCACATATACTCTATGAATACGCAAAATAAGTGATTATTTTCCACAATAAAGGTAAAATTGCGACATTTGTCACCTATTTTGCTCGTTCTTCACGCACGTGTCCCGCATGTGATGATTTTCAATATTCGTATAGTGTCCGGTTGCATATACTGCATGGATCGCTTCGGTTTTCGGTTATCCGAACAATCGCGTATCCGAACGGTGTCCGGCCCCAATTGAGTCGGATAAACGACGTTCTACTGTACTAAAAGTATCTACCACATTGCTTTCACCAACTACTAAAAGTCACCAACTACTAAAAGTATCTACCACATTACTTTCACCAACTACTAAAAGTATCTACCACATTGCCTCCACCAACTACTAAAAGTATCTACCACATTACTTTCACCAACTACTAAAAGTATCTACCACATTGCCTCCACCAACTACTAAAAGTATCTACCACATTGCCTCCACCAACTACTAAAATTATCTACCACATTGCTTTCACAAACTACTAAAAGCATCTACCACATTGCTTTCACAAATTACTAAAAAGCATCTACCACATTACTTTCACCAACTACTAAAAGTATCCTCCTCATAGCCCCCACAAGCTACTGTTTGTTAAGACATAAAAGTCACACTGTATCTGAACAGGAAGTGCTGGTCGATACAGTATTTCACTCGGATCTTTTTTTTTTTTTTTGTAAAGTAACGTCTGTATTTTATAAGATAAGATAAACGAAGCCTTCACTTCACTTTTACATAGATTTCTACTTGACCTACGTCTGTTGTAAACAGATCAGTTTAAACTCGCCTAACTCTAAAAAACTAGGTGGTATGCTATGAACCAGAAAGGAAGTGACAAATTAAGTCTGCTCACTGAGTCCCTCCCGCTGTTCGAATAGAAACTCGAGTCAAACAAACAAAAGATTACGTTACGTCATTATCTCTCACGCTAATGCGGATTACAATGTGCCCATGCAGAGGAAGGTCGAAACAGTTGTATCATGGCCAGGATTACACAGCATGAGATTGAGTCAGAGCAGCTAGTCTAACCCAAAAACCCGAGAGAACTCCAGATAAAGTTATAGTATAGACCTGATGTTAGTGACATGGAGTCCCAGATGATCAAAGCGCAGACTCCATGAGGTCAAAGTCGTTAGGAAGATATAATTCTGGAATGATATCCAGGTAACAACCTTGATTTTGTAAGGACAGGTGCGACAAAGAGCCTGAGGGGACAGCCTGGGGTGTCACTGAACATTGCGTGTTCTGGTCTATAGAAAGAGTTGTATGTATCCTACTCCGACCGAAACTTATCTGTAAACATGACATTCCTCTTTTCCCTTGACACTCAATATAATAAATTGTTTCAAGTAATGAAAGGATCAAAGTTTCTATCCGAAATCTTATATCAGCTGATGTTAGAGGCCATCTGCTAATGATCAGAACTACTTTTCCCAGCGAAGTCGATGTAAATTTTAGGAGCTGACTGAATTCGTTGAGATCCCATTAATAAATCACCACATTCACAGACGAGCCTCTAGAAAACAGAAGAACTTCTTGTTGGTGATAAACCAATCACATTATTAGTTCCATCTAAAATATCGCTACCTAAATATGCCGCCAGTAGAAGTCAAAGTTTTTTCTGCCTTTTGTATTCCCTCGATGCGATGCTTATTTTAAACATAAAAGTCCGTGTAGTGCACAGCTAGCACCAATCCATCCCATGAGATGCTAAAACCTAATTATATTTACACTTTATATAATTACAATAATAACAAAATCTGTGCAATCACACGCGCTAATTTCTGGCTTTAAAACAAGTTCGCCTGACTATGGACATATATGAGGACATACCTACATCAAACTATGTCATCACACATAAAGTTGCTGCTAACTCTTTATTATAAAAGATTAAAAACAACGTATTCATCATCTCATTAATTAGGACAACATATAGCCACTACGCTCACTAGAAGCACAACACTAAGCTTGGAATGTGCTATCTTATCGAATAGTTCACGACCCTCCCCCCTCCCCAGCATACCTCCATCTATCAGACCGCCCACAGCTAACAACCCAGCACCATTCCATGGTTTCTTGCATTAACTACCTTGCGCTGACATCCCAAACTACATAGTGAGTACATCTTTGATTTCCTATGTGGTCACCATCGCCCTCCCCTCGGCGCAGACACTTGACAGAGCCACAGAGTTTGACGCACAAATCATCTCTCTTAGATATCGCCTGGTGGATGGAATGTATTTCCAGATTTCAATCCAGTTGCTATGTACTTCGCAATGCCTCTCCCAACCCCCTCCCCCGCTTGCGTTTCCTCTTCAGCTCCGATCCAGGATTTAATCTTTCGCCAAGGCCAACTCAAACTGTTCATCTCACGTTTCAAAGTGTCCTACCCCTCTGCCCCCCAACCTGACCAAGTCCAAACCCGAAAGGAAGTCTCACGCTGAGTCCAATTATGCAGCAAGACCTTTAATGTCAAACGTTGAATTCACGGGCTATCAGATGTTCCCAGAGAGAGAGAGAGAGAGAGAGAAACAGAACAACATGTTCAGCACTACAGATCCAAGCTACGTACACAAACAGCTATCAAATATAGATCCGAACCACGTCTCAGTAAACGACCATCAAGCCACATTAACTTGAGTGACTCCCCCTTTCACCCGTTTTACGTTAGGCACAACTTGCCACCAGTAGAGCATCAGACAGACAGCTCAGCGTTCCTGATAATATTGACAACAACAAAAGAACTTTGCCATTTCTGTAGAGACAAAAAATATCTCAAGGGAGAGGTTGACCATATGTCATCCAATTCATCACTTTCAATAACTGTTCAAAGCTTATGGTCACTTAGATGAAACTGTGGGGAGATCTTGGCTCTATCTCCTTACACTGACAATATGTTATGAGTCACACTTTGGTATTTTCATTTCTTTTGCTCATTTAGTAAGACTTCCATGTCTACTATACACAGGATAGTAATTAAAGACCCCCCCCCTTTTTTTTTTTCACGTGCTATGCTTTATTTTGACACATAACTTTATGACATACAGTTTAAAAAAAAAACTTTCAGTTCCATTTGGCGTGCGTAATTTTTACAAAGCTTTTATCAACTTACTATATCGGTCTGGTAAACAGTTTGTACACGTTATTTCTCTCACACCCATTCTCAGATCAAGTTGAAACTTTAAACGATTATTTATTCTACCTAACAAAACATGAATCAATTAAAAAATAACCAATTAGTCATAATTATTGAAATTAATTATGTTGTTATATCGAATAAGGTAAATTAACTTCTACATTACAGAAAGATATAGCTGTAAGTCCGGAGTTCTTCCCTTACATAAGTCTTGATTTCTTTTTAAAGGATTTTTTACCCTTGTTTTCAAACTAGAGTTCCATCACCGGTTCACAAAGGCACGTCCCTTCCCAAATCTCACTGAAATGTATCGAGTCTTTTCTAGAAAGACCAGGGTCTTACCATTCCTCGCGTGCACACACACACGCACGACACACATGAAGTGCGACGGGAAAAATGTGTGTGTGTGTGTGTGCGCCAGAGAGAGAGAGGGAAGCCTGAAGGATTACAGCGAATTGTCCAGAAAAAAAGAAGTCACCTAACAAAAGATTTGACCCTTCTTTCATCTTGTCAGAATTTTGTGAGCGACTTCATAAACCATTTGGGAGAATCACATCTTATTTTTTATCTTCTTTCTTTTCGAAGTTGGATCGGGGGAGATTGGATGCGTCAACATCCGCGGAATTCGCACTATGCCAACTTTTCGCTGGACGTCACGCACACACTTCCGTTGGTCAGTGCGACAATAGGCTCAGATCTCGCGAGTCACAAGATTAGAGATCGTGTGGGGCGGAGGGGTTGGGGGACGCATGAAACGTGACACAGACCAACACAATGGACACGCACTTCAGAGTTTGGGAACCGTTGCAATCAAGGCACAGGATTTATTGGGACTTTCTGGCTTGGAGTGGGTGATGAGATAATCTTGGACACTTGATGACTTGGGTGTGGACAGAGAAGTGGCCATGGACATAAGTGAGCTGGAGTGGAACATGGGCTGGTCATGGGCAAAGTCTCGTGGAGATATAGCCATTGGTTACGGAAAAGGTAAACGCACAGACCAAGGGAGGTTATGAAATGTGGCATACATTTTTCAGACATAATGTGATATTAAAAGAATTAAAACACAAGAAAAAATAATACTTAAAAAAAAAACAAAGCTTATCGAAGGGAAAGAACCTAATGACTGCCATTCATCTCAAGATGGCAGGGTTTAGCTTCCTTTCTGCTATATAAAACACAATTAATTAATTAGTATTAATTGATTACCTAATTGGTTAATTTTAGGATTGATGTATGTAGTGTCATCGACTATCAATATTTACGCACAATTTCCACGTGATCCGAGAATGAAAACTGGGAGAAAAAACGTGCACAAGACTTAATAAGGGGAGTAAATCCATACATACATTCACATCTCTTATTCAACTTATTTCGATATTAAACAAAATAATTAATCACCAATAATTAATGAACTAATTGGTTAATTCTTTGATTGATTCATGTTTTGTCAGGTACCGGGTACAATGAATAGTTGTGCAAAATTTCAACTGGATCCGAGAATGGGAAAAAGGAAGAAAAAAACATGTTCAACCTTTCTACCAGACAGACAGACGGAGGGAGTTGATATAAGCTTTGTAAAAAAAAAGGGACAAAAGGAATTTAGGTTGAGTGTAGAGTAGAGCGCATGATACTATTGTATTTCCACAGACAGACAGAGAGAGAGAGAGAGAGAGAGAGAGAAAAGAGAGAGAGAGAAAGATCTTTCAAGAAACCTAAATACTAATGACTACCTATAGCACCCATATCATGTATGAAGTATAAACATTTAACAATGTTAAATATTTCCTACTGCTCCTGCTTCCAGCCCGAAAGGAAAAAAAAAAGTTTATTAAACCCAATTCTTCCTCTCCTGAGTTCCACATTTCCTCTTGGTCCATCCCTCACTCTCCATGTCAAGCAAAAGTGACTCCCCCAGTTGTCAACTGGTCTTGAGCTCATCACTCAAGGAAATGCTCCTACACAACTCTTCTATTAATGCCCCTGTTCAAACACGGTCCCGAGGTAGCGGTACAGGCAGGGATCAAACTATCGATCTCATGAAATAAATCGAACTGCTGGACTCACTGCTCAGTCTAGTATTACAGGGGCCATGTGGCTGATTGGAGCACCAATGCCTAGGTACACCTGTATGCCTGAGTACACGCCACCTTTCCTCCATCTCCAGTACACACAATGAGGAAGTTTAGGCTGTACTCCTATTCCCTGGCACCTCATTCATTGGATATGGAAACGTAAAACACAATAAATATATTACTTAAAAAACAAGCGAAATAGAAACAAATCCTTTCAAAAAAGAAACTGCCGATCTAAAGGGGACAAACTCCGCAATTCAAACTATATATATATATCTATCTATCAATAATGTACAAGTTATTTCCTTTTTTGGATATCAAACAAAATAATTACCGATAATTGATTGAAGGAGGCGTGGTGGCTGATTGGTTTAGAGCTTAGCTTCCGAACATGGGGTCCTGGGTTTGAATGTCGGTGAAGACTGGGGTTTTAAATTTTGGGATTTTTAGTTTGCCCCTGAGTCCGCACAAATTTAATGGGTACCTCACTTTAGTTGGGGAAAGTAAAGGCGTAAGGTCGTTGTGCTGGCCACATGACACCCTGCTCGTTAACCGTTGGCAAATTGTCCAATTTACACAAGGTAATCTCCCCTTAAACTGATGAGTCTTTTTTATATATATTGTATGCAAAAGCAATACATTACGACAAATTGATAAATAATTGGTCAATTTTTCGATGATTCATCATTTGTAAGGGGGAATGGATAATTGTAAAAAGTTTCAATGATCTGAGAATGTGAAGTGGGAGAAATAACGTGTAATCAATTAATAGACAGAGATATAAGCTTTGAAGAAATGCCGTGAAGTTCATGAAAATGGTTTATCTCGTTAACCCACAGCTTCAAAGAAAATCTTCCATCGAATGCATAACAGAGACTGACCCCCCCCTCCCCCATTATGGAGTGTATGTGAGTGTTTCTGGTGTAACCACGAGTAAAGGTTGTTTAGGAAGAATAGATTCTGATGAAATCACAAGATGGTCTGGCGTACTTCAAGTTAAATTCTGGTGTGAAAGTTGAAAACGGAAGAACAGGCGAGAGACAAGTGACGGCAAGACGCGAATGTTTTCAGACTGAGTTCTATTGGATTTACATTGTTCAAAACATCATTATTTCGTTTGTATTTCTAGATAGATCTACACTGAAGTTGAAAGCTGCGTTTATATGAAAAATAAAGTTCTATTCAGCTTTGTTTAAAAAACAATATTGTTCAAGTTTATTTTAAGTGCTACATTAAGAAATGAATCCAACTACGCAGAGCTTATTTAGAGCTACGAACCAACAGTTCAGTAATTAGCTCCTCCCTCACACCAAAATTTAAAAAAATGGTCTCAAATTAACTAAAAAGTGACTATTATTGTCTATAACAGCTTTGTCAATAGAGAATCTTAATTTGTGCCGACTTTTTGTTAAAAAATGTAAATTATAGTTACAGCCTTACTTCTTCGCAACCGTCGATGATGCAGACTTAACAATGATGCGCATGTATTACGTATACAGAACAAAAGTATGTCTATTAACGCGCGGGTTAAAAAAAAAATTAGATGTACTAAAATAAAACTAAAAACTGTCCAAATTTCTTTTTTTTTTTCAAACTACTCGTCATGGTCAAAACAAGTAAATAAGAAGGTTATTATAAAAGTTTCTGAAAATAAAAGTGTCTCACTGAGAGACAGATTCTGCAGCAGACGTGAGCGTGTTGTTAGATGAAAGAGAAAGAGTTCGGGTCACTGTCACTTAATTTTAACATTCCGTCCAGCTCGTTAGAACACAAACAGTACACCCACTTTAAATACACAGTATAGACTAGTATACATGCAGTTGGGACTTCAAACACATACAGTACACCCACTTTAAACATGTAGTATAGACTAGTAAACATGCATGTTGGGACTTCTAACACATATCGTACACCCACTTGAAACATGTAGTATAGACTAGTAAACATGCATGTTGGGACTTCTAACACATACAGTACACCCACTTTAAACATGTAGTATAGACTAGTAAACATGCATGTTGGGACTTCTAACACATACAGTACACCCACTTTAAACATGTAGTATAGACTAGTAAACATGCATGTTGGGACTTCTAACACATACAGTACACCCACTTTAAACATGTAGTATAGACTAGTAAACATGCATGTTGGGACTTCTAACACAAAAGTGAGAGCTAGAAAACAGAACAGCTCGCGGGACATTACTCGCAGTGACAATATGACAGACGACACACTAACCAAGACAATGTTTCTGAAGGAGTAGAGTTACTTGGACACATATTCTCACTATTAGACATCATTAGAAGCACAAGGGGGATATATCACAGTCTACCAATCAATATCAGCACTGACACAGCTGACAAGTCTTCATTCAGTAGCGTCACGGTGGCTGAACACAGGTATGCTTTGTTTCCCCACCCAGACAACCAAGCAATCACTTCTGAGAAAATGACTCTGTGGTTTGACGGTCCAACCCTTTGCTTCTTTCTACACTTTCTTAAGGCCTTGTGGAAACTTCAAAGGCAAACTTTCTTTTTTTTATCAAAACGTATAGAGAGTTCTAGGTCTCATTTTTTTGTTCAAATACACCATCATTTTTGTGTCTGTATTGTAACACTATGTTTGAATGGTTAGCGACACAGGCCTTAAATAGTAACTGACTATATGGCGTGGGAATAAAGGCCAGGGTACTTATGATTCCCCAATGTTTGATGGTACCAGAGTTGGTTTCAAACCTGGTTTAACATACAGCAGATAACCCCCAGATTAACCCTCCCCCCCCCTAACAATTTTTCCAAAAGTTTGAACTCTCTGATCGATCAGGATGATAAAGATGAGATCATGAAGACTACTTCTGAGTGCTTGTTGTGAGCCAGTCCTAGAAGTATCACTTTGAGCAAACACTTCAGACATGTAGCTGTGACAAGTGTATTCCTCTGGAACTTATCGATATGAACACAAAACAAAATTTAAAAACCTGTCCAATTAAAAATAAATATCTCAATATGATTTTTCAATCAATGGATCTTATTCACCAATCGTATACAAACACCCTTTGAGTCAATTCTTTTCTATACAAATTAAGACCTAATTTAATTCAAACATTGACATCACGTGTCCGTATTTTTTCAGTGTTTTGTCCATGTGAAAGCTCGTTTTTGGTAAATGATGTCCATTAAAGGCTCCGGTTGTAAACGAAGGTTTGATTTGTGATAGGGCAAAGACATTGAGAATGTATAATATTTACAACAGATTTTTATTATCTGAACTGTGAATGGATTTTGTTTTTAATGACTTAACTGTATAAAATTAGACTCTTGAGAAGGGGGATAACCCTTGAGAGATTATGGGCACGACGTGGCTTAATTTGTGCCGATGTGCCAAAAACCCAAAATATCAATATCCATTAAAGGCAGTTACTCTTTTCATTGATTTGCACTTAATAAAATATCTTCAATTATAATAGATACGAAATGCTGGAGAGACTATACTAATAGGCTAGGAAACATTGACAGCTATTTCTAGTAATTTGTCTTTTTATGAGTAAGATTTGGTGAAGACTGTAAAGCATGTCGTCATGTCACAAGGGCATGCTGGGAGGGGGGGGGGAGACGAAACAGGTTACCCGTGTTAAAAATAAGATAGTTTGTGACACACCATAACAGAACACCACAAGTCTATTTATATCAACCAGAGACAACAGCTGGGATTCTTTTTTGTAAACATCATAACTAGATCTATGTAGCCTATCAGTGATAAGTTGATCCTACAGCAACATACCTAGTTCTATATATCATTGTAAATGTGGCTCCATAACGATAAATAGTTTTATCACATTTTTATCACTGTATGAATGGCTATTTATCAAGATATATATACAGCATGTAAAAACATTCGAATGCCACTATGATAGCATGGAAAAGTAAAGTACCCCTTTCAGATGATGCACAGGTCAGTTAACTGGAGGTCATGTCGCCAGCACAACGACTTTCTCTTACAAATGTCTGGTACCCATCAGAGCTGAGTGGACTGAAGGGCACCCTAAAAATTCAGAAATTCAGAATCCCAGGGTTCACCAAGATTCGAACCTGGGACCAAACGCTTGACCACTCATCCACCACATCCCCCCTGCCCTATAACAACAAACATTTCATGGCAAGCAGACATCAAGTCATCATTGCACTTCTTTGTCTTGTAAATGAAACAATTGCGTCACAGGAATGTCGCATGCCAACAAGAAGCAATTGCGTCACAGGAATGTCGCATGCCAACAAGAAGCAATAGCCTTAGAAAACCAAAGATCTAGCATTTGTCCATGATAGCTAGACCGTGTTCAATCGAATCCAAATAATATAAATCAATCGAAGCTTACAAACACTAACAAACACGTCGTTTGATTACATCCAGACACCTAGGTATCATGATAAAGAGAATTCACTATTAACATTTCTTCATACGACTAAAACGCAATGCCTAAGCCGTGACTAGCTAAATTGTCAAATGTTTTCATTCTTAATTACTGAAATATATAGACCTATCAGAATGTTTGTTTGATAATTAAATACACTAGTAAAAGTACAGCGAGGCAAAGACTGATCAGAGACTACACCAAAACATACAAACGATATGTATCCAAGTCACTGTGACATGAGATTTACTCCATTACACTCAGAATATTCCTGTATATCAGAAAACGATTGTTTCTTAACACGCCATTTAAAACACTTTGATACACACCGAAAATACAATAAATATAAATTATATAAAATAACTCCACTGTAAGAAAAATTAGACAGTAGGAATTGGTAAATCGTTCACACTCAAAAAAAACAACCCGCTCAGGTTTTTGAACAGTCCCCAGTCACTTTAATTCTGAACACAAATTCCACTGCAACAATGTCAGATTGTCGTCTGCAGTCGCCGCGTATTGTAGTAATAGTCGGAGCAGGGGGAGGTAAATGCTTGTACTTCATTCTACGCCATTTTTTTCCCCCTTTACACATTCAGTACGGAGAACGGTTTGGGTCATTTTTTTTAAAATACGGTCCTAGCATTAGCCAGCGCCGTGGCTTGGTATGCAGAGTGAATTTTAACTTTTTCATAGCAAAGTGAAGAAAAAAAAAACATATCGTGGCGGCAGTTAAAAAAGAAAGTATCACATTTTATGCTTCAAACTATAAGAAGTCAGAATAATACAGTGCGCCATTTTATAAGAGTAACACGTTATTATCGAGATTGGGAAAGAGAATAATACAAAAACAAAGGGTGGGGAGAGAGTAAGCAAACAAAGAAACAATTAGTTTATCTTTTAATACAAAATAAAAAAGAAGAATCAAATGTCCAAACGTCTCAAAATTGTGAAACTAATGAGAATGAATAGTGAAAAGAACAAATTTGATAGCGATCTTCTGGTCTCAATACTCGCTTCACGTTCAACAGTGGGTATCGATATTTTATATAGCCAAATGATCAAAGTCTTGAAGAGCTACACCATTTTTTTTAAAAGTCGAATACTGTTTAATTTCCCTTCCATTGCTTTTGGAAAGAGGAGGTGAGGGAAACCCACAATTTACAGTAACGAGGCTTTGCTTTTAATATACTTTTATTGTTCCAAACTAATGAACATTCAGTCCGACTACCTCAGCATTAGGCCTACTACTATAACAATAACAATATAGATGCAAACACAAACAAAACATTCACACACGAAACACACACACACACAACCACAGCTTTATGGCTTGGAATCTGTGTACTTTTTTTTTTCAAGTTTTTAACATTCCTTCACTTTTAAAAATTACAAGTAAATGTACCGCCCCCCCCCCTTTTTTTTTTTAAAATAAAAAAATTCACGAATTTAGAAAGAACAAACTGAAAGAAGTCAACATTACATTTAAACAACAACAAAAAGTCTGAAGACATAAAAAGCAGCCCCCACCTTCTAGTTGTAGTAATTACTCAATGTTTTTGTTTAGCGCAATGTCATGCTTTTAGCTGTCTCAATGTTTTATGATCCTATCACTTGTCTAAACCTGTTGGGGAAAAAAAAGGGGAGGAGGGTGGAAGAAAGGGGGAGGAGGGTGGAAGAAAGGGGGGAGGAGGGTGGAAGAAAGGGGGAGGAGGGTGGAAGAAAGGGGGAGGAGGGTGGAAGAAAGGGGGAGGAGGGTGGAAGAAAGGGGGGAGGAGGGTGGAAGAAAGGGGGAAGAGGTCGGAAGAAAGGGGGAGGAGGGTGGAAGAAAGGGGGAGGAGGGTGGAAGAAAGGGGGAAGAGGGTGGAAGAAAGGGGGAGGAGGGTGGAAGAAAGGGGGAGGAGGGTGGAAGAAAGGGGGAGGAGGGTGGAAGAAAGGGGTTTCTGTCTAAATGTTAATGTGTTCGCTTTTTAAAAGGCATTTAACAAAAACTTCCCTAAAGCATTCTCAAGGGGACTAATTCAGCTTACACCACCATGTCTGTCAAGTACGATTTCCTTCCCTTGTTCTATACCAAACCAAATAATTAATTATCAATTGTAAATTAACTAAATTTTTAAAAAATTGAATCTTGATTTGTCAGGTGCAAGTAATAAATGTCCGAAATGTCCACTTGATCTGAGATTAGGTGTGGGTGAAATAGCATGCACAAACTTTGTACCAGACAGATGAGAGTGAGAGCTGATATACACGGAGAATAGTCAAGTTAATGGGATACAAGGATTTAAAAAAACAACATAGAAGACTTGGTTATATAGAAGACTTGGTTATATAGAAGACTTGGTTATATAGAAGACTTGGTTATATAGAAGACTTGGTTATATAGAAGACTTGGTTATATAGAAGACTTGGTTATATAGAAGACTTGGTTATATAGAAGACTTGGTTATATAAAAGAATGGTGTCTTCCCTCGCTCTAATTGAGTTCCCTTGTATTTAGCTATTAGTTACTAGACCGTTTCCTTCTGTAGCGTGATGGTTTTTCTACTAGATCATGTACAAGTGGCTGAATTTTGTTTTCCCTGTTGTATTCCTGGCTACAACTCTAGCGCCATGCTGGAAACGTCCATGACGAGGACACGGAAAACGAAACTAAAACCCAGTCGGTCACAGCAAAGTTTTGGTGACCGTGTAGTGTGTGTTTGTGTGTGTGTGTGGGGGGGGGGAGGTTACAATGGTGTAGACAATTCTCAGTTTGAAAACTGTATTGAGTGTATTGATATTTTATATTGGCAGTGGGTTGAGTTTTGGCCTCTGTCAGCTGAAAGGCAGTCTTCCCAAGGACGCGTTACATACCAGATACATAAAGAGGTGTTGAAGCGTTCGCTTAGCCAGGAGTGAAGTCAAATAGTCTCGAGAAAGCAAATGTATTGCGTAGTGAAGAGGGCGAAGTATCTTTTTCTTTATCACTAGAAGAAAGCATTTCTATCCTATGGTCTGAGGTCGTACGGGCCTGAACGAAAGCTCTCAACCCTACAAGGACTTATTGGAAATATGTAATATGTCAATCTACAGATTTATCGCCGCATTTATATAAGGAGAATATAAGGAACATGTCGGTATTCATCTTTGGTATTAGTTTACGAGACTAGAAACGATAAATCAGGTTTCTCTTATATTTTAAGAATATGCAGAAAAAAAAATGCAGATGACAAATATGTAATTTGATTTCCTCGGAGATAAGTAGTTTTTAAAATATATATTTCTAAGTTTTATTTCTTATTACTATATATTGTTATTGGAAATACGCCATTTTATTTTTAAGGCTGAATACTAGACTATCTCCCTTGAATTACTTTTTTCTGTTGCTGTTTTGTCTTTCTTTCTAGCAGCTATTGGATCTAATATTAAAATTCATTTCAAATGATAGCATAAGAACAAAAAACTCTCTTAAAAAAAGTTATTGAAAAAAAGAAGAAACAACTTCAATTTATTATTAACATTTTTTTAGACCTTCATTTCAGTAAATACACTTACAAATTCATAAGTTGTCAGCATAAGAACAAAAATCTCTTTTAAAAAAGTATAATATAGATAAGGGAGATAAATATGCTTAAAACACCAAATGGTGGTCAGTAAAGGTATCTGGGCATCTAAACTATTACCTTCATCTTTATATGGGATTCAGGGACAAATTGAATACAGACCATTTGATTCTCTCAAAGAAATGAACGTCCTCATTGACACGTTGCTTATACTGTAATGAAACCGGCAGCCTGATTGCGCCGGGCACCCAGCTTTGTATAGCTAGATCTAGTAGCATACAGATTGAAGGGAAGGAGTACGGTCATCTTGTGGCCAAGAACGTGATCTATGTACTAGATCAATACATTCTGTCTATTTATCTTGGTCACCTGACATTTCCTCTAATCAGAAGGGGATGTACTCTGGCTAACATCGCCACCAGACAGACGAAGGTCCAGAAGGTGCTAGTAAAGAAAGGGAAATGGAAGAAGGTCTCAGTACTGGCTTGGTGTTTTTGTAAATGTAGACAAGGAAACGTTCTCTCTTTTTTTTTGTCCCCACCTATTAATACAAATAATTGACATGCATGTGCGTAATTATTTAAAACAGAAAACCATCAGACGCCATTGAAACTACTCTTAACAAAACGAAGACCATTCTGTCATAGGCACCTTGTCTGCGTTGCTAAATTTTTAATGTATACGTGCTTAACTAATACCCCTTTTTAAACATTATCTTAAAAATGGTTTATAGCAATGTGCATAGATAAGAAATGAACCAGTTTCGAGCATGATGAAGATAATTTTTGAATTCTAAATGGGATATGAATGTAGATTGTGACACTAAAAAGCAGCGTAGCCTACCTACGTGGCAATTTTTTCTTCTTATTTTCATATAAAAGTAATCAAAACCTGGCAAATAAAGGATTGGGGGGGGGGGGGGGGTAATGGTGTGGAGAGCCACAGTATTAAAAGCTCATTGTGACTCAAAATTAAGGCTGGTCCTCCTGTGATATTAGACTAAGGCTGGTCCTCCTGTGATATTAGACTAAGGGTGGTCCGCCTATGATATTAGACTAAGGCTTTTTCTCCTATGATATAACAGTGTTGTGTTGCTATACATATAATTCAATTTCTTTCACTAAAAATACAAACAAATATCGGCAGCAAAGTCATCTTCAGTGTGTCTGTGTGTGTATGAGTGTGTGTGTTTACAGACCACTGTCACCCTCATTGTTACATTTCACTATTGATTCTTGTCTGGCAGACTCAATAGTGTTTCTTTGTCTATGCATAATTGAAGCCCAATCCAGGTAGATACAGGTATAAATGACATAAGCAGAACAAGCTCCATCTCCACACCCGTACACCCTTTTCAGGTTGCGTGGAAGTTACTAACGACTTAAACAAGCACACTCGTATCACCTTTGTCGGCGTGAGCAGACGGCTCGAATATCGACAAGTGTTCTGCTCACTTGGAAGTGAACTCGTTGCAAAACAAAATCAATATCAGCCTAGACAAACAAGACAGTGACCGAGTCGAGTCTGAGATACATTCATCAATAATGCAGACACAAAGACATTTAGGCTTATCACAGTGAAATAAGAAACAATTGTAGATGAAAACACTTCCAGAGGTGTAACTTATACACTAGTCTCGTAGGGACATGCATGTGCGTAATTATGCACTGTTTTTAATTTGAGTTACTTTTAAAAGTTGTTTTTTCTTAAATAATGCAATCAAAACTGTGTTCCTTTGTCTATGCATTAAATACGGCGAATAAAGAGAAGCCCAAGACCACAGATTTTACAAACTGCAAGGCATATACATGTACAACATACCACGGACCGCACAACCGCAAAATATCTAGTCCAGTGCTGCCCTATCGAATTTGATATGCGGGCCATTTTAATTTCCGACACTCGTGTCGCGGGCCAAATTACCTAAAAGGAACAAAAACGAAATGAAATTGACCTGAAACTAATTTTACGAGAAACTCGTGGATCTAGTACTTATATTATTTTATGGGATAGTTAAACTTTTTTTTTTTCACGTGTCGGAAACTGGCTTCATTTCTCTACTTCAAATATGAGCTAACTATTCCCATCAATGCCGCCATATTGGTTTCATAATGCCTTCTATATGTTGTTGTTTTTTAAAACAGCTACACTTTCTTTCTTAAATAAAAAGTCTTCCTATCATGTTCCACAACTAAAAAGTAAAGATCCTTTCACTTTTCCTGGTACATTTTACATGAAAGTGTTAAAAATAGTAGTACCAATTCATCAGTGAAAAAAGTGAGGGCCCTAACATAGATAAAGATTCCTTTTCAACTTTTTTTTCTTTTTTTTTTTTCTTTTTGGGAGGGGGAGGTTTTCTAACTTTGTGCCCACAATGCGGTGGGCCGGATGAAACCATGTTGCAGGCCGGATACGGCCCACAGGCCGTATTTTGGATATCCCTGATCTGGTCCAATCTCAAAACCGATCCTCTGTGATGTCTTTTACTTTTATCTTTACTTTTCCTATCCCTTAGTCTGTAGGACCGTTGGGGCACCATGCCAGATTCGTCGACTGTCTTTCTCCATTCCTCTGTCTTTTGTCTTAGTGAGAACCTCTTTCAATGACAGGCTCGTCCATTCTTTTATGTTGTCCTCCTATCGCGTTCTCTGTCTGCCTCTTTTTCTTTTTCCTGGTACTGTTCCCTTAAGGAAGGTCTTTGCTAACCCCAAAGATTTTGTACTATGGCCATAGATTTTTAGTTGGCGTTTTTTTTTTATATTTATGATAGTTAGCAGGTCAACGTGGGGTCCAATCGCTGCAGTAACCCTGTCTCTAATCTCCTGGTTTGTGATGCAGTCTTTGAATGTGATACCTAGGATCCTTCTGTAGCATCTCAATTCCATTGCTAGGATCCTCCTCACTAGCTCTGCAGTCAGCGCTCAAGACTCACCAGCATATACAAATGTGGCCAAGGAGCGCATCAGTTTTATTTTGGTGCCGAGGGCTAAGCCTTTGTCTTTCCATATTATTTTAAGTTTTCAAAGGGCTGTTGTGCTATTCGGACCGGTAGTTCAGGTTTCGTTTCCTCATCTGAGACAATAGCTCCGAGGTATTTGAAGCTGCTAACACTAGTCTTTTTTTTTACCTCCAATACTGATGCCCTTTTTAAAGCCCTGTTTGCTATTGGTCATAATTTGTTTTTTCGGCATTTATTTGATGTCACTAAGTGTTAAAGCCTTAAGTTTCGATAGCCGGACAGCACCAGGCCAACCGCCGGATATGGTCAGCGGGCCATAGTCTGGTCATCACTACCTAGTAGATGTTATGATGGGTAATTTCTTTTCTCCCAATGATCCGTCATGAAGTTTTCTATAGGTGATCCACTATAAACACACTTAGTTTCTAGAACGATTTGAGACCGAACAAAGAATATCATCAGTACACAATAGCAGTGTCAGGCTTTAACTGGGCTTGGGCGAGCATATACATTTCCAGATTTGGGTCAATGGCGCATCACAGTGATAAGTTCAATAAAAAGCGATTATCTATGGCGTCATTATGAGCTGTGTGCAGAAATCTCGAGAGATTGGTGGGAGGATAGACTTTCCCCTCCCCGCCTAATCAAGGGCTCAATATGGCCCGCAGACTATAGTTAAACAATATCGCTGGTGCGATTTAAAAAATTTGTAGTTAAATATTTACTATATTTGTTTTGTTTTGTAAAGGTGAAAAAATAAATATGCAGAAATCTTTTAAAAAACTGAACTAGTGGAAAAAAAAAAGAAACACTATTGATCAGAAACATTCTATTCATCGGTTTGCAATTGTTGAATTGGAAAGAAAAATAAAACGTAATTACCAACACGCACACACACTCATACTCTAACTTACAATAGGAGTTTTTGGTCGGTTGCCAAGGTAACAACCAGAAAGATCTGCAAATCGTCTTACAAAATACAAGCAGACGACCGCCAGTTTGCCGGAAGGATGTATGTAGTGTAGACCAATATGTAAATATTAACCACTTAACAATGATGTCAACTGACGTTTTCAAGGATCATGTCCGAAGGCTGTCCCCCCAGGAGACAGATTACTCCAGATACTAGCTCGGGCCCTGTTAAATGTTACGGTAAGGCCAGTGCCATAAGTTATGACCGCAATGACCCGTTCAATGTTTAGAAAGTAAAAGTACATGTAAGGAATTACTTCAAATAATTACCATACAAATTTTATCAGTTAGGCTATGCACACTACGAAATGTGACAAGCAAGCGGCCTACCAACATAATAAGATTTATATTCGTCCAGCGGTACATTTAAATAAAGTGCATGTTATCAGTTTTACATAGTGTCAATGAAGGGAGATAACACTAAATATGCGGACAAAATCAAAATGCTGAATGGGTATTAATAGGAAACAAAAGATGGAATGAATACAACCAATGAATAGGTAGAAGAGATAGGTGATGGACAACAAACAAATCATTGAAGAAAACAAAAAGTGAGTATAAAATAAACTGATCCATACACAGTGATACACTCTTCTAAAAATAATCAGGCTAGTCTTCGAGTCCTAAGTATAATGAGAAACACAACATTATCCGTGGTTATGCAGCCCCAGCTGTGACCTACATATTTTGCCATACCCAGGGCAAGCATAATAGTTATATATATCAAATGTAACATTTGCATACACGCAGCTACATTATCAATCCACTTATTCGAATAGTCATATTCTATTGAACGTGCTTTCTTTAACTGGAGGAGGAAGCAATGTTTAACAATGTATAAGAGAATTAAGGTGTCAGAACACAAACATGTACAAGATGCAGTTGGAGCTTTAAAACAGGGAGTTCAGATTACAGAATACAAACAAACCCACTGGGCTCTAATAAATCACGTGCAGAAAACAAACACACTCACACAGAATTTCAGAAATAAATTTTCAGCAGACACCAAAATATTTTTTTAAAATCCGCTATCAATGTTGACCTACAAAGAATGGGCGATAGACGCTGAAGGCGCGACTTGACTGGACAAAAACAAAACAGCAACAAATGTGTATTGAATTTCATTCCAACCTACGTCAGAAAGCTACCGGAGAACACAAAAATGATCCATCACTAGTGATGAAAGACAGGAGGTGGAAACTGAGACCGTTTTATAGCACCATAAAACACCATCAGCGGACCGAGAGGGCTCTGGGGGACCTCCACCACAAGCCATTATGTCTCGCTCCCTAATTCGCTCCCATAAAACACTCGAGTGCGACTCTCGCACATAGACGTAAAGACCTACTCAGTGGTTCCGTCCAATAAATGATACTATTGAAGGCAATTAGAGGATGAGCTTATAATAAACTCTAGAGACTTCCCCGAAGCTGTGTACGGTACCAACGAAGGATAAGAGCTTTGTGAGCTTATGGCCTCTGATTCTAAAAGAAACCAGTGGTTCTCAACCCAAGTAGTGAATTTTTTTTCATCAGGAGGTGGCTAAGTGGTAATAAGGTCTCAAACTATTTAAAATGTATTTGGGGCATCACAGGTGATCTACTAACCACTTTCTTTTATTCTAAGCCTTAATTAGAATCATATTAAGTGTGCAGTATTTCCATTCTTTAATTTGTTTCCCTTTTTATTTCCCTTCTGCTTCACTTCCCCTGCTATGCATTATTTATTATTTGACGTGCCATATTTGATTGACCTATACAAATACACAACGTTAGACCCATTCTTACAGGCTTTGAATGACCACACCATTAAACCTATACCAATAAATCTATGAATCAAGTCCAAAGCGAGGTAGCCCAAGCAAAGAACTTGATGAATGAGAAAAACAAATCCTAATTTACCAGCAAGAATGACCACAGAAATTTCATCCTAAATAAGAAAACTCTGTTTGCATGATATTGGAGTCTAGGGAGAAATTAATCATCATACATAAAGCAGGGATATGGCTGGCCAAATAAAAAATGCCAGTTATTTATTTTGGTCGTAATTTTAGATGTCTGTCAAAAGACACAATGTTGGTTTGAGTATAGCAATTCTATAAAACGACGCTAGAACGCTTTTTATAACATTCTTACATCAAGTTAAAGTCACGTACCCTAATAATAGAATTGTTCTACCCATATAGTATACATGAATATAAGTTTACTGATAATAAAAAGAAAACAATTTTAAAAAAAAGAAGAAAAAATCCTTTGAGCATTGAAGGGGAAAAGAGAAAGTTTGTGTCCCATTTAGTGTTTTTGTTTTATGTCCATGTGCTTGTAATGGGTTCAGGAGAAATGCTTTGAAATGTTCATAAGAATGTAGAGTATAATAAAAATATCTTTAACTTACCCTGGTGTCTGTTTAGATCCTTTCTCTGGATGATCATTTTGAAATGGGCTGTCATTCTGATACCTAGGGACAACAGGCTCAGCATGACTGCCAGACCGAGGACTTTTTGCCCTTGAAACTGCTCCTCCTGGAAGTCTGTTCTGACCTTGACTAGAATGAGGGGGATGGGCATTGGCTTCCTCCTTCCTTGGCCTTGGGTCAGCATTCCCCTTCCCAGCTGACTCAGCCCTTCTGTTCAAATCCCTTCCTCGAGACTGGTCCTGCTGTGCACCATTCTCCTTCCTACGAGGGTCGTTACTGTCACTAGGACCGTAAATGTACATACCATCATAGCTGCCCTCTATGTGAGATGGGAGGTTAAAACTGGCGGCAAAGTTGTTCAATAGGGACTGCCTCTGCTGTTCGTAAAAGTTGCTCCCGCCAGGGGCGCCTGATCCGGCAGCACCACTGGACGAGGTGGCAATCTCACTGTGTGGCCGGGGCTGCTTCCTCCTGGGGGAATCCCTGAGCTTCACGTTGCCAGAGGCAGAGGATGTGACACCTTTGGAAGCAGAGGCAGAGAGAGGTATGTGAGAGACAGAAGACCGAGGCAGGTGGTAGTCGTCCAGGCTGCGCTGCTGAAGGCGGTGTGGTGACTGTTGCTGAGCTGGGCGCTGAGATCTCTGGGGGCTGGCACTATGGGCAGGGGGTTGTGGCAGTGGCCTGTTGGCCATCGCATTGAGCTGCTGTTTTTTCTGTCACAATAAAACAAATAAGTTAATGGTGAAATACACAGTCTATTATAAAATATGAAAGCTAATTCCTACTGAGTAAGTAGTGATGAGTTTAATTTTGAAGCAAGCTGTTAACAAACAAAGCATGGCACATCTCAAGGAAGCATCCTCTCCCAGATGCAGTTTAAATGGTGGCTGCACAAACAGATCATGTTATTAGAGCAATTCAACATGGCAAAAGCAAACAACACAAAAATTAAAATGAAACCTTTTCAAAGTGAAGTCACATCAAATGATGAAACTTCTGTAGAAAAGTGGTTAATTTTTTTAAAAAGTTAATATTAAGATGATTCAGAGTAACACCAGGTGGGAGGAGGCTTCAGACATCGCCAGTGACAGATCTTTGTGGAGACAGCTTGTCGCCCAATGCGCGGAACAGCGCTGGAGGACCTAAGTATAAGTAAGTAAAGATTCAGGATACCAATTCCATACTGCAGAGAAGATTTAGACAAGCAATAAGTTTTTACAAAGCAGCCAGCATATGCAGTTGGTTAAGAAAGGCATTGGTATTTGATATACCTAAACCAGAGACTTCCAGACTTTTTTCTTTTGTAACAGTGAAGGGGGGAGAAAAATTACAAAGAAACAATTATGATAATTTTATTTCAAGAGAACTGTCAAAAAACAAGTGCATAAAAAGACAAACAAGTAATAGTAATATTTGTTTCAATACACAAATTATTGTTTTAAAGGTATTTAAAAAAGGTTATCTACAGAAACATAAATACATTATTGAATACATTTTATTTGTAGTTTTGCTTATGGCGATAGGAGCTTGGAAGGGACACTACTCAATTTAAAGAGATTAAAATAATGGCTGTCCAGTAGTGGTTCCTGAAACTGCATGAAGTGTGCACCAAACCAAATCTTCCTTACAAAACCAATTAGATAGCTACATATATTTTTAAATTGTATTATTTCATAACATATATATATATCATGATATATTACAACTAAAATTCCAATTTGTGCTGATTTGATCTTAACAGGAAGTACATTACCTAATAACCAGACTTCTGGTCATCACCTGCCTTTGCATGTATTGCTCAACTATAAGTCATGTATTACCCAAGAAAGTAGACAGGTGTTGGTGATAAAACGCAACAAAACAGTTAAATTCTGCTGCCAAATAAACTATGTTAAGCAGCATGCCAAATGCAATTCTACGGACTTCACTAGCAATAAAATCAGAAAAAAAAAAACTTTTTGTTTATTACCACCTCCTACATTGTTAATATTCTTTGTGAATGCAGGCAGTTTAAAAAACACAGAGACACTAGCAAAGTTATTTCCCTTAGTAATGTTAACTTTTCCTTTTTATTACATATCAAGCTTAGAAAAGGCAGTGCAGCTCAATACATGTCAATGAACTTTTAAGTATAATGAACTAGACTCTTTACACACTGATGTTGTTATCTTGTACAAACTTAAATTTTATTTTTTTATTTTTTTTGTCCAGTCAGTATATAATGACCTTTCATGAAATATTATTTAATATTTGATATAAATTATCATTGCTCTTTCTCTCTCTCTCTCTCTCTCTCTGTATATATATATATATGCAGAATATATTCTTAATCATATTCAATTTTCTTGAAATTCATTGGCATGAAAAAATGTCAGAGTTAGAATCTGTGTTCTTTTTAAATTAGAGTATACACATCCCACAGACATTTTCATTATCAATTTCTATTCACTTATTATTGTTTTTATCTTGAAGCATCAAAGAGGCAGTAAAATCCTTTCCTTTTGTAGGCTAATAAAACATTACTTTTTATTGTCCTGGCCAGCTCATAGGACACATACCTAATCCTCTAGTCCCCACCTGAAAGAAACCCACTTCAAAACTGTTCTTTATATATGCATTTCTACACTAAACAGTAAAGTTCTCCTTTCAGACCTTGCAATCTATAGGACTAATGATGTAAAGTTCATCTGTTTCTATGTCCCAGGGTTAACGAGGGTGTCATGTGGCCAGCACAATGACCAACTGTCTTTACTTTCCCCAACTAAAGTCAGGTACCCATTAGAGCTGGGTAGACTCAGAAGCGCCCAAGGGTGCCCTTAAGATCCCGAAAAGAAAAATCCCAGTCTTCACCAGGATTCAAACCTGGGACCCCCGGTTCAGAAGTTAAGCGTATTACCACTCAGCCATCGCACCTCCCCCCTTAACCATAATTTCAGCAAAAAATGTGCACCAATTGTGTGCTACATGCCAGTGTACAATACACCTTATAGTTATATAAGCAATACAACTAATTCAATGACAGAAATTAAAAAAAAAACGGCTTACAATAGTAAGCAAGGTGCATGCTAAGATAAGTTGATAATGTGTTACTTTTTTTTTTAGCTCAAAAGATGAGATATTGAGGAACAAGTCTCAACACAGGTCAAGGTATTTAGTTCGTCACATTTCTAGCAATGAAGTTTTGTGTTTGTGTTTGAGAATAAAGAACTTAAGAAAAAAAAGCTCTTGTTGATCTAAACCTGATAGGGTAAGCCTTGCCTGCATCTAAGCAATAATCAAAGAACCTGAAAAATGTCTGAATTAAACTTAGCTCACACTAAATGAGTAAAGGCAAAGAAAATTGTATTATTTGTAAAGCCACTTTCAAAACAAAATTCAAGATAGAACAGCCAGTTACTTCGAAGTGATCAATAAATCAAGTCTAAGCTCCTAGTATTTGAATATGTCAATTAATTCTGGATTCATCCTACTAGTGTAAAAGAGGTCCCAATTCGTTTAATAACCTATGGCTGTAAATAGGCAACTAATTGAGGTGTTTCCTAGTCCTACCTGCTCTGCAAGGAAGTCTCTGTGATCTAGAGTGGGACTGACCTCTGTGCCGTTTGACATGGGCAGACGACGATCTATTTCATTTTTTAAGGCAGTCACAGGTGAACCTGAGATAGAAGAAGATTTCATGTTAATATGTTGTATCAAATAAATAATACACTCCCTAAACATTTACTATTCAATTGAAATGACTGTCAATGAGACACAAAATGAGTTGGTTATTATAATTAAGGCGACAGACTATAGCGCATGTTACAATAAGGCATGCTTCACATAAAAGTTGAATAGTCCCAGCATTATGTGAAAAGGCCAGTTAACGGCATAAGCAAAGCTTGTATCTAATCTATCAAGAAGATATGTATAAATGTGATGATTGTCTATAGAGTTGGGAAAGTACTTAAAAGCAGAACAATCTCAAGAAAAAATTACATTGACTATTGAAATTTTTAAATATTTATATTTAAAAAATATTGCTCTGCAGATTACATTGATAGAAATGTACTGATGTACAATATTTATAAAAAGAGTTAGAACATCTTGGTTCAAATCTTTTGGAATATCTGATAACATTAAATCAAATTTCAAATTTATTGTTTGTTTTAAACAAATATTTTAGAAGAAATCCTGACAATGCACTTCATTCTGATTGTATTAGAAACTATTGCCAGGACCAAACATACTCAGATTTGTTTAATTGCTTAATTTTTAAAACTATATAAAATGTCATTGAAATCACATCTCCCAAACTTCAATATTATTTCATATCCATCACACATATCATGTTTTTAAAGATTTACTTGAACTAAATGGTAAAACTGAATAAAGAAAGTTCTCAAAAGCCTCGTTGCATATATTTTGATCAAAGGGACAAAATTGTATAAAATGTTAACATCTGTAAGCTGGCCTATTTTATTTTGGTGCTTGTCTTATTCAGGCCGGTGAGAGGGAGCTCTTGTTCACTTTTGCTGGCGTAGAGTTCCAAGAGCCAAAGGCTCAACTCTACCTGACAGTTTCAAGAAGAAGTTTCTACTTGCAATAGTTGGCAAAGATTTACGACTGTATAGAAAATACAATAAACATAAATATATATAACCTTGCAGCACCAAGTAAAATCAATGGACACTTGGGCCATGAGGCCTTCATTAGCTACAAAACTAACAAAATGTTTTTATTAATTATTGTAAATTCCCTTATCTTGTATTGGAAAAAATACATAGAAATAAAGAACCCAACATTGATGCTGACCTTTGAACTTTGAGTTAGAATTTCTATTCTCTAAAGATTCTTTGATTGCCATTGCAGACAGGGGATGTGGTGGAGGAGGGGATGAAGGCACTAAACTGGACATTCCCTGTGGACAAACAAATCAACAACAATAAGTCAACTAAACATTGTGAGAGAATTCAACATTTAGACAGTTGAATACAAAATCTACTTTTTGAAAGGATAAGTAAACAACTTAACATGCACTTCAAAGAAAAATTATTTTTTTCATGTTTACATGGTCATAGAAAAATGACCCGGAATAAAAGTTCCTTTATTTGGTACTAGTGTGAATAATTAAGTAAGCCCTTGGGAACATTAAAGAAAAAAGCATACTGGTATTTTTACAAGTTTGTGCGCTGCAATATCAACTACTTAGATTTTCTGTACAAGTAGTCATTTAGCAGCTACAGCAGAAAATAAAATTGGGAAGAAGTATACATTGTTGCTGAAAACAATTCTGTGTTAGGCAGAAGTCAAAAAATATAAAAAATTATAGCTTTTATTTAGTGCTATTTTCATGCTTATAGCATGCTAAGAGCACTATGGTCCAATCTCATTTGTGGACCAGTGAGGAGGAGGGGGTATCTGGGAGAAGGTTTTCCGTGCTGCCTTTAGGCACTCAGTAAACACAACTCTGCTTGAGTCGGGTGTCGAACCTCAAGCCCCCTTCATAGGCAGCCAAGTTAAAGCGTACTTAGCCTCTCGACCTCACTTCCCAATAAGGTGTTTAAAGACCAGAAGCAATGGAGACAGATGTTTCATGTGTCCAAACAAAAAAAAAAAAAAGGACAAATACTGGATTATTTCTATAATATAGGGACTATGAACTCTGTCCCAATTTTTTAACCCAACGTCTCTAACAACATTGTTATTGCCAGAACTTCTTTCAGGGTGAAATGGGGAGGGCAATCATTGCACAAGCTATGCCTTCAATTAGAAGCAGTACCACAAGACAGTTTAAAGCAGTACCACAAGACAGTTTAAAGCAGTACCACAAGACAGTTTAAAGCAGTACGATAAGATAGTTATACAGCATTTGGATGTGTACCTGTGGTGGCACTGAGTTTCTCTTGAATGGAGATGAATGGGGTGTTGTCTGTCGGGTTGGGATTTCACTGCGTCTGTTGGCTGCTGCCGAACTGTTATAATTTCTGTCAGTGAAGGAGACATGAGCTACACCACTGGCTTCTACCTGAACTTTAGCCTGGAAGATGATAAAAATGTAAAATATAGTAAACACTTATTAAGTCATTGCATGGAGTCCAAAGATTAATGAATTATTTATGTGACCATGCAGACCTAGTAGTGACGTATATTTTGTCAGGCTAACACTGACAAACCTGTTTTGCTGTCCATAAATGTCTAATTAAATTTTATTTTCAACATCTGCACTTATCTTTGATGGTAGCTTTTCTTTGGGTCTCAAATATGTTTCTCAAAGAAAATTTTGGTCAATCTACAAAGATGCCTACATGCCAAAATGGAAATGTGTATTCCCAGACCTGGAAATGTGTATTTTGAGATGCAAATGTGTATTTTCCTAAATATCAAGAAATATACTCAGGAAAGACTTACAATCATTCCAGCCCATACCATACAGGAAATGCAGCAAACCTGAAGTTATTTATATAAGACATTTTGTATATTTGTCAAATATTTACACTTTTTGTCTTTGTCGTAGACTTTTCTAGAATAAGTTACAATGATGCCATTCTTGTCACTTTGCAATGATTTTATGATCATAATGATGCCTCTATTGTATTCCACATTCCATAATAGCGGCAACAGAAAATTCATTCCAAAGAAGGGGAAGTTTTGTTACAAGTGAAATTAGACTTGAACCAAATGTAATGGTTTGCTTAGCTGGATCAGTGACATCTAATTCTATAAAAGTAGTTTTGTTTATAGGCAATTTCTTGACAAGGTATCCAGACTGTGGAAATATAGTATCACATTTTGAAAGAATTCAGATTTGCTTCTTTCAGACCATTCTTTGCAGAGTTAGCAATGAAAGCTTTCATGCTTAAAGCTTGCTCATAATGATATGGTCCAATCTCATTGAGGACCAGTTGAGGGGGTGGGGTATCTGCTGCCTTTAGGCGCTCAAGGAAAGCTAGACTAGAATAATCTTGATCTGTTTAGACTTAGATATGATTTCTAAACCTAGATTTATGTAAATTGTATTATAGGTGCTTGACATCGTAAAATATCTCTAGTTCTAGATCGAGTCTAGATGAATTAGAACTAATCAATCAATTAATTCCCAGTCAGTTTGAAGACTACATATAAACAGACACATGGAAAGGAACTCCGCTTTATTTAGATCAGTAAGATCTAGTAAACATTTAAATCTTAGCGCGTTAGTGTGCGCAGAAAAAAAAAAAAGCGATATATCAAGTGGTAGATCTAATAAGAGTAGTCCATTTCGAGACATTGTCACACTGATCTATATATATGATTTGCAAGAGCTACTTTTTAAAAACAAAATTAATTTAATTATTTTTTTCTTTCTTTTCGGGGAAAATGCGCATTTTTTGATGATAATCATACACGCGGATTTTCTTGTCCATTTGCATACTAAATACGCAAGCTGCGTATTTGTAGGCAACGCTGAATTCATAACAAAAAGTGTTTGTGTAGTGTTTATATGTATTTGAATACAATATGTATACAATTTAAATTTTCTAACTACATGTGAACAGACCCAGTTTTTCTTGTCACCAGCTGTCACTATCTCAACCTCATCTGACTGCCTTCTCCTCTCCATTCGAGACTGGGCTCTCTCCGAAAATGGTGTTGGTGTCGCTATTTCTTTTAGCTTCTTTTGGAGTGCATTCTTGGCCTCTTTCTCTATCTCCCTGAACTTGGCTTGCTGCTCTTGAACCTGCAGGAAATTACAGCTCAGCTATTTAACTGTGTGGGATGTGAGGCTTAAACAGTTTGCCTACCAATCAACAGTCTTAGCTACTATTAAGGGGGGGCTCGAGTTCAACACCCTGCTCGAGAAGAGTTGTGTTTATTGATTGAGTGCCAAAAAAAAAGCATGGAAAACCATCTCCCAGTAATCCCCCCCCCCTCTCAAACACACACTAAAGAAATTGGATCATAACGCTCTGAGCATGCTATAATGATGAAAGTTACACTATATAAAAGTTGTTATTTTTAAAAGAACTTCATTGCTGTGGCAAGTTTTACTAGAAAAATGTAAGAAATATCAGGTTTGGATATAAATAACTGAAGAAGATAAAATCTGTATTTTAAAATCTAGTTAATACATAAGACAAGATTCACTGAACAATATCACCCACTTTAAATATGCATATGTGCTTTATTCCACTAGTAAGTGTCAGCAAACTTTTTGTTTGGAAAAGTATCCTCCTGCTCTAACACAAGAATGTGTAAGCAACCATTGTAATCATATTTACAAATACAATGCATATTTCTAATGTAACCTCTATTAACAGTTTTATAGTCTGGGACCATGCACTAAATCTATTAATGACAGTCTGACCATCTGAAATAATGAACACCCTCATCTGAAATCCACTATTTCTCTTTAAGGCAGACTGATTAATAAAAAATAAATGTAAATGATTTTCGCCATTTTCTGAAGCCAATCAGTAGCATAAGTTGGTAGCACAATGTCCAAATGTTTTAGAGCTGGTTGTGCTTCAGCTAGAAATTGAGATATCTATAATACATTGATAGCAGCAACATAAGTTTAGCAGAAATGATCTTTTACCAAAATGTCTGTCCTAACCTTCAAGGTAAGGAATTAACTTTTGAGTCTCTGTCTATCAATTGTCCCTATTTTAAATGGTTGTCAACTTAGGAGGATTTTCAAAACAATGTTGAATTCCAGTCTATCATGACACTAAAAGGATTTGCAGTCAAAGCAATATAGCCTACCTGTTGTTCTATCAGTTCATGGAATGTAGGCTGTCTCTTCCCTTGTTGGTAAGTGGACTTGAAAGCCTCACCAATGATAGAAATAAGTTCTTCAGCCTAAAATACATAGAAAAATGCAAACTTCAAAATGAAATGGAAATAAGTTGCTTTTTTATATATATGTTTCCTTACCTCCATCCCCTTTAAAACCTTTGCTCCCTATGCTGCACTGGGAGTCAAAAGGATTAATGAATTGAACAAAAAAATTATAGGGAAGGGGTTAAAAAGAATTTAAAAAATACACGTGTGGGTGGTCTGAGAAGGTTCTTATGTGAGCTTATCAGATTAAGAAGTTCACTTCACTCTGCTTTTAGTCCCTCAAAGTAACAAGTGACAGTCAGAACATTGTATAAATAATGATTTACTTTAATAACCACTAGAACCAATGACGATACTCTGTTCTAGATTGAAATACTATTTACATTCATACTCTGTTCTAGATTGAAATACTATTTACATTCATACTCTGTTCTAGATTGAAATACTATTTACATTCATACTCTGTTCTAGATTGAAATACTATTTACATTCATACTCTGTTCTAGATTGAAATACTATTTACATTCATACTCTGTTCTAGATTGAAATACTATTTACATTCATACTCTGTTCTAGATTGAAATACTATTTACATTCATACTCTGTTCTAGATTGAAATACTATTTACATTCATACTCTGTTCTAGATTGAAATACTATTTACATTCATACTCTGTTCTAGATTGAAATACTATTTACATTCATACTCTGTTCTAGATTGAAATACTATTTACATTCATACTCTGTTCTAGATTGAAATACTATTTACATTCATACTCTGTTCTAGATTGAAATACTATTTACATTCATACTCTGTTCTAGATTGAAATACTATTTACATTCATACTCTGTTCTAGATTGAAATACTATTTACATTCATACTCTGTTCTAGATTGAAATACTATTTACATTCATACTCTGTTCTAGATTGAAATACTATTTACATTCATACTCAAAGCTAATAATCTAGATTCTATTTTTAATTTTAAAAAAAGATTTTTCTTTTAAGTTCAAATTTTGGCCCAGACAGTGTAACCTGTCAGTTCATAAGGTGCTGCACAGTCAAGTCTTTAAAATATATGTCAAGGCCAGGTAGAAATGTCATCCTGGCCTGGACTTCAATTGTGATTCCTAAGCAGGGAGTTGATGACATTATGGGTTAAAAAAAAAAGGTGGGGGGGAGGGAGTATGAATAGGCTGAAAAAGAAAAAAGGGGGGAGGGGGGGAGCTGAGGTAACAAGTTCATAGGACATTTGATTCAACAAGTGATAAAGAGATAGAGATATATAGATAGATAGAGAGAGAACAAAAGAAATACAAGTGACAGAGACACTCCCAGCCCTTTGAAGGAGGTAGAATAGTTTATTCAGAAATAATAAATGACTCTGCTTTTAGTCCCTTGCTCTCACTTACAGACAGGGGATTATATAAGCAGACTTCTTAGGTCATTAGCTATGCTAGACAGGTAGAGAACACAATACAAACAGTGAACATGTCTTCAGAAGTTTTAAAGATGGCTTCACTTAGTCCACTGACAGAAGTAAGACTTTAAAACAATGTGGGGACACTGCAAATGACTATAAACAGAAATATTTATGCATGTCATTTAATATGTCCAACAAAGATAGATATTGTCTGCCTTTAAAACTAAGGGACTTAAGTCTGCCTAGAATATCTACATTGGCATATCTCAATTTATATCTGTATTTTCACCAAAGTATGTGCAGAATTTTTATTTCCAAGAAACCTTAACAACCCTGGCCTTACACTCCAAAAGTTTTGGGTTGACTTCATTAGGTCCACTTCAGACTTCAGGTCAGCTCACTCCCGCCTCCACTTTAAACAGTACAAGCTGAGAAATGCTGTCCTATATGTTTATGAAACACTAGAACCATGTTTGTTAAACAGTGCAGTGGCGTAGCTAGGAATTTGCCTTCCTTGACCTCCTTGGGGGCCCTTCCATTTTGCGTAATATTTAATGTAAAAACAATTTTAAACACGCATTTGGGGGCCCCCGAGAAATGTTAAAATTCTCCCCCCACCCTAGCTACGCCACGCCAAATAAATTGAACTGGCCCTTATTAGATATCTAAACCCAAACCCCCATAACAAAAAATGTTTTATTTGTGGTGACTATTTGTATAAAGTTGAAGTACAAATCATTTTAAAGTGTTGGGGATTATAAACATCTCTCCCATTTTTTTTTTAAAGTAACTCAAATAAAAAGGGCTCTATTATTTTTTTAAACCAGATTTTGTTTTTTGTTTCAACAAGTTAATTTTCACACAATATTTATAGATTTTTTTTTCTTTTTACGATTTACGAAATATTTGTGAAGCCGTTTTAGAGACCCATCTTTCCAAAGACAGGGCTATACTTATGGTATGAATTCTTCTTTAACAGTGAAAACTTCAGGTTTTTGTTCATGTTGACCAGTTAGTGTTGAAATGGCAGGCTGTGATGGGAGCTGGTGTTTGATCTGGAATGGGGAGGATGTGAACGTGGTATCAAATGAAAACATTCCCAAGTTAGGAAACGTTCCAAAAATCGTCAGGAAATACAAAAATTGGGCAAGGTTTAAAAATGTTTCGTTCATTGGAATGTCACACATAAGGTGGACATGACATCGGCATGTGTCATGAGTTAAAACCTGACTGGGAATGTCTCAAATTAGATAGACATGACATCCAGATGTGTCATGTGTTAGAACCTGACAGGGAAAGTCACATATTAGCTGGACCTAACGTGGAGATGTGTCATGTGTAAGAACCTGTCAGGGTATGTCACACATTAGATGGACTTGACATACACATGTGTCATGTGTTAGAATCGTAAGAACCTGTTAGAGTGTGGAACACACTAACTCAAAGATACTCAAACAGATTGAATTGTAAAGCTTACAAACCTATATTTTGGAGCATGGAACTGATTTAAGATGATCAGTGTGTAACTGTATATTTCTGTTGTATCTATGATAAATTCACACTCAAGACTAGCGCCGAAATTTAGACCTAGAAACAATGAATGTGATAACAAGTCTTTTTTTTTTTTTTAGATCGAAGGCTTTGAACGCTGTCCATGCAAGTGTCAGAAAGAGCCCAAAGTGACGCATTAACGAGTGGAAAACAGCAAAGAATTATAAAACATTGAATCTGTTTTCCAGCACGATAGATTTTAAAAAATTGGTATGAACTAGTTTATGGTTTCACATGAATAACATCACGCAAAGGTGTTTTGTTTTGCCTTTTAGGCAGCGACTAAACCACACCCGCCCATAGAAATGAGCCTCCAATTCAATATACAAAGAACGCTCTAGAAAAAAAAGAAGCGCCAAGTCATGAAACTTGAAACAGAATCTGACCAGAACAAAGTCTAATGGAGAAGAAATAACAACTGTACCGAGCAATGATTTTGTTATAGGAGAATTACAATTTCATTTGAAAGTGACATACATAAGTAGTTAACATATAGACATAGTTCTTGTCTGAAGTTCATCATGATGTCACGTATTTTCTTGTTCAATTATCATTTCTCACAAATATTAATAAAGTTTGTACATGTATGGTAACAGACAAATCACGGCTAGCCAAGACAACTCTCACTTACCAGAGAGATTTCATACAATTGAATATAATCCAATGAGTCCTCGTACAATACAATATCTATACCAGCACACACAAAAGAGATCTATCTTAGAGTCTAGTATTAAATGTAAATTGGTTGCACACCTTTAAATATCCGTGACTTATTGAAATCTAGCCCAAGGCGAAGAATAAAAACCCAGATTACGCTCGATAAAAGCGGCACATACCAATAAATGAATTGGTTTCATCAGCCAGGAAACATAGCGCGCACTTACAAGTCAAGTCGAGAAACAAGGCCTTCAATCACCGCTTCACCCACACAACACTGGAGGGGGGGAGGAGGTGCTAACAAACAATAATATTACCCAACTTCCCAGCAAATTAAATAGACTTGGTCGCCGTCACATGGGATGGCCAAGACGAAACGTTGGTCAAAGGACGAGTATGTGGGGTTGGGGAGGAGGGGTCATATTCTTTTTTTTTTTATATTCCCCTTAAGAATGTAAGGGGGGGGGGGCGAGAGATGTGGGTTGGAACAGGAGGAAAGTGAAGGCGGCATCACTTTCAATCTGCGTTGACACATACAAAAGTTGACAAGGAAATTAAACGACCTCAAGATGGGCTCCACCACGTCGAGCGCGGGGCAGGACAAAGTGAAACGGAACACGTAGATCTACATGACACACTGGGCAGCAGGTTCCGCCTGGACATAAACAGAGGCAGAAGGAACGGAGCAGAAAGCAAATAAATTTCACTAAATGATTGGAAATTGTGTTTGACTCGGCTCGAGAAAGACAATACGAGAGCACTAGATGTATATTTCCATTAAGTGTCATTCTTGGGATATACATCACTCCACACCCACACACCCACTTGTGTATTACAAGTTTCTAGTTTTGGCCTGTTCACAATCCAATTGATTATAACCGTATTACAGGAAAAATCTAATTCATTATTTTTTTTTATTGTCTTAGCAAACACACACACACTAACTGGTGATCAAATTGAATTTATTTTTAAGGGAAAAATATTTGCAGGCATGCTTTTTATTCTTTATTCGACGCCTTCGATTACTGACCTCAAAATACACCAGGTCTTAAGAGAACAAACAATCTGCTTAGCTGACAGAAGCCGCAAATGCAAATCTAATTTGGAAAAGAAAACAATATGAACAAAGGGAAACAATTCGAGGTTTAGGAAAGTGGGCCTGGACAAAACGTGCTCTTGGGCCAACAAAACTGGGGGAGGCGGTGGAGATGAAAATATTGAAATACTGCAGACAGTGCGGGAGCTGTGTGTGTGTGCGTGTGAAGATTGTGACAATTTTATCTTTATTTTGTTTGTCAATCTTCTACTGTCACAATTCGGGTTGGCTAATATCTATTAGACATATACAAACAATAAAACGAGGCGATGACTTACAATAGATAAACTGTTACACATTCATAGTAAAATAAAACGTGGGGATACAGAAGTACTTACTGTGACAAGAAAAATTGCCTTCTCCCCTATCAAATAAATGTATGCCCAATTTCTAACCTTGCATCTAATCATTGATCAAAACATTGCTAATTACCAAAAAGTAGATCTAGAACACTGTCCTATGTTCCAACTTCATACGTTCCTTTATGTTCTCTGGTTGTATGTTCATGTCGCTCTACAAATCCCTATATCATCACCGTTGCAATGTCACGCACTGCTGTTGTTATATACAAATGCTAATTTTATAAAAAATTTTCTTTTGTAGTTTTGAAAGTTGACTTTTAGGTTTATTTAAATATCTACTTTTGTCCATCCTTTAAACTGATTATGTTTCCCAGACTAGCAGAATGTGAGAGACAGTCAGAGACGCACGTACCCAGACCTTAATGGTGATATAATTAACTATCTACAGTGTTCTTTTGTCATGTTAGTAAAGAATTTATCCTTTGAGATTTCACTTGATCTTAGTCGTGTAATGATGAGCCCCTAAGGGCAGAACAGAAACCTTTCACCCAGATTCACCATGGACCAGTGTGCAATGAGCGTGTTGACGCTCATGGTGAAATAACAAACTATGTATGGTGGTATCTCTTCATGTTAATAAGCAATTTCTAATTTAAGCTTAGTCGTGTTTGATGAACCCCTAAGGGCAGAACAGAAACCTTCACCCAGATTCACCTTGGACCAGTGTGCAATGAGCATTTTTTTTTTGTAGCAAGGCAGACACACTGCACAAATAATTTAAGAAAATAATAATCTTGATGAAAGAAATTTAATTTAAAAATATTTTTACACGGTAAAAACTAGACGAAACCAAAATATTATTTGATGACTTTCTCAGCCTTGTCTAGGCCAAAACAATATATTGCATGGTATGTGACCCTAATTTATTTCCACAAAACACAGTAGCAGGCGCCAAGTTGCAAGAGTAAGGAGAGTTGTCCCAACATTTCACGTGTCCATCTCCTAGGAGTGATGGTAGGTAAAGTCTCAGTGAAAAGAATGTCTAACAGTCAGTCATCGTTATATAAACCCTGGGGAGAAACATCCGCTTAGCTCTACAGAACAGTGTGTATTAATGTTATTGTGGACTAACAAGTCATTGGCCAGAACATATTTAGACAAAGTAATTTAAATAAGTAATGTCAGTTGAATCGCACTTGATCTGTATGTAGTTATTTTTGATAATTTATAGGGACCAATAAAATATATAGAGTTCTCATATGATAAAGGAAACTTACAAAACGATAGATAATTCTTCTCTTTATCGTTATGTTTATAAATATCATTCAAGTACCAGTTCTCCAAATAGCGCCACTTCAATACGCTATGTAAAGTTTCCCTTTCAGACCTTGTGATCTAAAGGGCAGAAGATGCCTATGGCCAACAGTTAATGTGGCCAGCACAATGACAGACCACCTTTATTTTTTCCCAACTAATATATTTAGAGCTGGGTGGACTCAGCCCTAAAGATCCAGAAAATTAAAAATGCCAGTCTTCACAAGGATTTGAAACTGGGACCCTACAGTTCAGAAACCAAGCATTTGACCACTCAGCCACCACACATCCATTACGTTATGAAAGCTATGGAGAGATTGTGGGCCTTTACCTGCTCGGCAGTATCCGTGATGAAGGCATGACAGTACTGGACCTCTGCACTGGTTTTGGGTTCCCTGGCTAGGAAAGAGAACTGGCAGTACTCTGGGTCACACGTGGCGTACCATATTCGCTTCAAGGAATGGTCCATGAAGACATTCTGAAAACAATCAATAATCGCACATCTCAATTTAATATACCATACCATTGATGTTAATTAAAGGTGACGATATAAAAAAAATACAACTGAAAAAACAAAGTACAGTAATATCAATAATAAAGTTGAATATCAGTAATAAAGTTGAATATCTTTACAGTGCTAAGATAAAAAAGTAAAGATAGATAATCCACTTTCTTTGTAAGGTATTAAAAATTCGAAAGTTGCTTCCCTTAGAATTAGCGTTCAAGAGTAGCAAAGCACAAATCGGTTGATGACGAACAGTTCTCATTTCCTCGATGATGGCTATGATATCAGGGGCATGGCTAGGAATTTTCCATCATTTGGGGGCCCGGAGGCTTTACTTCTTTAGGTGCCCCTGCGTAATATTTAATACTTAATGTAAAAAAAATACTTGTTTGGAAGAGGGGGCCCGGGGGAATTTTCAAATTCATCCCCCCTCCCCCCCCCCCAACCTGTATGATATGGGAATCTAATTCTCAATTTAAAAATCCGGCCATTTTTATATAGCATGGGTAGATTTGGTCTGCTGCAGATATGCCTGCTTCTTTTCTCAGCATTTTTTAAAATGAGAGTAGCATTAAGTATATTTGAAAAGAGTATCATGGACATGGGCAATAAAATGATTATACAGATTATCTTCACATGTGACTCTATACAGGACAGTACATAGACATTATCTTCATTTGCGACTGGATCTAGGACAGTGTAAAGATATTTCTGATGGAATGAATTATTCTGTTCTTCGTGCTATGCTATTCTTGGTTAAGCAACACGGATTTTAGTTATCGATTTTCAGTTGACATTTTGGTATTTATAATTTCCTTAAGGAAAACAAAGACACAATTCTTTTAATTTTAAATTATGTCTGTGTGTGTGTGTGTGTCCTTCTGTCCAAAATTAAATGACGCTACTAGTATACTAGTTTGTAGTAGTATTCGAATTTAACGAAATAACATACTAACTTTATAAACAGGTCAGTTACTGTGATTACTTATTGACCAGTGTGAAACCTACATGAAAGGGGAATAACCAGAAAGTAAAAGAAACCCTTTCTCGAGATGTTCTGTTCCTCTTTCTTCAATCAAATGGTGAAAAAAACAAAAACAACTTACATTATTTTCTTTCAGTATAACTTTGACTCCGTTGTTGGATATGACCAAATTGACCGCTCTACTGTCACGGGCAGTCTGGAAGGAAACAAGACAAGACATTAATCAGTTGAATGAAATACAATTAAAGCATGGGGCATGTGGAGATTGTTTCAGATCATTAGCTACGGAAATAAATAACTATTTAACTTTCAAATTTAGTCAGCTTTGGCCAAATATTAGAATATCTGCGTTAGAGTTATAAGATAGAACACTTTTCCTTATTAGACGAAATGATTGTCTGGATAACACAATGACCAACCACATGAAGGTGTATAAACATATATCAAGTCTAGTAGCACAACAGTTCATTTACAAATAACATATACAATGTATCATCCTCACCTAAAAAGTTATATATACAAAACAACAAGAAAAAAGAAACAACTCCATCATCCTCGAACTTCAATGTGACGTAGTGCTGAGGCAATTAGCTGTAGACGAGGGAGTGACCGAAAGAGACTCCATCCACGTCTAACTGTCCAACACTGTGCACTATCAAATCCTTTGTATTAACATACCAATCATCACAGATGTGGGACACATTTTTTGCTTTATTTTGCGTGACGAAATAAGAAACAGCAAAAAAAAAAACAAGATTACAAAAGACAGTTTGTATGGAAACACAAACTCAAAATCGGCCCCCGAAGTGGTTCACCCAGGCAGGCTTCAATATTTTTAGAAAGAACATCCGAATGAAATTATATCAAAGACAAATGAGGGATGAGAATGGAGAAAGAAGGTTAACAGTTCTTGTGTAGTGCCCCAACGGTCACGCAGATCAAAGGATAGGTGAAAGTGAATGTAAAGTAAGATGTGAACCTGGCCTAACTAGTTACCCTTTCAGACCTTGTGGTCTATAGGGCAGATGATGTAAAGTTCATCTGTTTTTGTGGCCTACGGTTAACGAGGGTGTCATGTAGCCAGCACAACCACCAACCGCCTTTACTTTTCCCCAACTAATGTCAGGTACCCATTAGAGCTAGGTGGACTCAGAGGCGCCCAATGATTCCAAAACTGAAAATCCCAGTCTTCACCAGGATTCGAACCCGGGACCCCCGGGTCGGAAGTCAACGCTTTACCGCTCAGCCACCGCTCCTCCCCCTGGCCTAACCGATGTCTCATAATTGATCTAATTGTTTTGAAGAGGCTTAATCTCTTATTCGAATCCTCAAAAAATTTTTTATAAATAATCTCCGCAATTAACATAATTTCAGGAAAATGAAGTTTACAAGATTACTATTCGTTTTAAATTAGGTCTAACTTATAATGCATACTAATTAGCTTTTTCTCTTTAAAAAACTGCTTGCATAACTGATTTTAAAAATTAGATTGCATCCTAACTTTGAATGGTCTAAAAATTGTGATGTCGGATTTTCAATATCTTTTGTAGTTTACGAGATCTAAACGGGACGGACGGACAGACATTTCGCACAAAACTAATAGCATCTTTTCCCCTTTCGGGGGCCGCTAAAAAACAACTTTTTTTTGTTCTGTATGACCCACACAGTCTCTACCCAACATCTCCCTCAATTGTGCTAATCACTTGATTCACTCATCAGTTCCCTAGGCATCGCTCTGGCCGCTCTCCTAAACTGTCCACACACACACACAAAACACATAAAGACAATTCTACAGATGGTCCTAACCCCCCCATCACTTACCCTCCTTCTTCATAAGAAAAGACAGCGACAAACATGTTTGTTAAGATCTAGTTCTTGCTACAGACAAAGTTTTATTGACCTTAGAACTGAAGACCTTTTCACGACGATTGTATTTCTTTTTTTTTTTTTTAAAGGGACTATAGGAAGTCTGCAGACTATAAAGTTTCAACATGCTTGATCAGATGAACTTAGAAATTAGTCCTCAATGATTATAATAATAGTGTTAAAATAATAATCATCGATAAAAAAAAAGAAAAAGCCGCTACCATTATTGACGTCGCCGTACCACTATCTCTTAATTTAAGAAAAACTGAGTTGGAAAAACTGGCTTGGAGGTTAAGCGTTTATGGAAGTTATATAAAATAAATATACCAATATACCCCAGTGTTATATCGACCGAGGGGATAAAAACAACTGACCTCACAGATACCTTCAAGGTCCTCAACATTCCTAGGAATATCCTCGTTGCCTGTCAGAGGGCGGTACTGCTGTAGACCTGTCAGATCACCAGAAAATTCCTCAGTGGAAACTGTTAAAGGGACTACGATGACTTTTGTTTCCCTTTAACGAAACTCGACCCTGGCAGTGCCAAAGAATGAATACTCGTTCGTTTCTAACAACAATAATAAGGCTTGTCTTCGAGTCCGAAGATTAATAAGGAATGCAGTATTTCCCGTGGTTACGAAGCCCCAGCTGTGCGTCACCATGCGAAGGTCGTTTACACCAATCCATTCTTACAACATTCACGCAATGACTGACAACCGTTTAACCAGAGAGTTGGTATAAGTGTTTGTAATAAAAGACCATGCCAGAAGAACACCTGAGAAAAAAGGCTCGGGGTAAAAGTGTTATAAAATCATGTTTTAAACCAAACATTACATGTCAAGCATCATGAACTGACCAATTCTCCACGGTGTCGCAGTACAGCTCCCACTTGGCAATCCAACACTTTCTCCTCCGCGTGGCCAAGTGTTTACATAGATCTACACGCAGAGAGGAAAAATAAAAGCTTATGAGACCTCGATGAAGAAAGGGAGAAAAAAAAAGACCCTTTCACGTGGACACAGAGGTCACAGGGAGGTGCAGGGACTCTAGGTCAGTATCGATCTGTTTTCTCAGACGACATCGCCGAGGTTAAGGAATCGATGGGAAACGTTTGATTGGAGAGCTCTCAATGAAGTGGATGGGGTAGACAGAGTGCCTGTGAAAGAAGAGAAAAAGTCCACCAAATAATATTGTGGAAAACCTTGAGCATTGCTTAAAAACTCAAAAGTCAGCAAGTTTTTTTTTCCCTTCAGAACTTCAATGTGTTGAAATGAAGCCTTGAAGGCCTCCTTAGGTAGACATGTCAGAACTTCAATGTGTTGAAATGAAGCCTTGAAGGTCTCCTTAGGTAGACATGTACTTAAGAAGAAGACAAGCCAACACGTACAGTGCTAATGCTTGGACACTCGTTGAACGTTGCTGAAAAGACATATAGGAAATTTAAAAAAAACAACACTTTAACAGCAACGACGTTCTGAGCAGTCGCTGAATCAAGGGTTGATGTAGCTGCCCCTCATGAAGGGTTGATGTAGCTGCCCCTCATGAAGGGTTGATATAGCTGCCCCTGTACCTCTAGAAAATCAACAATGCCTAAAAATGAACATATGACGATAATATAATATTATTTCAGTGTATATGGCGCTGTTAAACAAAATCTTGGGTACATGTGCTATGACAGTGATGCCCATACAACGGCCCGCGGGCCTAGTCCGGATTGTGATGCGGTGCTATCTAAGGAATGTGGAAGAAAAAAAAAAGTGTACGCAGAGGAGCCATCTATGTAGTTACAATGTCTTAAGCATCGCTTCTATTTCATTATTGAAATTGTCATTACAGCTTACGCCTTATTTTCTTTTGGTTTAAAACTTGGCTACCTATCAAGGGGCTCGAGGTTCGACACCCGACTCGAGCTAAGTTGTGTTTACTCAGAGGTTAAAGATAACCCACAACTGGACCATAGCGCTATGAGCATGTAAGTTGCGCTTTGTAAAAGCTAATTTAAAAAAAAAGGTTAATTTTTATTTTCTTCTCTTCGTTAAAAAAATATTTTAAAGTAATTTCAATAAACATTAAAGAACGCTTAATACAAAAAAAAATAGCGCACAGAGATTGCAGAACTACTGATGCTGATATAACAGTGACATTTCAATCTGAGATATGCTAAATCTGCTGTCTTGACGTGACAAGTAGAGATTGGAGGTGGGAGTGGGAGTGCTCTGAAATAAAATATAAGAGCATGAAATTGAGTCCTTGGAGGCGATTTGGGTGGCGTGGCGGATAGGACACTAGCTATCACGTGATTGACAGGGGCTATTCCGAGAGAAGCAGTCGATCAGTTTGCGCATGCGCTGGAGCGAACATCACTTACGAGCAGCTGACATGAAAATGTCAGACATGTTAGAAAACATTGGTCAGCTGAGGACTGGACATACAGAACTGACACTGGACGACATACAACTTCCTACAAAGTTTTCTCTGTACGACTGATTAAGTACTACTGAACCATTATAAGAACTAAAGCCGAATGTTATAATATAAACTGGAACATCTATATCTGCATTTAACTGAGTTCCTTGCAATCTTATGTCTGACAGTATAAGCCAACGAAACAAAAGAATTAAACATTAATTGACGTAAAAAAAAGATTACAAAGAGACTGTGTGTGGAAACACAAACTCACAATCGGCCCCCGAAGTGGCCTCACAGGCAGGTAAGAAAGCAGGCTTCAATATTTTCATCATGAATATCAGAAGCTATGAACAACAAATTTTCAACAACCACAACCCTATCCGTCGTCCAAACAAAAAGAAGAGACGTGTGCGTGATGGTAGAAAGTCTTGCCCATAGACTTGTATATACCACTCTAGACTGGACATGGAGATTTTTTAACAGTACAAAAAATGTCGTGAAAATTATTTAGAAAGTTGCATGAAGTCGTTGATTTGTAAAGTAGTTAAAAGAAGTAGAGTTGTTTTTTCAACCCTAACCTATGTAACATATCATTTATTTTTTAGATCTAAATCTAGTAATTGAACGTCAAAAATAAGAGCACTCTCGTCCCATAATTATTATTATGCAATATTTAGATATGTAATCTAGAAAGATCTAGGTTATCAATCTATTTAAATGTACATAAATGATTTAAATCAACATGAATTATTTCGATCTAGGATTTTTGAAATATTATCTCAATAGAAACAAACAGGAAATGGATTTGTTTCATATATTTGCGTGAAAATTGTCATGTCAGTTTTAGAACCCCTGTAATATTTTGTGACTAGTAATCACTGAACCATTCCGTACACGATTCGCACGAGATTTTGTTTTTTGGGCGGAAGCTGACCACGAGGTGGACGGTCAGTTGATTTTTAGACTCTGGTAAGAGAGGGGTGTTTTGGATATTAAATGTACAAGTAGCGTGTCATTGAATTGATTTGTATTCAGGACTAATTTTCTTGGATGTATTTTGTGATGGCTGAAGTTGCCAATATCTTTATATTTATATATTTTATGTAATAAAAACCATGTCTGCTACAAGTGAGTCAATTCATTATTTGGAATATTGTGGTCAAAGAGTTCAGCATGTTAGTGTCCTCACGCACTAGCAAATCTAGTGCGCGAGTGGAAGTAATTAATCAGCAAAGAACATTGTAGAGGTATCTACAACACAGAGACATTCGCGTCATCACGCCTATAACTAAACCAGGCTGTGACAAAAATGAGAAATGATTTTGCATTATTTCTAAACTTTGAAAACTAAAGATCATTACTTTTAAGACAGAAAATATTGATTAGAGCTTAAAAAAGAGTTTACGTACATCTTTTATACTATCTATACTATAAAGTAGAATGTGAGATGTATGTATGTGACTTATAGACATCAAAACCGCTTGACCAATCTTGATAAAACTTGGCAGGAATGTTTCTTGGGTACCAACTTAGACCTTAGTGTATGCATTTTAGCCCTAAAACAAACTTAAGACCCTAAACAAAAATAAAGTTGTCCGACTTTATTAAAGCTATAGTATTTTATGGATCTAGGCCATGTCTACAATGTTGACATGAGAAAAGATCGTAAGGATTTAGACCTAGATCTAATTTTAAGAAATACACTTTGCGCAGATAGTTTTTTACTTTGACACATGAAAATACAAAAGAAGATCCATTGATTTTATTATATAATAAAACTAACATTCAATTTTGTGTTTCAAAAACATTTTTTTGCATTAATTAGTTCGTTATATCTGTGACTACAGATTTCCCGACGAACATTCTTTCATTAGACAATACCGTAATGAATCGCTTAATAAAAATCAATTCGTTTAATTGTTTACTTTATAATCCCATCCCTAGATCTAAAACTCTAATTCAACTCTAAGATGATAAAACTTCTCTTCGCACTGATAGTTTTATACTTTAACACATGAACATACTAATTATAGTCCATTCAGTTCGTATTTTGATTAAATAAACATTCAAATTTGGTTTTTTAAAGCATTTTTAAGAGACTACATTCGTTTACGAAAGCTGCGAAGCCGAATTGAGATAGGCCCTTAGATCTATATTCATTCATGGATCGCGTACTAAAAATTATTTCGTTTAATAGCTCACTTTATAATCCCAATCATTTAACAAAGCTATCTCTCTTTTCGTTTTTAATAGAAAGGAATGTATCGGCTTCGGGTAAATCCATTTTCGCAAAACTAATTTTATTTTCGTAGCGAAAGAGAAAAAACGAAAGGATCATTATCTAAGTTTAACATACATCTAAATCAAATCCACTAGATTAGTAAACACAAACTTAGACCCGCAGGCCGCGGGTAATGTCAGGCTAGTATATATATATATATATATATATATATAGGTTTTTGAATCGATCAATCGCGGATAAGAATTAGTTTCCGGTTTCCAGTCTAGATATAATATATAAGTCTATGGTCTTGCCTATATTATTGTATTGTTAGGCAGACTGACATGATACCACAGGGTACGGAGATTTATTAATGTTACCGGTATTTTTATTTACATTGTTAATAATCATATTTATTGAATGTTATGGTATGCTTTAGTTTTGGTTTAGTGTGAGCCTGGCCTCACTGATGTTTTTTAGTGGTCATCTAATTGATGGCCTCAAGGAAGAAACCTTGTCTTCTAGATAAGTCCGAAGGTGCGTGACCTGTATTCAAATGCACTCCGCTTGTGTACTACAAAACGTTGCTAATTAAATGTTTTAAAATAGATTTGACTTATTAACATACTAAATGCATTCTTTCTCTTTTAAAACAAAATAGAAAACATATTTTTTTAAAATGTTAGTAGATAATGGAAAACAATTTAGTATTAATAACATTTTTATAACATTATTTGGGGGAAAAAAAAGAAAGCTATTGAAAAACAATAATTGTTGTAAAACATACAGAAAAACTATTCACTCTATTATTATAGCCTCTTCTGTTGTTGTTGTTTTTTAAGCATTCATAGGGAATAATTTTAAAATGTTTTTTTTTTCTTTTGCAAGTGAAAAAAAATTTCTTGCATATTTAATTTTCGCTTTCCGAAACCAAAGTAGCTGTTGCACCAGAACTTTGCAAGATCTAAAAAATTACGACATCGGATTTTCAATATATTGTTATAAACCTGGTGGTGGCACAGATGAGGGTAGTGGTGTGAGTGTAGTCAGCCGACGCAAATCGCCCCAGGCCAGCAAGAGACGAGCGGTCAAACGTGACGAGTTACGACGGTCAGCCAAGTCGAGTGTCAACAGGACGGTTTGGGAAGGATCGCCGTCGTGAACAGAGCTCAGGAGCGTCACGAGAGATGTAGTCATGTTACGAAGCTAGAAAAATCGAGCGATGTTCCGTCCGGTTGTAGAAGGCCAGTAGGGACCCTATATAAAGAGCGGAGGTGTCCAGTCAACACGGTTCACGATAGACGGTTCACGACAGGGGTTTAGAACACGGTCGACTACAGCACAGTTCAACGGTGTGGTTCTGTACGGAGCATTACGACCGTTCAGTGCGGAGTACTGTCAAGTACAGTTGACACGACTGGCGTCTTGATCTTGGTCTGCGATCGAGTCCGACACAACGAGCCTAGTGTGTAAAGTCAGTCCTGAACTGTTGAACCCAGTGCAAGCCCGGAACGAGACGGAGAGGCCAGTGCAAGAGTTGATACGGCGGTACGGTGTTATCGGAGAGATATTTGTACAGTGTACGTGTTGCCAATTGTACAGTATTGGCTGTTATTTATTCAACTATTAAAGTGTTACGTTACTTTGGAGCCCTGAGTTGTCAAGTTCTTTAAGTTGGTGGTGTATGGTGCAGTTTGCAGAGAGCCTGGATAGTGAGATTCGTAACACTGGTGTAAGAAGTGGGATAGGTCAACATCTTCAGCCTTGTCTGGAGAGCATGCTGTTGGGGCAGGTTGGTAACACTCCTCATGCAAAGGTCCCTCGTTTTCGGCTTCAGGCTCCATTCGGCTTTCTTCACCACCATCATGACCTCTCTCTCTCTCTCTCGTCTCAGCAGCGGATCAATCACCTGTTGGTTTCAGACGTTGTCGATGACTTTAATCGTGCAGATGTCCATCAACTTGAACGTCAGGCTTCCTTGGATTCTCTTGACCACCATCAGGACTTCCCGATCTACAGTTCGATACAACGGCTCAGTCACAATTCCCTTTCCTGTGGATTTGAAGCTTTGGGGACTTGCCTTTTCGTCTTTGTGGGTTGTACAGCCACACCAGATCTTTCTCATGAAACCCAGCGGCATTGGCCCATTTGTCGTACCTTGTCTTCATCTGGTCACTGTTGATCTTGATGTGTCTGCGGGCTAGAGCGTGAGTTTTCTCCATCCGTTTTCGGAGATTTGCGACATAGTCTGTCGAAAAGGCTGGCACATCTCCCGGAATCCCGAATAGCAAGTCACACGGTAGTTGCAGCTCTCGGCCGAACAACATCTTTGCTGGAGTGTAACCGGTGGTGCTGTGAATCGATCCTCTATATGCCATAAGGAACATTGGGATATATGTGTCACAGTCCTCTTGACGTTCATCGACGACTTTCGACAGATGTTGTTCCAATGTTCGGTTAAATCGTTCCACCTTTCCATCTGACTGGGGGTGAAGAGGGGTTGTGCGTGTCTTTTCGATGCCGAGTACCTGGCACATCTCTTGAAAGATCTTGGATTCGAAGTTTCGGCCTTGGTCGGAGTCTAACTCCCTGGGAGCACCGAATCGGCTAATCCAATTTTCCACAAGTGTTTCCGCTATGATGGTGGCTTCTTGGTTTGGTATCGCATACGCTTCAGGCCACTTAGTAAAATAGTATATCACTACTAGAACGTACTTATTTCCTCTCTGGGATTCAGGAAATGGTCCGGCTACATCGATCGCTATTCTTTCGAAGGGATTACCGACGTTGTATTGCTGCATACGTCCCCTCGTTCTCCTGTGCGGGCCCTTTGCTGCTGAACATGCGTCGCATCTTCGGCACCATTCTTCTACATCATCCCGGTAGCCGAACCAGTAAAACCGCAGGCGTACTTTTTCAAAGGTCTTGTTGACACCTAAATGTGACCCACTGGAATTATTATGGATTTCTTCAGCACCCCAGCAACTCTCACTTTAGGCAACAACAGCTGTAAACGAGTGCATGTCCCATCTGCCGTTTCCTAGACCCTCTTGAGAACTCCATTGTCGATTGTCAGTGAGTCCCATTGCGCCCAATATGCCTTAATAGCAGCACCTTTATCAGAAAGGTGAAGCCATTCTGGTTTTTGTCCATCTTCCTTCATAAGCAGAATGGGAGCCAGGTCTTCATCTTTTAAATGGTCTTCTCGGATTCTTTCGTCGGACCATGACCCGGAAGCTTGTACCCCAAGATGTTGACAATCAATGATAACTTCCTTTTCTTCAACCTTGCTGCAGTGTTTACATTCCATTCTGCAAGGTCGTCGAGACAGCGCGTCAGCATTCTGGTGAGTTTGTCCTTTTCAGTGCTGTATCTCGAAGTCATAGGTTTGCAAACGTTCAATCCACCTTGCGACTTGTCCTTCCGGACTTTTAAATGACAACAGCCATTGTAGAGCAGCATGATCTGTCCTAAGGATAAATTTCTGTCCATATAAGTATTTGTGAAAATGTTGTATGGCATCCACAACTGCCAGTAGCTCACGTCTTGTGACACAGTAGTTTCTCTCGGCTTTGGACAAGCTCCGACTAAAGTAAGCTATAACCCTCTCAGTTCCATCTACCTTTTGGGATAAGACAGCGCCTATTCCGGTAATGCTCGCATCGGTGTCAAGTATGAACGTCTCGACTGGTATCGGGTATGAAACAAGAGCCTTTTTAAGTCTCTCAAAGGCCTCATGACATTCCGTTGTCAAAATAAACTGCCGCTTCGGTTCTGTCAATTGATGAAGGGCACTACAGAGGCTAGAGAAATTAGGCACGAAAAGTCTGTAATACGTGCAGAGTCCAAGAAAGCTTCTTAACTTATGGATATTAGCGGAGATCGGCCATCCATTTATGGCTTCAACTTTATCCGGGTCTGTGCTGACTCCCTCCTTTGACACGATGTGCCATAAGTACTTGACGCTCCTTCTGAACAAGGAGCACTTCTTTTGATTCAATTTCATTCCAGCGTTTCTAATTCGTTCAAACACTTCCTTCAGGTTTGCAATATGTTCCTCGAAGGTTCTGCCTATGACGATAATGTCATCTAGGACAGAATCAATATTTTTCTAGATTTAGCTATCTAAACGGACAGACAGAACATACAAAACTAATAGCGGCTATTCCCCTTTCGAGGCCGCTATAAAAAAAGCCGATTATGTGTACTGACCCTTATTTGTTCCAGCTGTGCTTCCATCTGTCTCTCTCTGGCTTCCTTGTCACTCCCAGACACAGAGAATGTACCAATATACTGCAAAGAGAGAGAAGAAAGAAAGAAAAAGTCAGTAAAATCCTATTTTAAAATAGCTTAATATTATCTTATCTTATCTAATACAGACGTTACTTCAAAAAAGAAGATGATTACGTCCTACGCGTCATGCATTTAGTCATGCATATAAACCTATGACTTAAATTCTGCCAAGTCACTGGTTTTCCTGGCTAGCTCAGGCAACCCATTCCATGCTCTAATAGCACTAGGGAAGAAGGAGTATTTGTACAAATTTGTCCTAGCATATGGGACGAGGAATGTGCCTTTATCTTTGTGTCTTTCAGAGCATTTTATTAAATTTTGTTTTTGTATTTGAAGATTATGGTTCAGTGTTTTATGTATAATGCTACTTTACTTTTGAGCCTTCTGACCCGAAGGCTTTCTAAATTTAGTGATTTTACTATAGGTGTTACTCTAGTTAAATGTGAATATTCGTTTGTTATGAATCTCACTGCTCTATTTTGTGTCTGTTGCAGTTTCTTAAAGTTTTCTTGAGTTGAGGGGTCCCAAACGGAGGATGCATATTCTATTATTGGCCTAACCAAGGTTAAATAACATTTTAGTTTTATGTTCTTATTTGATTTTTAGAAATTTCATTTAATAAATCCTAATGCTTTGTTTGATTTTTGTTATAGTTTCATCAATATATGGATTCCATGACAGTTTTTCATTTATTATAACACCTAGGTATATTAACACAAGAAGTCCTTCGTATCTCTCAAGCTTTGAACTTACTATATACAAATTATAAAAATACCAAACACGTCGGAGAAAGAAAAAAAAAGGGGGGGTGGGGCAAAGTTGTAGCATTAGCTAATATAAAACATTCTCTCGGATGGCCCGTAATGGTTTGTTTTGCTTTATATGTTTCGGATTTTCTCTCAGAATTGAAGACGATTTGATCCTAGCCCAAACTTCCTGCAGGACGGCAGGGGATGGCGGTGGGTAGGGATCAGATCCTGGACCATCGCTATGACAGTCCAGAGCGCATGACTCCGTGAATATGTCCGACAGGCTAGAAAAGGTTAGGAAGAGCAATCGTATGTAGCTGGGAGAAATAGAGAGAGGAAGAAATGGCTGAGAGAGGGGAGAAAATGGGAGAGAGAGAAAAGGAAAAAAAAGTAAAAGGGAAAGTAAAAAGGGTATGAGAGAGAGAGACAGCGTACAGATATTTGTATTGATCTTAGCGTACTTTATTTTAAGTTAGGGGTTAAAAAAAAATTAAGACCCATATAATTTCATTCCAGGTCAGTGACAGCAATCAATAGAAACCAAAATCTCTGGAAGTGATTCAGGGAGATGAGATTAAACTTGTCCAAAAATAACTACACGAATTTATCTGGAGGAAAAATTCAAGAACATTATTGATCTCTTTCATTAAACATAATAACAAATGGTATCCAAAAATATGAGGTGGGGGGGCATAAATTAGTTTAAAGAAAAAATGGTTAAAGGAAAACTTGAGAAATACAACTTCCTTTAACTGTTTCAATTCTTTGTATTTTGTCGTTATGTTATGTAGCGCTTCCAAAAGGTGCTCGCCTTCTCCAAGTATGGCTACCACTCCGTTGAATATGTATTCTTTGTCAACTACTGTAACATCTACAAGTCATGTTTGAGTTTTAGTTTGACTGACCCACCAACTCCCTTTATCCTAAGATTACATTTTACAAACTTAGTTCCAATGGCAGCAAGCTAAAGTTCTGTGTATTACTATGGTGAATCTCCGCTTAGCCTTCACTCACACGGAGTTTGATAATGATAATAATGATAAGGATGATGTTCCATTGTGGGGGAAAAAAAGGAAACACAAATAATTATTACGCACCCAAAACTTTGCATTTAATGTAAAAAAAAAACAAAAAAAAAACAAAACAAAAAAAACAACTTTATAGCCGCAAAAGTGCCATTGTCCAGTACAACTTTTTCGTAAAAAAAAAAATGTTTGCCCCACTACGTCCCATGTTTTGTCTATATCTTATTTGTGGTCATGTATTACTGCCTGTTGTTTTTTTGTGTTTTTTTTTGAAAGAGTTACATTCATCCAATGAGTTAAAACAGAGTAAAAAATGAACACTGGATGAATTTATTTTGAAAAAGTTAAAAGAGTGAACACGATGGATATATTTCGGGAGGTGTTTAAATCCAGAAGAGTGGATCCACTAAATAGAATGTGTGATGATGTGTATATTTTGGAAGCCTTGCTTTGAAGTTTCATTGAGTCATCTTTCACAATGATTTCCCTTGTTCTACAGACTGTTGTGAGCCTCTTCCCCCTACGTTTCACTGAACAGACCAGTGATTCTTGTTGACATCCTCAACCCAGGCTAAGGTGAGCTTCAAAAGGTAAATGTGCCAGCAACAATCACACATCAGCGTACATTCCAGACATGAATTGACTTTGGAATAGCAAGACACTGTTGAAACAACATTAAAGATGATCATCTGAACTGGTTTCCAAGCCTGGGCATCAATTAAAAGGCAGTTGTTGCTTAAGTATCAAATTCCCTCCCTCAAGACAGCTGACGGATTCCTATCCTGCAAAGGCGTTACCTCTAAGCTTATAATAATAATGTACAAGTTATGTCCCTTATTTATTAGATATCAAACAAAATAATTAGTCCATTAATTATTGGTAATTAAATATTTTTGTTTGATATCGAACGAGCGATGTGTGTGTGTGTGTGTGAGAGAGAGAGATTTATAGCATGCTTATACAGCTACATAATACGTAGTTATCCTCCCACCCCCCACCCCAATATAGGATCTGTAATACATGGGAAACAAAGGCTTGTTGAGACCGTGTCAAGGCCACAGTCGTTTGCCAACGTGAAATCGTGAGTTCTCCATAACGTTAAGTGGCTCACACATCCATCAACACGTATTGACCTAAATACTAGATGTTACCCCTCCCCTGCCCACTGACTGCGACGAGGGCAGGTATCACTAAGACAGTGATCAAAACACGACCTATATCATCGCGTTCAGTAAACGCACCAGTGTTGTCTACCCAGACAGATACAATAGATGAGTGTGTGTGTGTGTGTTTGTGTGTATGTTTACTGGCTTGGCGGGAAATCAAGCTGATCTCAGCATAATCTTATGCATGTCAACAATGCAAGGTGGGTGCGTGAGTGGGGAGTGTCTGCGGGAGACAGGTGAAAGCAAGTCTAGGACAAGTCTGTAAGTAACATCTACACATTGGTTTCTCTGATCCACAAAGCTGGTGGTTTACTGTTATTACCAGCTTTCTTCTGTTAACTCCATGGCGGTGTATGACTGCCGCCAAATAATGTAGATTATGCACAATCAGCTTCACCACTCATTGAACATAAACGTAAACGTTTTATTACATGCTCCATGAAAAGAAGCCATGGTGACATAAACAGAGACTACACACAAATCAAGAAGAAAAAAATAAATCAGTTAATCAAGACGTTACAAGATTAGGAAAGATAAGCCATCTGTAGAGAACCAGGTCAGTCGCTTAAAAAAAATTTAAATAAAAAATAATCTATAAAACCCATTTTCATAAGTAATTGAATAGCTGAGTGGCTAACACGTCAGACTTCCATTGTGGAGGCTCGAGATCTCGAATTAGGATTCAGATTCAAGCAACTTTAAAAAAAAAATGTTTTTGAAAAGGGAGCACCAAACATTTTCCCCAGACAAATAAAGTAAATGATACAATTACACTCAATAAATGTACTATCCTCAAAAAAATACTTTTTTTTCTGTGCGCTTAAGCCCTTGGATTAAGTTATTTCCTTCGGAAGGCAAATGTGCACTTGTTTTACAGGTGTTATTTATGTTTGTTTTAAGTTTCAGATATTCCTTCAAAATTGAAGATTATTACATCCTAGCCCTAACCTACCGCATGACGCCTGGGACTGCGGTGGACAGTGGACAGGACACAACCCGAGACCATCGAGAGAACACTCCAGAGCGCATATCACATGACTACTTAATACTACTAGATCCATTCTTTTGGCTAGTGCCGACCAATGGAAAGGTAGCGAAACATGGCATGACGTCAACAGAATGAGAGCGAAAACTACCATAACAGTCTGACCATTTTTGAAGCCATCAAGACTCATTAATGACAAAAGAAATTTAAAACCACTATTCCCTATAGATATTAGACCTACTATTATGAAAAAGGGCTTCGGACCAGTCAGTAGAAGTAAAAAGGTAGGCAGAAAATTAAACAGCGTTTGAGTTCGAATCCCGATTTTTTTTTAAAAATGAGCTTTTTCTGACGTCCTTGACTTGTTGGGGACATGAAGAAGGCTCTGAGATGAATTTGGCATGTTTTTTGTTTCAGTACATGTGTTCGTGGTTAGCTAGGAGAGTCAATACATCCCTTAAGAGAGAGAGAGTGAGAGAAGAGAGGGGGAAAGAGAAGAGAGGGGAGAGGGGAAGTGAGAGAAAGAGGAGGCGGAGAAGAGAAAGAGAAAAATGATAATGCTTTAAAATCTAAAGAAAAAATGTTATTAAAATAAACTTTATGAGAAAAAAACAACAAGACAGAAAGAGATGTAGAGAAGTGCCTGAGAAGAAGAGCAACAGCAAGAAAAAGAAGAAGAATGATAAAAGTAATGTTCAATAAATAGAAGACACAAAAGGCATGGCTAGAAATACTACGAAATATTATATTATGTGCAGACATTTGTTGTTGTTTTTTAGGCTGCAACAATACATTCTCTCAAATCGTAATTATCGGGTTTTCTTACGAGTGCCCACCCCTCCACTGAATAAGAATTAGCTCATGGGTGGAAAAAAAAAAGAATGGTCTAACTCAATTGATTTGTGCTATATGGAAGTATTTAGTCGATCAGATTTCAGCTTTCAGACAAAATCTTTATGGATAGCCATTAGAGTGAGAGGCAGAATGGGAAGAGGCAGAGTGAGAGGCAGACTGGGAAAGAGAATGGCTGGTCATGATGAGTGAAGGTTGAAAGTGCTGTATCTGATCCCCATTTGATAAAACGTCTGATCTGTTCGATTGATTCTCGTGTTTTCACTGCGCACTCACACAAAATGATCTCCAGGTTATCACTTCTGCAACATCGAGGACACGTACCATATTTCTTCACTAAATTTAGAAAGCCTTCAGGACAGAAGACTCAAAAGTAAAGTAGCAATTATACATAAAACACTGAACCATAATCTTCAAATACAAAAACAAAATGTAATAAAATACTCTGAAAGACACAAAGGTAAAGGCACATTCCTCGTCCCATATGCTAGGACAAATGTGTACAAATATTCCTTCTTCCCTAGTGCTATTAAAGCATGGAATGGGTTGCCTAAGCTAGCCAGGAAAACCAGTGACTTGGCAGAATGTAAGTCATTGGTTAATATGCATGACTAAATGCATGACGCGTAGGACGTAATCATCTTCTTTTTTGAAGTAACGTCTGTATTATTTAAGATAAGATAAGATACAAGCGATGACTAAACGACAATAATACTACAAGAAAGAGATTCTGAGCATGTCTAAAAGTTGAAATAAATTGTTGAGTTCCTTCGAGAAATTTATACTGTTAAAGTTCGAAGGTCTGCTCACTTATTAGCACTATTCTTTCTTCTTCTTCTTTCTTCTTCTTCTTTCTTCTCATTTTCGAAGGTTCAGACTATCCTATATGTGAAATGAACCGTACAGTGGTTTCCAGATTAGGCAGTTCTCCATAGAGTTAATGCTATGATAAATGCCCACATTTTCCCAACAGTTTCGCATGATCGCAACTCATAAAAAAATTAACTAACAAGATTTTAACGTTGTTTCCCCAGAGACTAACATCGGATGTTGTACAGTAAATGTACACGTTTCAGATCAACTGGGAAAATAAAAAATAAACCATTGATCAAGTTTGTTTTTGTACGTGATTGCTGTAAAAAAAAAACTCAATGTGGTGCATTGGATTAGGAAATAATGAGTCTCTTGTTTCCCAATAGTGCTTATAGACTTCATAAATCAACATCCGATTCCTTTAGATATCGTCGGAACTGGATGACAACACATCATTTATGAGTGAATGTGATTTTGTGTGTTTAAACCAGAAAATATGAAGATTGAAATCGATTGCTCAACAAAATGCCCTTGCATAATCAGCAGAGAGAACGCCGGACATTTTCACAACTTAGATCTTGACCAGTGTTTGTCAACCCTTTGTAAAGCCTCCCCCACCCACCTCCAAACCATACAAATTACTTTTGCGCCTCCTTCTCATCCTTTTACCAGTTATAAGCTCCCGTAGGAGGGCACGTCACATTTTGAAGAGCCCCCCCCCCTTTTTTTTTTGTTGATAACGTTAGAAACGTGAAACTAGTCGGGTGGTACTTCACCAGGAAGACATTGAAACAAATCGATCGTGTTGCATACGATTTTCGGGAAAACAGAATCAAAAACCCTACTAAGTACTTACAAAATGAATGATACGACGTCACTTGCTTTAAAATTTTCATTCATCAAACATTGGTAATACTTACATTTGGATTTATAATCACATACAATTATTATCACAATGCACCCCCCCAAAAAAAAAAAAAATTTTGGTCATATAAAAAAATATTTAAAAACTTAGCACCCCCCATCCCATTCGGCAGAACCTCGTACCCTCCAGGATACGCACGTCACACTTTGAGAAACGCTGTCTTATACCTAACGGCAAGAAGACGTGACATACATGCACTACTTTTGCCGGACGTCTGGTAACCCTATGTAAACCTACTTGTGTATGTCAGACAGAAAGGAAAAAAAAGGGGGGGGGGAAGGTCACAGTTTTTCCTGCCTTAAGAGTTACTACTACACAGATCCATATGCTCATCTGTAACGCCACTGCTTGGAAGCACACCACGTGTGTACATAGAGACATTGCCTTTCATGTTTCATGTCAAAGGTCATGTTGTGTTTTGAGTCAACGCTACGTGCACTTGCACGCACTTAGTCCACTTCTGACGTCATGTCTGGAGTGATGTCACGGAACTTTGAACCGTCCAGGAGCAGGACAGGTACCTGACAATGTAGACCGAGACTGTGGGCTTTATTTGTTGTCAAGGAGTACAACCGCCTTAAATTAACAAAATTCAGAAACTAGTGGCTAATGAAAGGGAGAAGAAAAAAACATGTTAAAAAAACAACAACCTCTCATCTACTGTCGTAAGGGTGCTGTGACAGTTCCCGTAACCAAATCCCTCCATTTCTCCCGATCAGAAGCTGTTCTTAGTAGTATATCTAGAGAGAGGCCGGTCCATTCTTTTACATTGTCATGCCGAATTTGACATTGACGACCTTTCTTCGTGTTTCCTCCATGTGCCTTGAAGGATGTGCTGCCAATACTGTCCACATTTAGCATCGCATTGTCTTGCATCAGAGTTTAACATTCCGTGGTGATTGCCGTAAGAGTTCAGACGAAAAGGCCTGGAACTTTAGGCCTATGAAGTTTCCTTCCGTCGACCTGTCTGAACCATTGTCTGTGAGGGATCCAAATAGATGTACATTTGATACATCCCCCTATTACCGATGGCTCGTGACCTAAGACGTACATGGCCTGTGCAATGGACTCGATACATAGACACTCAACGGGGATTTTGATCTGCTATTGACCTAACCGTTTCCCTTAAGGACATTTTCCAACCAGGCGCCACGTTGACGCTGTACACAATCTTTCAATTTCACTATTTTCACTTGAGCCGTGATTATAGAAGTTGTAGAAAAGGATATCGACAGAGCTGCAATACCCCTTTCAAGTTTTTAGATTTGTAGGGGCCAGAAATGTTGAAACTGTGTGACGTCTGTTAGCCAGTCCAGGAGACAACACCACCTTCAGGTCCCCAATGGAAATCAGAGTTACATAAATATGATAAATGTATAGACTTAACACTAGCGGGAGATGGCGAGCCCACGGACATAGATGCTACCAAGGAGCGCGAACTAGAAGGTCAAATATGTGATGATTATTCAACAGGTCTAATAAAAAATGGGGGGGGGGGGTCAATGGCTGATTTATTCATAAACTTCATACATATCGACCCAATGTGCAAACATGTTTCTAGAGAAGTTAGCTTGGACCAATCTAACAGTGCATTAAATACATTCCGCGGTGCATCTGTAGAGAGTTTTCCATTTCAACCACAACAATCTTGCCCAAAAGATAAAAAAAACAACATCTTATAGGATCTATTGCACTTGGACTTCAAAACAAAAAGACAACCAGTGTGAATGGATCTAAGTCGTTCTAGGAGAACTACCTTACACCTCCATCGTTTCTCTGTGGGCGCGTCCATACAAGGGCTGAAAAGATGTCGCGAAGGCGCTGCTCAATTTTCGTTTTTCAAGGGACAGTGTGTTTTCGTTGAAGTGGTCGTCACAGGTGCAAGTTTGAGAAACACTGAACCAAAGGTTTCTAATAGAACATGTCTAATAGATCTAACTAGATTTCGTTTCCACTGTGACGTGTGCACATTGCCAAAAAGTGGAGAACTTTAGACACGAAACATCCAGCTTGGCAGACAGGCAGAGCAACTACGGCACATGCATTCCTTTGACATAGTCACAGACACTTGAATTTTTTGAAAGTCATAACATCACTGGCTAGACTTTACTAGAAGTACCCGTGGGAGGGGGGGGGGAATAATCGTCTGCTAGCTCTGAAAAAAAAAGGGGGGGGTGGTATGGAAGGAAAAGTGCAGCCAGGTTCAAGGGTAAACTATTTTACATCATTTCCTTGTCCCAGTGAGGCGCGAGGCCAAATTTAACTAAAAATAATGCTTACGTCACGCTAAACAAATCAGCAGAGGAAATATGGGTCAGGTGGTAAGTAGGTGTTTGGGTCTAAATGGAGGGGAGGGAGGGGGTGCACATAGCAGTTACATCATTGCTCATTTTAGAAATGGTTACTACAGACAATCAGCACAGTACGCCTAACTAAAGAAAAGAGAATAATAGAAAAAAAAGTAAACTGTATTTATGCCTAACAGAGACATACAGCAGATTTCTACTTTTTGTGTGTCTGCCTAGGTTGCGGTTAATGTAACGTTCTTTCGAAATATATAAACATGAATGAACAAGGAAAAACTATAGAGATCGTAAGGTATGAAAGGCAAACTGTACTTTACAATTCCTACTTCTATAGAGATCGCAAGGTATGAAAGGCAAACTGTACTTTACAATTCCTACTTCTATAGAGATCGCAAGGTATGAAAGGGAAACTGTACTTTACAATTCCTACTTCTATAGAGATCGCAAGGTATGAAAGGCAAACTGTACTTTACAATTCCTACTTCTATAGAGATCGCAAGGTATGAAAGGGAAACTGTACTTTACAATTCCTACTTCTATAGAGATCGCAAGGTATGAAAGGGAAACTGTACTTTACAATTCCTACTTCTATATAGATCGCAAGATATGAAAGGCAAACTGTACTTTACAATTCCTACTTCTATAGAGATCGCAAGGTATGAAAGGGAAACTGTACTTTACAATTCCTACTTCTATATAGATCGCAAGGTATGAAAGGGAAACTGTACTTTACAATTCCTACTTCTATAGAGATCGCAAGGTATGAAAGGCAAACTGTACTTTACAATTCCTACTTCTATAGAGATCGCAAGGTATGAAAGGGAAACTGTACTTTACAATTCCTACTTCTATATAGATCGCAAGGTATGAAAGGCAAACTGTACTTTACAAGTCCTACTTCTATAGAGATCGCAAGGTATGAAAGGCAAACTGTACTTTACAATTCCTACTTCTATAGAGATCGCAAGGTATGAAAGGCAAACTGTACTTTACAATTCCTACTTCTATAGAGATCGCAAGGTATGAAAGGGAAACTGTACTTTACAATTCCTACTTTCTGTTCACATAAAAAGTAAACCAAACATTCATAATTTAGTTGTCAATTAGATCTAAATATCAATGGAGAAAACAACGGCCAGTATGGGGATCTAACCCTCGAATTACGAGTTACTAGCGCGATGCTCTATCAACCTAGTTATCCAGCTTTGTGCGAAATTTTTGCTCGATAGGATTTAATTTTTTCTCTCCATGTTTTGACAATCTTCCTCCCACCTTTCACCCATGAAGAAAAGTGAACTCTAGGAATTGAAAAAAAAAATGCCAATATTTTATATCGTTGTTTCTTTTACAGCAACAAACGATCAAAGTGTTAAAAAAAAACAAAAATACAGCAGATCTCTTAATACTGTAAGCTTTATTTCCCTTTTGTATTTAAAGTATACTTTTTAAGTGCTTCAATTTTGTCAGGGACAATGAATGCAATTCTGCCTTAACGTGGCACCCGGGTGGGAACGATTACTTGAGGAAGTAATTAGACTAAATGAATAGCAAAACAAAACTCCCGTGAAAGTGTCCAAGGGAATGCGAGAGCTTTCCCATTGCACGGGGCGGACTTGAAAGAGAGCTGCCACGTCCCTGTCGATAATCCATGCGCCGTTCCTCAAGGGACCGTTACAGCAATGCACAGATAGCTTGGTACAACATAGGAAAATGGCGGGGGTTCCCGGTGTGCTCGGCCTTCGGCCATGTATTCTAGTTCATGCGCCCGGAGTGCCGGATACGTCGGAAAAAGCAATGTCTTACATAGGCATTGAATTGGACCTTTTCCAGACAGAACGCTTGCTTCAAGCAGGCTTACACGCCTAGAGTTCGAAGAGCCTTCGGCTCAACTCTTTTGACAATTAAACGGAACAATGAATAATTATGCAAAGTTTCAACTTGATCCGAGAATGAGAAGTGGGAGAAATAACGTGTACCATACATGATGGTCAAAACGGGTTACTAACAGCTTAACGATTGATATATTAAAATTACTATACTTTAAAAAAAGCTTATAGTAAGTGAAGGGATACCACCATCCGGTTGCTGCAATACCTCTCAATGTTGCAATTTTTATCTCCCTTTTTAGACAGAACAAAATAAATTAATTATCACTAATGGATTAAATAAAAGGGTTATTTTTTTGTATCGATTCACGTCTAGTCATCGACAATGAATGACTGCGAGATTTCCGCTTGAGGAGACAAAACGTGTGAAAGAATCCACCCTGACAACAGACGTTCATAGAAACTTGACAGAAATGATAAGAATGAAAATGAATTGTACATAGGCCAGTTCTTTAAAAAAAAAAAAAAACGACTACGTAGGCTTGAAGCGAATGCTGTAGAGTTATGAGTAAAAATGTATTCCATGGGAAGCATATGCTATAGTGTAGGTTAATGGTGTCAGGAAAAGGTAATTAACAACTGTATCCTGCTACAAATCGTTGGCATGGCAGGCCAGAAATGTGGACATATTGTTATACAGTCAAGTGACGAAATATGGGATTACTTGGTGAGAGACGGAGTCCTTCCACAAGATTTGTACAAGGGAGGATAAGAGAGGGGGGGACACACACACACACAAGTCGCCACAAGAAAAGCTCTATGGACAACAGAAAAATGAGAGGACTGGCTTGTTGGCACATCTCTAAGAGTGGCTTGTGACCGAGAGAAGCGGAAAACGTTGAGTACGTGTCGTTCCATGGATACAAAGGTCAAAACGATGATGATAGTATACTACATGAAAGATTTAAAAGCAAGAGTGTGATTTGTAAACAAAAAAAAGGACAAAATAAGACAGAGAATTGAATGAACATAGAGAAGGAAAAAAAACGTAAGAGTGACTGCGTGAAGTGAACTAAAAAGAGACATACTGCGTGAAGTGACCTAAAAAATTAGACACACTGCGTGAGGTGAACTAAAAAGTACGACAGACTGCGTGAAGTGAACTTAGCAAACGGGACAGATTGCGTTTGGTGAGCTAAAAAGTAAGACAGACGATTGTATAATATATAGAACAATAAGAACAAAACAAGACACAGATATTTTACAAAGAGAATTAGATGAATTACAGAAATGGGAATCAAATTGGAGCATGTCTTTCCACCCAGAAAAATGTCAGTTGTTAAGAGTAACAAAAAAACTAAAACAAATTAATTCCACTTATCTTATTCATGGCAAACCAGTAACACAGACTAAAAACGCAAAATACCTAGGTGTTATAATAAATGAAAAACTGTCCTGGAATCCACATATTGATGAAACTATAAAAAAAATCAAACAAAGCATTAGGATTTATTAAAAGAATTTTCTATAAATCAAATAAGAACATAAAAACTAAAATGTTATTTAACCTTGGTTAGGCCAATAATAGAATATGCATCCTCCATTTTGACCCCTCAACTCAAGAAAACATTAAGAAACTGGAACAGACACAAAATAGAGCAGTGAGATTCATAACATATGAATATTCACATTTGACTAGAGTAACACCTATAGTAAAATCACTAAATTTAGAAAGCCTTCAGGACAGAAGACTCAAAAGTAAAGTAGCAATTATACATAAAACACTGAACCATAATCTTCAAATACAAAAACAAAATTTAATAAAATACTCTGAAAGACACAAAGATAAAGGCACATTCCTCGTCCCATATGCTAGGACAAATTTGTACAAATACTCCTTCTTCCTTAGTGCTATTAGAACATGGAATGGGTTGCCTGAGCTAGCCAGGAAAACCAGTGACTTGGCAGAATTTAAGTCATAGGTTTATATGCATGACTAAATGCATGACGCATAGGACGTAATCATCTTCTTTTTTGAAGTAACGTCTGTATTATATAAGATAAGATAAGACTGCGTGAAGTGAACTTTAAAAAAAGAGACACACTGCATGAAGACAGACTGAGTGAGGTGAACTAAAAAAAAAAAATAAGACAGACTGCGTGAGATGAACTAAAAAATAAGACAGACTGAAAGAGAGTGGCAGTAGAAGAAAAAAAAACACTCTGGAAAGACGGTATAAGAAGAGACAAAATGTGTGCAAACTGTAAGAGTAGAAACATAGGCTTGGATTAGAAGTATAACATAAGTGCATGTAAACAAACGAACTATTTCGAGATGCCATTTTTTTATGTATTGACGAGTCTGGAAACCTTCCAAGTGACCAAATGCCGGAGTATTTCAACAAGGCTGATCAACGAACCATGCATAAGACTCACGAGATCCGATTCCGTTAGAACATTTTTTGTTTAAGTTGCCCAGATTGTGCACGCGTTAGATTGATTGCCAAGCAGAAATCTAGAAAGCAATGTCTGAGCAGTACAGTGATTTAAAGTACACCATGCTGCTGTTCCATCTTGGAGATGCTCCTATTTCTGGAAATATTTTTTTCAGAACAAGTTAATAAGATTTGGGACGATTCAAAGTTTGTTGTCTGTGAATATCAATTTTAAAAAGCTAGAAAGGGGAATAAACACACCAAGAAAAACGTTTTCAAGAAAATTAAAAAAAAAAAAAACAGAAAAAAAAAATTGACATTTTGGCAAACTACCGAGGTGATAAAGAAATGAGGTCAGTGGGTCAAAAAGAGTTTCAAAGCGCTTCTTTAAGAAAAAGAAACGTTGGCCACAAGCTATTTAGTGAAGATTTGAAATCAAAAGCCAGGGTGGAAACTCCAGAAATAGAATAAGAGATAAAGAAAAGACACTGGCAGAGACGGACCGAAGGAGAGTATGAAGAGTTGCCACTTTAGTCCTTGTACAGCAGCACAGTTCGCGTTGGTGCACTAGGGGAATTCTTGTTGTTTTTTCCCGGCCACCAAATAAATAAATAAATAACAAATAAACATTTAAAAATACACATTTTTTACACCAAGCAAAATGGCATCAATTATTACGATTCAATCGTGTAATCGATAATTAATGACTGAAAATCCAATCCTATGCAATGCAATATCATAAAGTGCGTTCCGAGAGCACAATTAGAATTGGTCAAGTCAGTGAATATCTTATGTCATCTTAGTGGTACTTTTGGTAGATCTTTATTTTAGATGGAACCTGAGATAAGCATACTGATGACTATCCAATTGCGTAACTTACTCTCCTGGTTTTGCGACTTTACGCGTAGGCCTTCCCTCTCTAAATATGTCTGTACATGTACATGTTATATACTATATTATATTGTACTAAGTATACATGTGTGTGTGAGTTCAGTGAGTCGTTTGTTTCTTTGTATTTTTTTTTGTGTGAACAAATATTTTAAGTTTTAACGCGTTCAGTTACTCTCCTGGTCTTACGACTTTACAACGCGTCTGCTATCTTGCATGTTGACACGAGTCCCTTTGGCGTTTTGAGAGAGAAAAAAAAGTTGCTCGAGTCTGAATTCCAACTCAAGCCTCCATGATGGAAGGTCGAAGTGTTTTGCCTCTGAGCTATTCAAGTACTTATAAAAAATAGAAGGTTTTATTAGTCTTTATTAGTCTAAAATGTATCCACCTAGCTAATTCTCTAAATTATACTGATTATCGTCACGGTTCGCCAGTTGCCGATTTGAAACAAAATGTATTAATGACGACTAATTGATTATATAATTGGTTTAATTTGATTGATTTGTGTGTTGTTATCGACAATGAAGAATTGTGCAAATATTCAACTTCCTCCGAGAATAGGATTGTGGGAGAAATAACGCCTACAAGATGTTTTATCACACTGACTATATATAGGCTCGGTGTAAAGTGACTCATCAACTGCAAGAATGCACATTGAAAATCACGGGTTTCTTTTCCCTATCCTTCACGTTGCCTTTGGGGGGGGGGGAGGGGGTAATAGAAAAAGAAAACAATGCTATTGAAATCTACTGCCCCACTTCATGGTGTAAGCAAAGTTTACGGTCGACAATGCACACTATGTCTAGTACACACCTACCTATAAGCTCACCAACAAATGTCATTTCCGCTTTACAGCTAGCGTGGAACTAGAGACAATACAGAACCCAGTCTTCGAGAACATAAAATATGAACGTAAAGCACTATACCGCACAACCAGCATGTAAGAGTATTCACCTACTGGTCACATTCCAGACATCTGGGGACTACTTACCTCAAGTAAAGTTGACATTTTTTTAAAACATTGTTTTTGTATATGACATGTTTCCTACTATAGCATGCTCAGTGCGCTAAGATCCAATCTCATTTGTGGACCAGTAGGAGGAACGGGTATTTGGGAGGTCTTCTTGCTGCCTCTACAAACACTACTCCAGTCAGGATCCGAACTCGATAGGCAGCCAAGTGATTTTCGCCAGACAACTCCCATTGTCTCACTCAACATGCTGTGTGTGTGTTAATATATACAACAAAATAAAATTGGTACACTCCATGGTCATGATGTAAAGCATTTCAAACAAATCAATGTATTGACTGTTATGTGTCTGCCAGAGTTCTCTCTTTCTTTGAAACTGTATTTATTTTTTTTAGAACGCACCAGATATTGAGTTGCTAAGGTTCTCACTTTCATATTTCCGGGAACAATTGGTCGGACTCGACTAATCTCTTCGCCTAGGACAGAAGCGAAATCCTTCCGAGCGAAAGGGAAATCCCTGTCATAGCAACGCACTCGGCTTCCCGCAGACAGATTGCATAATCCACGCAGCTGTCGAAATGTCAGACCCATCAGGGAGAGATGCCGAATCAATCGTTTGGGAAGGTGGTGAGTGCCATTGGTAGATAGTCATAGAGAATTGGAGAACACTGATAAAGGGGGGGGGGGAGGGGGAACTAGCAGAATCGTCTGTTACGAGTGACTTGGTTGGGAATGCATGCATACATTGTTAAATTAGATGACCCGATATACAGATTTATAATATAGATTTTGTTGACGTCAAGAAATGACATACATACTCTTCACGAAATAAAATATTTTAATTCTTCAAGAAGAAATTATAAAAATATTGAATACAAATTATATATCAAGCAACAATACACATTTTAATTCCCTTTTGATATTACATTCGGTGGCCGAGTGATTAAGAGCTGGGGTCCTTGGATTTTGAATTTCGGTGTTTTCAGGGCGCCCCTGAGTCCATCAAACTCTAATGGATACCCAACTTTAGTTGGGGAAAGTAAAGGCGGTTGGACGTTGTGCTTGCTACAGGACACCTTGCTCGTTTACCGTAGGCCAAAGAAACTGATGACCTATATATATCCTCTGCTCTATAGACTGTATGGTTTGAAAGGGAAACTTTTTACTAATTGTCACAATAATGAAATTAAACATGAAGCTTGAACCTTATAAAGTGACTGGACCCAGATAGGAGTCTCCCATAATCATCTCTGAAATCGAAAGTTCTGTAATTTTCTGGTACCGGAAACATATTATCTCCCTTTTATCATTTTCATCTCTTTGTTCAAAAAATATAAGCTATTGGAATATGAACATACAGTATATACCTCTCTGGCAACGTAGACGCGTACCCCGCTTGACACTGGTATTAATTCAAGTCCATACATATTTTTTTTAATGAATTTTTCATTTCAAAATAGAAGAGTCTTAAGTACTGAATTTAGGAATGTACATATTTGCTCCAGCAAGTAAATCATCTCTTAAAATTCTTGAGGTAGAGAGAATTTACAAGAGCGGTGGCGTGGAGGAGCATTATTGGAGTAAACAAAAAAAGTGGTTACATTTTTTGTTAAAGTTTAAATTAGAGCGAGAAACATTAGTACCGGTAGCTACCACAAAATGACGTTAGCAAGGAGGCATGACTAGCTTTCTGGAATGCTTTTACAGAATGTGCCTCCATCATGGGCATACGATGACAAGAGCACATGACAAATAGAGACGTTCATGTGAATGCTGGTGTGACAGTGTTGAGGCACTTGTTAAGTGTTAAAGGAAGCGATCGTATTAATAACTCCGATTAAGACTTTCGTTGAGAATTTCATGAACTGGCATAGTTAAGAACAGCTGGCAGTAAAATATTCATTGAATCATTGATGAAAAATAAAATCTACTGCAGGAGACAGGCGAAGATTGGGGTAAATAAATACACAAATATATATATCGTACATTAGCAGTCATTGGCTTTGTATACGTTGGTTGTGGCAAAGTATGTCAGCCACTGAAATACTGCACTCGAAGACAAGCAAGAATTCATATGTTAAATCCCTTATCATTGAATTATTATCTTTATATCTCTCTACTAAGAATCTACCCACAGTACTTAGATTCTACTATAGATGTAGGTCTGTCTGTCTAAATATAGCTCTCTTCTCTTTCTCTTGTTTACCCACCTGATTGGTATTCATTTGTTTCGTTGGGGAAGAAAAGAGATCGCTCTAAGTAATTGTGAGGTTACCAATCCATTTAACCCTAGTCCATTGCATGAGTTAAATCCCAGGGTGTAGATGATAGGTCTAGATTTACTAAAAGAAAATATTTGATCTAATTCCATCTCACAGTGGACATATTTGCATATTTCGCCTACAATGGATTAATGTTAGCAGCGGGAAGCTACAATACTTCACTACAACAGATTTGAACCTACAACGTAGAAAGGACATCTGCCAGAAAGAATGCGTTTCCATACAAATTGGTGAAAAAGTATCTTATATTCCAATATATTTTAGCTCTTTTTTTTATATATAATTAATATTTACCCTTTGTATGTAACACTAGAATAAAAGATTGCTGATTGAAGGGAAAAAAATGGAACGAAAAATGTGTGGAATGTCAATGTGTAAAGTAAATGTCTCACCGAGATGTTTACATTAACAACCTCATTGAGTTGGCTTCATAATACCCACCACATTTAGCCTTGCGCCCGCTCCATCTGTGGCCAGTATACACCGCTGCGGGGGACATTTCACTGGGTTCCTAGTAGACCATTGTCGCCCAGACGCCAATTACGGGCACGGTGATGGATGAGGTCTGGACTGCTATACTGACCAGGCGAGCCAAAGCAAGTGGACAATGATGGGAGGGGAGGAGAAAATATGTGATTCGCTGGTCAGTGGGACGGTCAGATCATCTGAGAGCAGTGATTGATGCTAAGCGGCCAAGGAGGACTGACTCACATCAGATTTTGTAAGCAAAAGACTTCTCTGACAAACCGTTGGCCCATTTGAGAAATGAAAGTAGAAACATTCTCGTTGGGAAGATGGTTCAAGGAAATTTTAACTTTAAAGGTCAAAGTGCATAACGTGAAAATTTAAACAGTTGGACTGTTGAGTTTGTTTCCCGTGTCAAATACAATGATACGAATAGGCCTACTCTTAGGAGGTCCACTGACACGCTAAATCAGCTTTACGAGCTAAGCAATAACTACGCAAACAATTTTGTTGAAATCCAGGACACACCATAAGTTAGAAATTCAGACGAAAACTAAAATTAAAAAAAAAAAACAGCAATATATAAAAGTGTGTTTGCTAGATCTTCCCAATAAAAAATAATAGCTTTTGAAATGTCTCAGAAAAAGTTATTTTTAGTTACATACTCTAGTTCAACACACACAGATCAAGTTTGTTTTCCTATTATCACGTTGCTAACATTCTAGTTCTAAATGTTTACCAAACAGAAGATAGGCCTATGTTGTTGTTTTCTCTGTTGAGAATTAGAGAATGATTCAAGTCTAATCACGAACCTATATCTACGTCTATTTCCAACAGGTCGAAAGATAAACAGGAACACTTCACTTGACCCAGCTGGACAGTACATGTCAAGTAGTTTACACTTTACTTATCCCGGCAGTGACCTCAAGGGCATCTGAATGACATCAGGTGCAAACGAAAAATATGCATGAGAAAGAGCAATGATCTCAGTGGAACATATAGAGTTGTCCATCGCCAAAGATATGGTTTTAGTTAGATGTTCCAGAATAACGTCCCTTTCAGTCAAATAAAACATGAAGGCTATTGCACACATTGAGATTTAGCCTTGTGTGGCAAAGTTCAATATATATTGAGGAAGTAGTCATTCGCAATAAGAAAGACGCAGCGAAGAGATATTTACACCAAGGTGAGTAGAATGGCTGCCTGGTCCAGCGGTATGGTCCCCGGTTCAAACCCTGCCCCCGCCATCTCCCGTCGTCCTGCAGAAGGTTTGGACTAGGAAGTAAATTATCTTCAACTCTGAAGGAACACCCAAAAAAAACATTTGACAAACAACTTGTAAATGTCAATGGGAAGGAAATCTGGTTGTCCTGCCTAGCCGACCTTTCCTGACATCATGGCTGCAAGGAATTAAGAGATCCACGTTGCTAGTTTCAAAAGACACATTGCTAGTTTCAAAAGACACATTGCTTGTTTCAAAAGACACATTTGCTTGTTTCAAAAGACACATTGCTTGTTTCAAAAGACACATTGCTTGTTTCAAAAGACACATTGCTTGTTTCAAAAGACACATTTGCTGTTACAGTCTCCACGATGTCTGTGTTTTTAGAACGTCAGAGTTCACTCAGAACTACCAGATACATTTGTTAAGGAAAACAAAACGATCTGCCGACGTTTGAAAAGCTGGTGAACATCCATCACCAGGCTTATCCTAAGCAGCGATTTCGTAATCGAAGGTGACACCAGTTAGAGAGATAAACAGTTGAAAAAAATCCTCGATAACATGACTTTCTTTTTTTTTTTTCCTTCAACCAGTGGAGTTGTAGCATCAAGTGAAGTTCATTTCAAAGGTGACGAATTCAATTTAAAATAGAACCTCCTAAGATCATCCAATAAGATCTATTGCCACCCACACACAGACACGTTTTAAAGATGGCACCTAAGAGACAATAACAATTAAAGTCATTGAGCTACCCTTAGAGTACAATGGCGTTGTATAACGCGGTCGTTACGATGCTGCTTGTTTCCCCACTGGAACGAAATGACGAGTATTGAGGTTCTGGTGTGATCTAGAACTGATGTGTATGTGTTTTCCTGTTCACCGTGTCTGTCGACTTGATAAAGAGTCAATCTATTAACGTTTAAAATGGCTTTAACTAGAAGGAAATCAATAGCTTTAATTAAAAAGCAACATTTGATTTTAAAATTAAATATTAAACCTTCTGCCAGATACCCCTCCCCCACTGGGCCACATAAGAGATTGAATCATAGCGCTCTAGGCATTCTATAAGCATGAAAGTTGCACTATATAAATGGTATCTTAAGAAAATACTAATATATGTTCAAATAATATAGTAAACTGGGGGGGGGGGGTCCTGCAATTACTGATAGTCAGTAATATACAAATTCAATCTGTTAGTTCCCATGAGGCCCATAGATAATGTAAATAATAAAAAGAGATTGAATAAAGTAATGTTTCTAAAATTTCAAATGAAATGTGTCTAAAATGTGTTATGCACCATGAGTTTAGTGCGAAATTTCAGTTCCACAGGATAACGAAAAGTTGTCAAAATACGGAGCTAAAATTTTAATCTTTTTTTTTTTGACAAAAGAGTGAGTCGATAGTAGGAACTGAAAAATAGTCACCGTTATGTTCATCTTTATTCGAAAGCAGACGATGAATCAATGCAGTTAATGTGCTATTTTGATGCCATAAACACTACAGTTTGGAGCATGTACACCATCTGTCCCATTGATTCTATTTGGGATGAGGAAGCCAATGGTTATGCACTTTAGTCCTGCAATTGACCTAGTCAAATCCGGTCACCGAGCCTACCACGTGCCTAGCAACAACAACGTTAACTAAAGACATTGTTTACTTGTATTAGGTCCTTGTTCTCTAGAATAGGCGTATAGGCATTCCTTTTTGACGCATTAACAATAGAGCTCCAATCAAAATCATGACACAGACTGACATAGAGGCTGCCTGCATACCAGACGTCTAGCAAAAGAAGGATATGTCCTCCTTTTTGGGCTCGTGCCCTCCGTCCAGCAGGCATTGGCCGAAAGAGTGAAAAGGTCCGACTTTTACTCTGTTGTTTAATTTCATTGATCTAATTAGTCACAAACAAGTTCAATAATCTAATAACAGAAAGATGACCTTTTTTTTCTACAATTTCGTTTATTCAAGGCGGTTCCAAAGAAACATGTTACCAGTACCGGTACTCAGAGTTCCTGGAATCTGTTATTTATTTATTGTTTTCATTCAATACACTTATGATGCTTCTCTAGCCGGGATGGTCGCCACACCGTTATGTTATGTGGTTAGGATTGTCGTACGACTACTAGCCGTGAAGCTGTTATCCCCAGCCATAATACGTTTTATTATTGAAGAAACGACAGAAAGTTCTACATGTCAAACCAAGATTTTATGGGGCATCTTTTGCTGATGAACGCACACTTATCAAAAAGAGAGAAACAATCTCAAATGACTCAGCGAGAAGCATGAAATGCAGTCTGAAGAAAATAGAGAAAAAGCGTAATCTAGGTTTGAGAGAATGCAAAAAAACAAGTCGCTTTGTCTGAGACATCATGACCTAGTAGTTTTACAGCCCACGATGTAATGACATGTTTCATCATACACTTGGTAGATCTTAGCTTAGCTTTTTAAGTTTAATTAGTTGCTTTTTGTCCACATTTGTAAGGCTTTGTCCTTCTTTCTGTCCTCCTATGATGGTGTAGATGTCTGGTAACCTTAACAAGGGAAGAAGGAACCCCTGTACGACTTGTATTCAGTTGTATCACTGACATCATTGACACCAAGTTCTTCAAGCGAAATTAGACTCTTGATTATGGAGATCTTAAGACAAAGAGTAGACAAATACTGACCAACATTTTCATTACAAAATATTTTGTGTTACTTAGATAGCTCCATCTGCAATTTAAGGAATCAACCGTAGCAGTCGTGAGGTATTTATGAAGTCAATCCGTTTTTTTTTCTTTTTGCATTGATATTCACAAATATTAGTCGTAGAGGTATCAAAATGTATTTATTTCTTTAAAACTAAGCAACACTGTAACATGCCCACCTGCATTGGTGTGCTTTCACTTTCCGATTTCTGAGACTCTTTAATTACATGCCATTCTCAATAAGTTTGAACCTTCTTACAACCTACGATAACAATACAACGAGACTAAGGGAAAAAACAACAACTTTTTTTAATACCCATCTATCTCCGCTATTTTCCTTTCTTCATAACCGATGTGCCCAAAATCACAAATCACTACTTAGTAGACTAAGTCAATTGTTGTCAAACTGAATTTCCATTTGATTGGATCAATAAAAATTATCTTATCTTATAATATAATTATTTTTATTTGGTACTAAAATATAAAAAAAAATGATGCCCCGGGTGAGGATCGAACTCACAACCACTGCATAACTTATCTCATCGCCTCATGGGGAAGGTACTGTCTATAACCGATTGTGCCACCGGGGCTTCGAACGCAGTGACACAAAATAACGTTAAGTCCACTATCTGTTGTCCTGTCCACAACGATGACGCAAAGCGATGTTTAATGTGGTGTCATGAGTCAGCGTATTCATAAATAAATTAGGCATTAAGAAATCTTGATATAGAAAATTAGCTCAAGGAAAAAAAAATTGCATTACATCTGATCATTAACTTTGTAGAATTACAAGAAGTCCTGCAAACAAACAAAAATGGCTATGTAAAAAAGGAGGTAGTGTCCACCGTCCGGCAGGCAGCGACCTAAAATTTCTAAATGTCCGGCTTTTACTCTTTTGCTTATTTTAAGGGCATATTATCCGACTATTAAATTCAATTCTTGATATCTACAAGCTTAAACACACAAATAAATGAATCAATGATGTAGCCAGGCATAGTGCAGCCCAACTAAAAGAATGAAGTAATTATTTAAAATATGTTCAGTTGTTTGGCCGATTTCTGCAGGTTAACATGTTGAACTCCTTCATAAGCACTGGTGTTACACTGTTTTTAGTTTGAAAATGTGTTTTTTTTTCCCCTCTGCTGATCAAAGTCGAGAGACACAAGACAAAAGAGCGATAAAAAGTATCCATTGTATTAGACAGACATTTCCAACAAAAATAGATAGAAAAAAACAAAGAGCTTTAATTGAGAAATATATGATACCCTGACATGTATAAGATATAGAAATCTTACAGATAAAATTTACTGATGTCTCCTCAAAGAAATTGTAAGCCGAGTTGAAACATCTTGTTTATTTGTAATGTTTGTATTGTGTCCTCCTTGTCCACTTTTCTGTCCTGGTAACCCTAAGCGCGACTTCCTAGAAAACGTATTTCAAATGTCCATCCACAGGTACATGGAGGATGATGGAGCAGAGAGATACGATAATTACCCAAAAGTTCACGATGATCTCATGTGGACAGAACCACGATTAACTATTTATTTATCATAACAGACGTTAGCATCTGATAGAGCTGTGTACGCAGGAACAAAATAACCTGCCATCAAGATTCAGGTCCCGCATACCGTTACCATCTGTAAAAGTTATCAATTTCAAAACGACTTCTATCAGTGTGTGTGTGATGACTAAGTAATCACGTGTATGCTTGTCTTCAATAATTGCCGTTGAGGAATAGTCTTTATCAAGACATGCTAATCAGGTCTCTAAGGACAATGTAACCTGTTGTTGATACACAAGTTTTATTTTACTGTTTTACTGAGGCTCAGCAGTTTCCTATCTAAAGCTACATAAGACGAGCGCCAAGGTAAGAGAAGCCCGAAAGTAAAAAGATAATCTTGTTTCGGGTGAAACAATATTTCACAAAAAAAAAAAAAAAATAATAAAGGATACGTACGCCCTACAGTTTATTCAAGTGTTTGATCTTAGGTTGAGTTGAGCAGGGCGCCACACACACAGGGAGTGTTTTGACTAGGATGCCATTCAATCCTTTCATTTTCATCCTATTCAAGTGGCGCATCTCGCGTAAACTTCCTTTCCGTTGCATAAATGGAACATTCTAACAAAGTCGCGTAACATAAAAGAGAATGAAAGAGAGAGAGAGAGACAGAGACAGAGACAGAGAGAGAAAGTGAAGTGGCTGCAAAACGATTTGTCACTTTTTTGTAGGAGTTTGGGAGCTTATTTCTAACATTCATTTCTTCAACACATTACACATTTGGAAATGGTTCCCTTTTGAGAACCTTTGAAACTCCATAAGATCTTTTTGTAACAACATTCGAACTTTACGAGAAACACATTTTTAACTACAACATAGTGTTAAGGCGCGATGGACCTCAAAAGAAGTAGAACTTTTGACTGCCAACCCGAAGGTGTGGATTCGATTCCATGTGAACCTAAATAAAAGACTGAAAATTTTAATTAAAGCTGAATATCTACTAAGACAAGTAGACTTCTGTATTATAGTATAAGAAACATGGAACACAGGACAAGGGATGGCTGATAAAGTGTGAGAGTTATTAGATACGATATGCTATAAGTACAATATTCACACGTCAGACAAAATTCGAAATGTAAATATTCCTTTTTTTTAAATACCAATGAAGCGCTTAAAGTCTGTTAGCACAGGACGTAATTATCTTCGGCTTAGATCAGGTACAAGCTCTGTTCGTATCTATTCACCCATCCATTGAATCCACAACTTAACAATAGTTTACTTTACGTTTGTTTTCCATCTTCCTCAACAGGAAGGAAATAAATAGGGGGGGGGGGGGAGGGAAGAACTCGTAGTAGAAGATCGATTTCAATTTTAGACTTTTCTCGTCATAATCTTTCTCTCTTCTTTTTTTTTTTTCTGTACATTTTATTTGAAGTATCTGGTGATGTATGCTTTATGGACTGCTTGATGGGGTAATATTCTTCCAAGGTAGCCAAGCTTGTTTAGTCCTATACTTTGGTAAGTGGTTACGCATCAATTGTCACCTTAGGGTCACTGTTACTCTATGTCAGTCTATGTGATGCTGGTCGTGTTCTTTTTAGATATGTTATTTCAAAATAACCTAACACTCTGGCATACGTTTATTGTGGGTTTCCTTTAACAAAGCTAAAGTCCCAATGCCTCGGTTCTTTGATATTTTAGTTGGATTCAGTTTTAGGTGACGTCAGAAATACACAGAGAGCTCAAAGTGAATTGTTTCAAGGATCTTCAAATAGAAGAATAACATCACGAATTATGAACTAAATTGCTTTTTTTTTTTTTTTTTTTTTTTAAAAAGCCTTTCAAATCGATTCAATGAATCAACATTTGACTATGGAAAAAAAAATCAATAGCAACCAGTAATCGACTTCTCACAGCTCAGTAAGGGGCCCCATCTTAAGAGAACCGCCATCTAGCCCCGGAGGCACAAAGACGCATTTGTTATCTCAGCTACTGACTCACAAGAGCTCCAGTGAAGAGCGCGGTGCTAGGAGTTGTGGAGCTCGTTCAAAAGTCCCATTAACAGAATGTTTACTCTTTGCGCCCAAGCTCAAGCGGACCAACAAAAGCTCTATACAGTCTAGAAAAGGGAGAGAGGTATTATCAGGAACGGTCTAAGTACATTTAGTGTCCTACGAAACAAAACGTTTTGTACCCCCTCCCTTTCCTTCCCAAGTGTGTAGCAGGGATATTTTTACATTAAGTCTGGAGGATAGACTGCACACCGTTTACACAGAGGGGTAACGTGATCTACATAATATGTTTATAGTGCTAGATGCAGAATCTTAGAGTGTATTCCAATGACATCTCTCACATCCCTAGAACTTTGTGTATATATATATATAGGACGTAATTATCATCTTATATATATATATATACCTGTACAAGATGCCTGAAAAGTTTCCTAAGCTAAAAGTTGCACTAGGAGGTCAGACTGAGGATGATGCCATGACCTTGGCAAACAAATTATTTTAAGTAGAAAGACGCTAACATATTATTTTAGATCAGAAAGGAGATTTTTGTAGACAAACAAAAATCAATATAAAAAAAAAAATTATTATTCATTTTTAGGTGCCCTTTACTCGAACTAATAGATTTATGGTTTAACTGCAAACAATTAAAACTGAGTAGGACTTTTGTTTCAGAAAAGAAAATATAGTGATCACAGGGAAATATTTGGAGAATCCCTGGTACAAAATACACTTCATTTTCACATGCTGCAGTGAAACCCTCTTCGGCGCGACCTGACGTCATCAGACGATAGGACAAAAAGGTAATGAGAGTAGAGAGAGGGCCGTGAACGGAGGCGGAGGTACAAGGGCCGTAATGCTACACATGAACGCTCTACACAGGCACACAATTAAAGCATAGACTTTTCATACAAGGCGATTCCTAGTAGATTGAAGCCTTAAAAGACATAAAAAAATAAAAGCATAATGCAAAGGAGAACTATTTTCCAATCACTACTCAGTCTTTCATCATTCTAAATTATAAATGCTTTTACAAATCGACCGAAAGGAAAAAAAAAAGACGTCAATATGTCATGTGTGGACAGTGGTCTGTATGTCCGTCAATCACGTTTACATCTCAAAAACTGGATAAAGTATTGAAAATACGATTTTACGATATTTTGTAACTTGCTAGGTTTGAGGTGCAACGGTAACTTTCTTTTGTCTCTGGAAGACGAACTTTTTTTTTCCTCCTCAAAAACAGCATTAAATTTAAGACATATGATTTTTACTAATAATAGTAATAATGTTTATATATACCTATATATATATATATATATAACATTTCCAAATTGAACCCTTTTCAAATCAACTGATTTTGTGTTCCAAACTAATTATTACACACACACGCGCGGTAGCTTATTTAACATTTGTGTAACCCGCCGTTTCCTGCCATACACTGCAATAGAACTGATTAACAGGTAACAATGTTGTTAGTCACAGGTCCAGTCAGCACCACCGCACGAGGTGAACAAATCAGCCAAATAGCTGCCACAGGCAGTTTGAGATGACAGAATGAGGAGAAGAATAGAAAAGAAAAGGTCTGGCGATGAGGCTCTATAGGAGAGGTGGTTTGTCCTAGGACTGCCACCCAGGCGCTGACCAATAAATTGGATTAAATCAATAGACGCTGAACAAAAAATCAATACAGTTAGCCCAGATAGCAGCAACCAGGAGAGGGTCAGATTTGTCAGACAATTTTGGGAAGGAGAGAAAAGGGAGCTGACTCGTAGAAGCAGATATTTTAAGATGATGATAAAGCCAAAAAATTTGGATAACATAGCATATTTTATGGAATCAGCACATGGGCTACTTAGATGCCCTTACAATGATGAAAAAAAAAAAGCTACTAACATGACTCTAACGTTTTGAAATGAATATATTGTGATGATGTAATGGTATTGTAATCAGATCTCAACAGATTGCGGTTACTCAATTTCCGAAACTATCAAGGTTGAAGGAAGGAGGTGAAAGCTGAGTTTGTCTCTGGGAACCAAGGTTGACAAGTGTGTCCTGCGGCCAGCACAAAGACTAACTTCGCCCATCCAGTAGATTGTGGTCTGGAGATAGTCAACAAGAAAAGTTCTCAATGCTGTTCTCTATAAGGACTCGAACCCAGGGCTACCATTTAGTCCTATATAACCTGAATAGTAAAACTTAAATCTTTACAGAACTAGGTCCATCACAACAGATACATTTCTGTACAATTACATTTCTGTAAATGGCATGTCAATAACAGAGTATATAACTGAGAATATCTTATGTTTTTTCCTGCATGACGTCACAAAGACTGCAGTTTCTATATATAAAAAAACTTTACGTCTATTCAAACAAAATCAAAAGATTGACGTCATATCAAGAAAAGTGGTTAGGAGAGAGAGAGAGATTGAGAGAGAGAGAGAGAGAGAGAGAGAGAGAGAGGGAGAGAAAGAAAGAAGGAGGGGGGAGGGCTTATCTAATAGCAACTGAGCCAGGAGCTCACAGTAAATTCCTTGACTTCACTAGTTCTCAGGCTAACGTGAGTCATCCTAGCGTGAAGGTGTTCAAGAGAGATGTGGGGTGGGAGGTAGGAACACATTGATGGTACCAAGAACACACGTTCTTTTCAATGTGACTTTTTTTGTTGTTGATTTTGCTTATGACTTATGACAATAAGCTTATAGAGAGTACAGAAGAACGACTATCTAAGTCAAAACTGAACTCAAGGACAAACACATGTAATTAGATGTCAATGTATGGATGATTCTCTTTAGCTGTCTTCTCAAACAAAGGTAGATCTATATGCCCTTGTGTACTCAATACCGAGTTGACACATTTGTAGGACACAAATAAGCTATTCCAGCTGTTGCATAGACAAAATACATTCTGTCAAGTGTACAATGGTGATTATCATATCTTCCCAATCAACGCTGTCTGACCTGGAACGACCGAGGGTGAGATGACGTCTGCCAGAATCACATCATAATGTCATGAACATACACCAATGGAAATGACGAATGGCTTTTTTTTTTTCTATTCACCAGAAAAGGTATATCAGCAAATTAGCATTTCGATTTTGAGCCATTTTAGAGACTGTTCACGCCCGACAAGAAATGTAGTTGTATGATGGGATAGAGCTTTCTTTGTTAGGCATTCTACAGAAAAGGTTGTTTGCATTTCAGTTTCTTAAAGAATGGGGTTGCGCTCTGAACTATCATCTTTGTGGTCCTGGGAGCCCTGCCAGCAGTTTTGGAAAGTAAGAATTTTCAATCATGTAGGAACAGATGAAACATTAAAAATAAGTGTTTGTTTTGTTTTAAGTATCAAGATTTTTCATTTCGTAAAATGTCAAAGGTAAATAGAATTCCAGAAATGTCTACAATAGTTTTTGTTTGACACTGAACAGGAATGAGGTCATCAAAAGGTAGAGTAGAACTATGAATGACACGTTGTCACTAGTTCACAAAGGCCAAAACATGATATGAATTCAGAAAAGCTTTACTATTCATGCTTCCTATTCCCCCCCCCCCCACACACACATACACTCGTAAAGTTGCAGGAGCATAAATTAACAGATCAAATTGCTGAAGTTTTTGTTTGTTTTCAGGTCAGTCTTTCAATGTATGAAAGTACTCCAAGGTTTCAAAAGAATCAAAACATTTAGTTGAAATAATCCAGTTAAGTGTTCTTGTTTAGTTTACTAAGCTTGCAATGATGCTTTAATGTTTAACATCAATAAAAAGAAATTGAGTCAAACATTATACTTTCAAATAAGCATGAATACTAAACAAAAGCTTGTCTCATGTCACCAAAAAATAAAATAAGAGAAATTACAATTTTCTTTAATTTTTAATAACTACAAAGTGCAGAGTCTGATCCGTCAGTGAGAAAGTTGGTGTACATGTCATGGAAGGGGCGAGAAAAGTACAAACTTACTCAAAATACTTAAAGCTTGGAAATTGTCTAAAGAAACGTAACAGGGGCGTATCATCAAGCTTGGTTTAATTCAATGATTCACGTGCGTTTTTTTTTTTTTTTTTGGGGGGGGGGGGTTGATTTGATTTGATTTAGGGCACATCGGCACAATTTATGCCATGTCGTGCCTGCAGTCCCCCAAGGGCCACTGTCCCTCCACACAACAAGGGCCAAACTCCAAACAGTCAAATAATTAAAATCAAGGTCTATTCACAGTTAAAATAGTAGAGGTAGTAAAAATTAATAATTTGGTAAAAATCTAATGTAAATAGTACATGTTTACAAATTCATAAATCAGCCCAGTCCCTTTCCAGGGTCGACATTATGAAGTGTTTTTAAATTAGTGGCTCTAAAATATTTCTCCCTGACATCCTGGTATCTGGGGCAGTCGATGATGTTCCAGTTCCATGGTGAGGCGAGAGTCACAATACTCACAAAGTGGGGGCTCCTTCTATCTTCAGCACAAAAGAGTGCGTGATGTAGGTGTGGCCAATCCTAAGTCTGGACATAGTCGTGCTTCCACGCCTTGTCAGACACTTAGATGTGGGCCGCCACCTGACATCCGCCACAATCTGCCTGAGTTTATTGTGAGTCTCACCCTCATCGGTCCTGCCACTCTTGATAGGTGGCAGAGGCAATACTTTGTCTCAGGTCCGAGCAGGGAATTTGGGTTCCTGGCACCGCATGATTTAGGGCTCTCTTTGCTTCTCTGTCTGCGGCTTCGTTTCCCTCAATGCCCACATGGGAGGGGACCCAGATGAAGGTGACATCCCTATGGTCGGCTGTTATTTGGTCCAACAGCTTCAGGCTCTTATGTACCAATGGGATGTCAGTCTTCATCCGCCCCAAAGCTTGCAATGCAGATTTGGAGTCGGAGCAGATTATAAATTTCCTCCTTTCTGATGCTTTAACGGCCATAAGTGCAAGCGATATTGCATGCAATTCGGCCGTAAAGATGGAGCAGCCATCGGGGAGTCTACGGGAGATTTTGTTCCGAAAGGAGCAGGCACACGCGACCTTTCCATCCATTTTGGATCCGTCTGTGTAGATGATGCCACAATCTCCGTAGCTCTCCTGCAGTTCCCTAAAGAGGACTTGTAGTATGCTTGGGTCTGTATTTTCTTTTTTGAAATTAAGGAGGGACAAATTTAATTTGAGTTTATTCATTAGCCAAGGAGGATTCTGAGGGGTTTCTATTTGAGAGATTTGGTCAATGGGTGGGGTTAAATTTTGGATGGGTTCTCTCATTCGAAGGCCCAACGGCTGTATGACGTTAGGCCTTCGATTGTATAGTTCTACCTCTGTGGGGTTAAATATGGAGTCGAAAGCAGGGTTTGTGGGGTTGGATTTTAGCTTGACTATATAATGCATTGCAAGCTTTTTCATTCTTATATCCATGGGGAGTTCTCCAGCCTCCACATGGAGACTTGGGATAGGTGATGTACGAAACGCGCCGAGACAGAGACGCAGGGCAGCATTTTGTATTGGTTCCAGTATTTTTAGGTACGACTTCCTTGCTGCTCCATATATTATGGATCCGTAGTCTAGCTTGGATCGAATTAGACTCCGATATAGCAGCAGCAAGGTATCTCTGTCAGCTCCCCAGTCCATATGGCTGAGTACTCTAAGTATGTTTTAATGACTTTTGGCATTTCTTCTTAAGTTCCTTAATGTGGGGGAGAAAATTAAATTTGAAATCTAAGGTGAGGCCTAAAAGTTTTGTAGTTTTCACGACAGGGATCTTCTTTTTGTGTATAAATAGTTCAGGGTCTGGGTGGAGTCCCCTTAAATTACAAAAATGCATACTAACTGTTTTGGAGTCCAAAAATTTAAAACCATTATCGTTTGCCCAATTTTGAATTTTGTTTAAACATAACTGTAATTTTCTTTCTAAGGTGTTCATGTTTTTCCCATAAGTAAAAATGACAAAGTCATCAACATACAAAGAGCACTCTATGCCAGGGGACAGAGCATTTATGATGCTATTTATTTTTATGTTGAACAGGGTGACTGACAGAATGCTGCCCTGGGGTACACCCATTTCCTGGTCATGAGTGTCAGAAGCGGAGTTGCCCACTCGAACATGAAATTTTCGATCTTTCAGGAATTCCCCCACAAAACGGGGAAAGTGTCCCTTAAGCCCCATAAGCTCCAGGTCACGTAGAATGCCATGTTTCCAGGTTGTGTCATAGGCCTTTTCTATATCGAAGAATACAGCTACTAGATGTTCTCTTCTGAGTAATGCATTTCTAATATAAGCTTCCAGCCTTACCAAGTGGTCAGTTGTTGTCCGCCCCTGCCGGAATCCGCACTGGTAGTTGGAGATCACTTTATTCCTCTCCAGGTACCAGACCAACCTACTGTTAATCATTCTTTCCATGGTTTTGCAGATGCAGCTTGTTAGTGCTATTGGTCGATAGTTAGCTGGGTCAGAGCCGTCTCTTCCCGGTTTAGGTATCGGTATAACTGTGGATTTCCTCCAGCTGTTTGGGAAAGCGCCTGTTTGCCACACAGTTATAGACCCCTAGCAGGACTGCCAATGAGGGTTCGGGAAGGTTCTTGAGGAACTGGTAATGGATTTCATCTTCTCCAGGCGCTGTGTCATGTGACTTGTCCAGCGATTCCCTCAGTTCCTCAAGCGAGAACGGTTTGTTGTAGTTTTCATTGTTCTCTGACCTGAAATCAATGGGGTGTCTTTCCTCCCTGGTTTTGACTATTTGGAACTCTGGCGTGTAGTGTGCAGTGGATGACTTTTCTGCTATTGAGGATGCAAGGCAGTCAGCTATTTCTCTGGGGGACGTGACAGTTCGTCCTTGGTTTTTCAAATGCCCTATTGCATTTGATTCTTTCCCTTCCAAACCGCTCTAGCAGAAGTTTTGGCATCCAGACTGCCGACAAAACTTCTCCAGGAATTCCTTTTGGCTGACCGCATGGTTTGTCTAGCCTTTGCTCTAGCTATTCTGAATAGCTTTAGGTTTTCCTGGGAAGGATTCTTTATAAATGCAGCCAGTCGTTTTTTCCTATCGCCAATAGCACTCTTGCAAGCTGTATCAAACCATGGTTTGCTAGACCGTTTTGGATTTGCAAAGGTTAGGGGTACACCTTTCCTGGCTATACTAAGTAGCTTGCTAGCAAAGGTATCAGCTGGATTCTGTTCATCGAGGATATTTTCTGTGATATCCTCGGAGCATCTTTTTTGGAATCGTTCCCAATCGGCCTTATTCAGTTTCCACCGCTGAGGTCGTCCCAATGAAGGGAGATTGTTAGTAATGATGATTGGGAAGTGATAACTTCCCCGTAGATCATTGCTAACTGACCATTTAAAGTCGTCCAGAAGTCCGGGGACGCATACGGTGAGGTCAATGCATGTGAGTGATCCAGTTCCTGGGTGCAAGTAGGTCGGTGATGCATCATTAAGGGGGGGGGGGTAGAGGAGAGAGAAGATGTAAGTGAAAGTCCATACCAATCTCTAAAATTAAGCCAGTAGCATAGCAATGTAAAGGTGGAGAAGAAACAGAAAACTTAGACTGGCCCAGTGCCGACATACACATCACAAGAGTCAAATTATGAATGTTTCATGCTATTTCTAATTAAAATATTACGACCCTGAGGCAAAACCCCCGCCAAGCCACCTCCCCCTCCCCATTTTTTTTCCACTTAGATCTACACAAGCTGGTGAGTGTGTATCGCCCGAAGTGTCAGGCTCCATGCTTTAATTAATCCCTGGTCAACGAAAGGGTTGGCCAACAACAGAAGTCTTTGATTGGATGTGCTCGCGTGATTAACAATCGGCTTCAAGCAATCCATTTGATTCATCAAGGGGCTTATGGAGTAGAAGCCCAAATGGCAGAAACCAGATCACTAGTCTACCCTTATACACGTACACGCAGGCAGTCACATAGCAATTACATAAAACTAAACATGAGCAGAATCCAATATGTGTACTAAAAATTAAAATGGAATAATATACTTTGGAAATCTGAAAGTAAGAGTTACATCTAACTCAAGTAATTCATTATGTATTGGAATAAGTTGAAACAAAACTTGAAGCCATTGAAGAAATTTGCGCTTCGATCAAGTCTTTACCGGAGATTAGAGATGTCAATGTTCATTTGTCATAATACTTCCTTTTTTCAAGAATGAAAATATTCAAGTTAACATTAGCTCTATGTCTATCTATCACCAGCACTTAAAAATATTTTTGAAATACTTGAAAAGCAGCATTGAGAACAAACTCTTAGAAATAATACTGTTTCAGCGGAGGCGCTGTGGCTGAGCGGTTAGGGGCTTGGCTTGCGAACCTGGGGTCCTGGGTTCGAATCTCGGAGGAATGGGATTTTTAATTTCGGGAATTTTAGGGCGCCCCTCAGTCCACTCAACTCTGATGGGTATTTGACTTTAGTTGGGGAAAGTAAAGGCGGTTGTGCTGGGCACGTGACACCTGCTCGTTAATTGTTGGCCTAAGAAACAGTTGACCTTAACATCATCTGCTCTATAGATCAAAAGGTCTGAAAGGGGAGCTTTTTTACTTTATAATTTCAGCAGTGCGATACTTGTAATGTTTTTAGTCACACATCATTCTGTTCAAATAATACCAATAAAACACCAACAACAAAACAAGAATTTCGTTTCTTACAAGATACATTCATGAAGTGAATATCGGTATACAAAAAAATACTTTATTAAACTGTTAATCAGTTTTATCTCCAGTATTGACAACTAGAACATTTCCTCGAGATGGTTTTCTTGTTATAGTTCGGCTGCATAAAAAAGGCGAATATGATTCGTTAAGGATGTACATTTTTACAACAACAAAAAAATGACATCTTGGTCTAAAGGGAGTCCCCTCCTAACAGCTGGTCTCCACCTAAACATGTTTACCGGATTACACCAGAACGATGACGGTTCAAACCTGTAACATTGGTCAGACCCCAGAGACATGGTGCCACACAACTTGCCAATACCGTACATGTGGAACACGTTGCATGTAAGCAAAGTAAGGGCTTCTTCAAGCCAGACAACAGTGCTACTATAGATGGATGCCTTGAGGTACGCGCACACCAAGCGGTATTCTGTGACAGGTTCTTCGTTTTGTTGGAGAACGCTTTTTAAAACATGACGAAAGTAGGTCTCTCTGTGTGTCTCTATTGGTCGCAAAAGTGAGTGAGACAAATGCAGTACTTGGAGAGCGCAATGTTCAAACAGGAAACAGACGAGAGTCAAGACAGAGCTACAAGGAGCAATGACATTCAATTCAGTGGAAATAGTCAAATTATTTAATATTAAATCTGAAATTGAAAAATAAGAATAAACTTTTGCGTATATATATATAGTAAGTAAAAAGTTTCTGTTTCAGACTTTATGAACTATGCGGCAGATGAAGATAAGGTCATCTGTTTCATGTGACCAGCTCAGTGATTAACCGCTTTTATTTTTAACAACTTGAGTTTGGTGGGCTGGGGGGGGGTGCCCTAAAAATCCCGAAATTCAAAATCTCAGTCTTCACCGAGATTGGAACCCAGTTAAGCCAAGCGCTTAGCCACTCAGCCGCAGCGCACCCTTGTTTGTTATGTAGTTACATTAAATTTCATAACTGAGTGCATTTGAAGCGCACTGACCATCACTGACAGCTAAAAGCTCTGGTCATTTTTTTTTTGTTGCTTCCGTTGTTTCAATCGTTTTGAAGAAAAAAAAAAAAAAAACAACACCACAAGCCCAATGAACTCCAACACATTTTGCCCATTAAGTTGTAGGTGTCGCCACTTGAACACAGTTTACTCATGACTTTCACCTTCGATCATCTTTGTATGAAACACTGACTTTGACTACAGTTATCTATATATGACACACTGACTTTAAAAATCAGTCAACTATTTATGACTCATTGACTTCAAATTCAGTTTTCAGCGTGAAGGTCCTAATAATTTTACATAGTTCGTTACGCGGGGCGCTTTTCTGAAAAGGCGTTAGCTATGCTACGTTGTACGTTGACTCCTTAGCCCCAACGGTTGCTCCAGCTAAAACTAGTGAAACAGAAAGAAGAAACATTTTACTGACTTCGCTGTCCCTTGGCTAAAAATAACATATCCCAGTGCTTCTAACAAATATCTTCCAATTATCTGCTTCAGCAACACACTAAATTCAAAGCTCTTCAAAAAAAAAAAAAAAATTGGCGTGAGGACAAATCGATACGAAATGAACTCATCCTTTTAAGTTCATGTTATCTGCCCAGGTGCCCTCCTCTTCCCGCCTTCCCAACTACGCTTGCTTAATGGGCCCAAAGAAAATTTGCTCTGATTTGACCCCATTAAATAAGCCGATATTTCTGGTCACATGTGAAGAACTTTTCAAAGCCAAATCTATGGATTTCTCAACGGCTCGGACACTTGGACTGATCAAACGAACACACAGTGAACTCACGTGTTCCATGGACCAGGAATATTTTTTTTTCTCTTAACAAATTTCGATCATTAATCCTTAGATTAGACCAGGGGTTCTCAACCTGTAGGTCGCGATTGACGATTTGCCAGGGGTCGCCTAAGACCATTTAAACTATGGATTGTTATTGTCTATTCTTCTATTGCTGTATCTGTGTGGGAGGGGGGTCGCGTCAGAGTGGGGGATTGTAAAAAGGGGTCGACGAGCTTAAAAGGTTAAGAACCGCTGGATTAGACCGTAATGAAATCGGTGAAGCGAAAGCGGCAATGTCCTAAAAGAAAAGTTGAGGGGGTTAAGCTGAAGACATATGAATACAACTAAAACATAATAGTAGACTTGAGGCTCATGCATTTTGTAAAACACATAAGAAGGTACATTCTATACAAATATTTGTACACATTTTTTTTTAAAGTTTCGTAGATCCTTCAAAATTATTAACCTTTTATTTCTTAGATTTGTCACAATTATCTTTCTGTTTAATTCTTAGATATTAAGAGAGAACAAAAATTAATGAGTCAAGTACAACAAAATCCAAAGATAAAGAATATTGAAGGACTAAAGATATTATATTCCAAAATAACCTCAAGCTGAGTAAAACCACTGTTGGTAAACTGTAAACCACTTTACATTATTATAATTATCAAAGCGAAAGGCACGGAATTCACAAAGCTACATATTCTAAAGCCTTTCATTTTCATATTTCTTTTCTCCGTTTTGAGTTATTCGTAATATTACTATGACAGATCTAGATAGATTTCAAGCATATAAACTTTTTGTTTTTGTATGAACCTTGCAGATAGACATTGCCCATGTGTATTGAAAACGTTAAAACCCATGTATATACTTTGTCCTTTTGTACGTGTTACTTCCCCTTAAATAGCTCAACCCGTCCTCATTTCAGACCATCTCTAAACAATTGAAGACAACAGGAAGCGAAGAATAGCCAGTGGCCGGCAAATATAATAAAGTACCAAGTGTCAACTCAGGGTCGTCCCAAGAAGCGAACAGGAAGACCACGGTGTTACCAGGCCGTGAGCTCAATGAACGACTGGGGTCACTTCTCGGTCAGCGTGGTCGGGGGAAAAAATGGAGAGAGGGGAGTCTGGGATAATTAGGTTTAGGGCCAAGATTAAAAACCCCAAGCTGTGTAAGATTAGCTACAGGGGGTGAACAAATGATTGTCTGCACCAATGCGAGGTGTGATCGAGTGCACGAGTTAGAGATGCCCTTCAGAAGCAATAGATCTCTAGATCCAGTGCACGGAGGCAGAGATGCCCTTCGGAAGCAATAGATCTCTAGATCCAGTGCACGGAGGCAGAGATGCCCTTCGGAAGCAATAGATCTCTAGATCCAGTGCACGGAGGCAGAGATGCCCAACAGAAGCAATTGATCTCTAGATCGAGTGCACGGAGGCAGAGATGCCCTTCGGAAGCAATAGATATCTAGATCCAGTGCACGGAGGCAGAGATGCCCTTCAGAAGCAATAGATCTCTAGATCCAGTGCACGGAGGCAGAGATGCCCAACAGAAGCAATAGACCTCTAGATCGAGTGCACGGAGGTGGAGATGCCCTTCGTAAGCAATAGATCTCTAGATCCAGTACACGGAGGCAGAGATGCCCTTCGGAAGCAATAGATCTCTAGATCCAGTGCACGGAGGCAGAGATGCCCTTCGGAAGCAATAGATCTCTAGATCCAGTGCACGGAGGCAGAGATGCCCTTCAGAAGCAATAGATCTCTAGATCCAGTGCACGGAGGCAGAGATGCCCTTCAGAAGCAATAGATCTCTAGATCCAGTGCACAGAGGCAGAGATGCCCTTCAGAAGCAATAGATCTCTAGATCCAGTGCACGGAGGCAGAGATGCCCTTCAGAAGCAATAGATCTCTAGATCGAGTGCACGGAGGCAGAGATGCCCATCAGAAGCAATGATTTGTGATTTGTGATTTGGGCACATCGGCACAATTTAGGCCATGTCGTGCCTGCAGTCCCTCAAGGGCCACTCTCCCTCCACACAACAAAGGTCAAATTCTATACCGTCAAATAATTAAAATCAAGGTCTATTTACAATTAAAATAGTAGAGGTAGTAAAAATTTAATAATTTGGTAAAAATATAATGTAAAAAGTACAGAGTTTAGAAATCAGATCTTCGTAGACAATCCCACTTCCCGGATAAAGCCCAGTACCTTCCCAGGGTCGACATTATTGAATAGTGTTTTTAAATTAGTGGCTCTAAAATATTTTCCCCTGACATCCTGGTATCTGGGGCAGTCAATGAGGATATGTTCCACGGTGAGGCGAGAGTCACAATAGTCACAAAGTGGGGGCTCTTCTTTCTTCAGCACAAAAGAGGTGCGTGATGTAGGTGTGGCCAATCCTAAGTCTAGACATGGTCGTGCTACCACGCCTTGTCAGACCCTTAGATGTGGACCGCCACCTGACATCCGCCACAATCTGCCTGAGTTTATTGTGAGTCTCAGCCTCCCATCGATCCTGCCACTCTTGGTAGATGGCAGTGGCAATACTTTCTCTCAGGTCTGAGCAGGGAATTTGAGTTCCTGATACCGCATGATTTAGGGCTCTCTTTGCTTCTCTGTCTGCGGCTTCGTTTCCCTCAATGCCCACATGGGAAGGGACCCAGATGAAGGTGACATCCGTATGGTCGGCTGTTATTTGGTCCAACAGCTTCAGGCTCTTATGTACCAGTGGAATGTCAGTCTTCATCCGCCCCAAAGCTTGCAATGCAGATTTGGAGTCGGAGCAGATTATAAATTTCCTCCTTTCTGATGCTTTGACGGCCATAAGTGCAAGCGATATTGCATGTAATTCGGCCGTAAAGATGGAGCAGCCATCGGGGAGTCTACGGGAGATTGTTTTGTTCCGAAAGGAGCAGGCACACGCGACCTTTCCATCCATTTTGGATCCGTCTGTGTAGATGGTGCCACAATCTCCGTAGCTCTCTTGCAGTTCCCTAAAGTGGACTTGTAGTATGCTTGGGTCTGTATTTTCTTTTTTGAAATTAAGGAGGGATAAATTTAATTTGGGTTTATTCATTAGCCAAGGAGTATTCTGAGGGGTTTCTATTTTAGAGATTTGGTTAATGGGTGGGGTTAAATTTTGGATGGGTTCTCTCATTCGAAGGCCTAACGGCTGTATGACGTTAGGCCTTCGGTTGTATAATTCTACCTCTGTGGGGTTAAATATGGAATCGAAAGCAGGGTTCGTAGGGTTGGATTTTAGCTTGACTATATTACTGCATTGCAAGCTTTTTCATTCTTATATCCATGGGGAGTTCTCCAGCCTCCACATGGAGGCTTGGGATAGGTGATGTACGAAACGCGCCGAGACAGAGACGCAGGGCAGCATTTTGTATTGGTTCCAGTATTTTTAGGTACGACTTCCTTGCTGCTCCATATATTATGGATCCGTAGTCTAGCTTGGATCGAATTAGACTCCGATATAGCAGCAGCAAAGTATCTCTGTCAGCTCCCCAGTCCGTATGGCTGAGCACTCTAAGTATGTTTAATGACTTTTGGCATTTTCTCTTAAGTTCCTTAATGTGGGGGAGAAAATTAAATTTGGAATCTAGAGTGAGGCCTAAAAATTTTGTAGTTTTCACGACAGGGATCTTCTTTTTGTGTATAAATAGTTCAGGGTCTGGGTGGAGTCCCCTTAAATTACAAAAATGCATACTAACTGTTTTGGAGTCCGAAAATTTAAAACCATTATCGTTTGCCCAATTTTGAATTTTGTTTAAACATAACTGTAATTTTCTTTCTAGGGTGTTCATGTTTTTCCCATAAGTAAAAATGACAAAGTCATCAACATACAAAGAGCACTCTATGCCAGGGGACAGAGCATTTATGATGCTATTTATTTTTATGTTGAACAGGGTGACTGACAGAATGCTGCCCTGGGGTACACCCATTTCCTGGTCATGAGTGTCAGAAGTGGTGTTGCCCACTCGAACCTGAAATTTTCGGTCTTTCAGGAATTCCCCCACAAAACGGGGGAGATGTCCCTTAAGCCCCATAAGCTCCAGATCACGTAGAATGCCATGTTTCCAGGTTGTGTCATAGGCCTTTTCTATATCGAAGAATACAGCTACTAGATGTTCTCTTCTGAGTAATGCATTTCTGATACAAGCTTCCAGCCTTACCAGGTGGTCAGTTGTTGTCCGCCCTTGCCGGAATCCGCACTGGTAGTTAGAGATCACTTTGTTCCTCTCCAGGTACCAGACCAGCCTACTGTTAATCATTCTTTCCATGGTTTTGCAGATGCAGCTTGTTAGTGCTATTGGTCGATAGTTAGCTGGGTCAGAGCCGTCTCTTCCCGGTTTAGGTATCGGTATAACTGTGGCTTTCCTCCAGCTGTTTGGGAAAGCGCCTGTTTGCCACACACAGTTATAGACCCCTAGCAGGACTGCCAATGAGGGTTCGGGAAGGTGCTTGAGGAACTGGTAATGGATTTCATCTTCTCCGGGCGCTGTGTCATGTGACTTGTCTAGCGATTCCCTCAGTTCCTCAAGCGAGAACGGTTTGTTGTAGTCTTCATTGTTTTCTGACCTGAAATCAATGGAGTGTCTTTCCTCCCTGGTTTTGACTTTTTGAAACTCTGGCGTGTAATGTGCAGTGGATGACTTTTCTGCTATTGAGGATGCAAGGCAGTCAGCTATTTCTCTGGGGGACGTGACAGTTCGTCCTTGGTTTTTCAGATGCCCTATTGCATTTGATTCTTTCCCTTTGATTCGCCTTACTGCCTTCCAGACCGCTCTAGCAGAAGTTTTGGCATCCAGACTGCCGACAAAACTTCTCCAGGAATTCCTTTTGGCTGACCGTATGGTTTGTCTAGCCTTTGCTCTAGCTATTCTGAATAGCTTTAGGTTTTCCTGGGATGGATTTTTTTATAAATGCAGCCAGTCGTTTTTTCCTATCGCCAATAGCACCCTTGCAGGCTGTATCAAACCATGGTTTGCTAGGCCGTTTTGGATTTGCGGAGGTTAGGGGGACAACTTTCCTGGCTATACTAAGTAGCTTGCTAGCAAAGGTATCAGCTGGGTTCTGCTCATCGAGGATATTTTCTGTAATATCCTCTGAGCATCTTTTTTGGAATTCTTCCCAATCGGCCTTATTCAGTTTCCACCGCTGAGGTCGTCCCAATGAGGGGAGATTGTTAGCAATGATGATTGGGAAGTGGTCACTTCCCCGTAGATCATTGCTAACTGACCATTTAAAGTCGTCCAGAAGTCCAGGGACGCATACGGTGAGGTCAATGCATGTGAGAGATCCAGTTCCTGGGTGCAAGTAGGTCGGTGATGCATCATTAAGTATGCATAAATCATGTTGGAGGAAGATATCCTCCAGCATACGGCCTCTTGTGTCGGTATTGTTGGAGCCCCACATGGTGTTATGGGCATTGAAATCCCCAAGGATTATGTAAGGCCGGGGGAGTTGTTTCAATAGGTCCTCCATGTCTGTTTGGTTTAATGGAGCGCCTGGTGGTAAATACAGGCTGCAGCAAGTGATAACCTTGTGAAGGGTTATCCTAGCTGCTACGGCCTGTAGTATGGTCTGTAGTTCAACCCTCTCATGGGGGATGCTATCCTTCACAAGGATACAGACTCCACCTGATGCTCTCTCTGCATCCTCAACATTCTTGCTGTAAGCACTGTAGCTTCGGAAGCTGATGCTATCTTTCAGAAATGTTTCCTGTAGACAGACAGCTACAGGAGTCTCAGAGTCCATCAGTAGCTGCATCTCCTCATAATTGGCCTTGAGGCCTCTGCAATTCCACTGTACAATTCTGGAATCCATGGCTTATTCTAGATGACCTACTTGGAGCTATTTGGCTTTGGGAGGCCCCCGGAGGGGTTTCCCTTAATTCCAGTGACCTTGGTATTTTTATTCTTGGGTTTGGATGGAGAGGAGGACAACCCCCTTTTGGGGGAAGTCTTTCTCTCTGGAGAGGGGGAGATCCCTCTGGTTAGAGCGGAGGTTATTTCCTCCTCGCTCACCTCGGGCATCCTCTCCGCTTTGATTTCTCCCCTTAGGGAGTTGGTCAACCTCTAATTCGGTAGAGGTTGGGGTGTCTGACTGGTTTCTCTGAGGAGAACCTGTGTCAGACATGATGTCTCCGGGTTCTCCCGGAGTATTGGTTTTGACTAGCTGCTCAGTCTCCATGCTCTCATCAGCGAGCACAGAGAACCTGTTCTTTAGCATGACAACAGGGCTTTCTTGTTTCTTCAGAGGTGTGTTCTTTGGCGGTGTTTTCTTCTGAGTTGGAGGAGGAGGAGGGGGGTGGTGGGGTCAATGTGTCCGTCTGTGTGGCTATGGATCTTCCTATCTTAGCAACAGTCTGGGCATAGGGTCTTTGTCAAGCCGAATTGGCCTTTGGCTTGGGCCAATACAGCCGATTTCGCCTGGCTGAAGGTACATCCATTTCTTGCCTTGTACTCCTGCACGGCAACCTCCTGTTTCCACACAGGGCAGTCCTTGGAGTAGGCTGAGTGGCCAGCGTGACAGTTTGGGCATTTGAACTGGGCTGTGCAGCCCTTGTCCTCATGACCTTCTCCAGCACATCTGGCACACACAGTGTTCCTCTTGCAGACTGCCGCGCCGTGTCCATAACCCTGGCACTTGAAGCACCTCATGGGGTTAGGTATGTAGGGCCTCACTGGAACTCGTAGGTATCCTGCCTTCACATACTCTGGCGGTGTCCTAGTTCCAAATGTGAGGATAATAGTGGCGGTTTTGACCTCCTCACCATCCCTGCGCCTGGTAATGCGCCGGGCATGGGTGACTCCTTCAATGCCCTCCACTATTTCCTTCTCGGAACATTCCAGTGGGTCCCTAGAGCTGATTACACCTCTGCTGGTGTTCAGACTCTTGTGTGGCATGACTTCCACTTGGAGATCACAGAGTCTTCTGCATCTTAAAAGCCCATCAGAGTGTATCTTGCTATCAACTTCTACTAGAAGTTCCAAAGACTTGTGTAGCTTAGACACACTCTTGGGCTCTCCCACTACTGACTTAAGTCCCTTGTAGATGACAAAAGGGCTCATCTTTGTCAGACTTTTCCCCTCCTCTGTGCACCTAACCACCAGAAATGATGGCCAGGTAGCACAGCTTTTTGTGGCCTCCTCCTTTCTGTCTTCCATGCGGCGTCTCTTGCCCAGACATAGGTCTGGGGCAAGTAGTTTTTTTGAAGTTTTTTTTTCCATGGGTGTTATATATTAGTTCGGCACCTGTGCTCCCCACCCGCCATCGAGTCCAACAAGGGGACGGGCCATTCGGAAGTCCAGAATGAGCCCGCCAGGGCTACACAGGTGCTATACTCAGTCAGCTACTGCATCGGACATGTGCCCGATACAGCAGCTCCCTGATTGACCCTCTAGCCACCGCCCTCCAGCATAGGTCGAAGACCTATGCTGGTAGCTCGGCATGACCAGCGGTTGACCCAGAGCGGGCCATCTGGGCCTCAGGTCTAGGGGAACTTGGAGCCAAAGTATTGTGTTGTGGTGGCCTATCCTCAGATAGCCATCACTCAAACACCAGGATCTCTTTATCCCCCCTTACCCGTCGCAGTCCACGGCAAACGGACTGGTCTAGGACGTAGTGAGATATTTAGAGATAAGGAGACAGAGTGATGATCAATGAAGGCAGATTGAGGAAAGGAGGAGGCAGACACAATGATAGAAAAGAAGTAGAGCACTTTTGAGCTCCAAAAGTGCTAAGGAAAGAGGAGCGCAGTTTTAACGTCATGTCTCGGGACGCAGAAAGCAATAGATCTCTAGATCGAGTGCACGGAGGCAGAGATGCCCTTCAAAAGCAATAGATCTCTAGATCGAGTGCACGGAGGCAGAGATGCCCTTCAGAAGCAATAGATCTCTAGATCGAGTGCACGGAGGCAGAGATGCCCATCAGAAGCAATAGATCTCTAGATCCAGTGCACGGAGGCAGAGATGCCCATCAGAAGCAATAGATCTCTAGATCGAGTGCACGGAGGCAGAGATGCCCTTCAGAAGCAATAGATCTCTAGATCGAGTGCACGGAGGCAGAGATGCCCTTCAGAAGCAATAGATCTCTAGATCGAGTGCACGGAGGCAGAGATGCCCTTCAAAAGCAATAGATCTCTAGATCGAGTGCACGGAGGCAGAGATGCCCATCAGAAGCAATAGATCTCTAGATCCAGTGCACGGAGGCAGAGATGCCCATCAGAAGCAATAGATCTCTAGATCGAGTGCACGGAGGCAGAGATGCCCTTCAAAAGCAATAGATCTCTAGATCGAGTGCACGGAGGCAGAGATGCCCTTCAGAAGCAATAGATCTCTAGATCGAGTGCACGGAGGCAGAGATGCCCATCAGAAGCAATAGATCTCTAGATCCAGTGCACGGAGGCAGAGATGCCCATCAGAAGCAATAGATCTCTAGATCGAGTGCACGGAGGCAGAGATGCCCTTCAGAAGCAATAGATCTCTAGATCGAGTGCACGGAGGCAGAGATGCCCTTCAGAAGCAATAGATCTCTAGATCGAGTGCACGGAGGCAGAGATGCCCTTCAGAAGCAATAGATCTCTAGATCGAGTGCACGGAGGCAGAGATGCCCATCAGAAGCAATAGATCTCTAGATCCAGTGCACGGAGGCAGAGATGCCCATCAGAAGCAATGGTTACCAAACAGCCCCGCTCTAAGTGCACATTGTCACAGCTAGCAAGGAAACAAATGCATGGCGCATCGGCATGCTCTACGTTAAACGAAAGCAGTGATTAACCTTAATAACTAAAAACTCTTCAAGTGAACATTGGCAGATATTCGAGGGAAATTCTGACAGCTTTTAACGAATGTTTCCAAAAGAGCTACAGGTACAATGAAAAACAAAATCTACGAGGCCCTTTTCAATTCATCTTTTGTTTTGTTTTGACACTCTGGAAGTAAGACACACAATTTTCTATCGACTCTGTTCTTGGATGCAATAGTCGCGATATGTTAGCACTTTGTAATGGCAAATATTCAACACGCTGCATTCATTGCATGACAAAGTTGAAACAATTTGATTATTTTGTTTTTTTAAAGAGGAGGAGAGCGACTAAAACAGAAACAATAAGGGAAGAGGTCGAAAGAGAGAGGGAGGGAAACAATACAAAACTTAGTTTTAGATGTATGGAGTTTTTGTTTTGTACGATCCTACTCAGAGCTTAACAAGAGTCTTTAAATATGGATGAAGACACATTTCAGACGTCAGTAACCTAAAGCCCTTGAAGACACATCTGGGCAATTACGACTGGACCAATGGTAAACTGAGACTACAAGCCAACTAAGACGAATTCAAACTTCTAAATAAGGGTTCGAGTCCCGTTTCTAACATTCTTCTAAGGATGAGGGGTCACCTCTACTTAGTCTACTACAAGCCACGTTAGGAAATTCGAAACAGTTGTTGAATCTCTGATTTAAAGTCACTATATAATAAAATGAGTAAATTACATGTGACAAGCAAAAGGTAAGGTTCAAATAGTTACTTTCTACTCGATGAAAAAGTTTTTTAATTTATTTTTTTCCAAAGACTAATTCGTAGAACGGAATATCTCCTATGGCGACAACTTAAACTTTGCCCTCACGCTTGACCTTTAGCAGTAAAAAGAAACCTGGTAATCTTAAGAAACAAAAAATCTTGACGTTTTTATGTTAGACAGTGAAGTAGTTCCGTTCCATGCTAAAACCAAGAGAATATAACTCGGGGAAAGAGGTGCCAGATCAATGAATTACTACATTAGTTAAATCATTTGAGTAGCTTTTCAGTTTCCATTTCTTAATGAAGACACTCTTTTTTTTTTTAAAGAGTGTTATTAAAACAAGAAAATTTAAAAAAAAAAAAAGCTTAGATATGTATTTTTCTACGAATCACATTCCATTCAAAGGGCTTCATAAATTCTATTTTAAAAAAAGTATAAGCTTGCAGTTGTTAAGTTTACATACGAGGTATCAATAAAGTCTGTATCAGTATCTCACAGGCGGTGTGAATGTTTTGTATTTACCTAGTCACTATCTCTTCTACTTTTTGTTTCTGTCCCACGTTCTATACCTTCCTCTTGCAAGTCCATAGCTTTCAATACTCCCAAAGATCTCTCTGTCTCCCTCTCTCTCTCTCTGAAGATGAGTTAAAATAAAGAAACAAGCAAAATATTTTTTTAAAACTTCAAAAAAAATAATTGTGTAAAGTTTCAACTGCACAACCAAGAAACAACGTGTACAAAACAGTGTACCAGACACAGACAGATTGATTTGATAAAATCTTTGTGAAAACAGCACCAAACAACAGCAACAAGTAGATCCACTTGTAGTAGGTATAACAGAAACAGGTAAGGAAGATCTTATCGGTAGCTACTAGTTACTGGTTTCTCACGGTCATCAGGTATGTAGCAGGGCTAGGGGGTAACAAAGGGCGCTCACCCTGATGAGAGAATACCTTCTGCTGGATGAGCGATAAGTTTTCTAGCAAGACAACGACCGTACCACTCGCTGGCTTACTGCCTCATCCTAATTACACACCTAGCTTGGCCTTTGTTGTTTTTTCTTTAGTTTTTTGTTTTATCGCGTCGTTAAAGAACACAGGAAATGTGATGAAGAATAAGCGATCAGTTGTGTGGTAATAAACTGCGAGAAAAGAAAGAAAGAGAGTCAGGACACACTGTTTGTTAAATATAAAAAAAATCAATGAAAGCGTTGACGCAATAACTTAAAAGCCATTCTCGGATCTTAACCTAAATCAAAACAAAACAAGACATTTTATTAAGTAATCAATAAAGATAAAATGGACACTGGAGATAACCCATCTCTACAACTTATTCCAGTCCAACATCAACGTTCACGGCCTTTCGATTTCTATGTATCTCTCTCTAGCATTAGAGTCTACGGTACGAGCCAAATCGTTAGTAAAGCTATTATTTGTGTTACCCAAGTGGATGGTACTGAGGGGGGAAAAAAAAGGGGGGCAGGGGGTCTAAGCTGGTGCCAGAAAATAAATATTCGACCTTTCTTACTTACATTGGCAAGACTCAGCAGGGCCAGTTCTGACCGACTTACTAGCCCAGGGTAATGGGAACCAGGTCCGCGGATAACTTGAGATCTGGTTTCCTATGCTTACAGCACAGACTGCACTTGAGTCAGCTTGGTCTATTCTAGTGCACTCCGAGAAACAATGCTCATTTGCCAAATATTTATGTCAAACGTTAAACAAAATACTGCATCCAAATAGACATGGGAGAGTGAGGGAGGGGTGAGAGGGAGATGGGAGGAAAGGAAGAGAGACAGAGAGAGAGAGAGAGAAAGCATGGGAGAAACAGGGGTAGAGAAACAGACAAAAGACTATCAGACTTTTTATCATTCAAATATAGACAACTTGGAATTCATTAATTTAAGTTTCCACCAACAATAGTTAACTCTATTACGTCTGTTTTTCTAACTTTGCTAACTTGTCCATACACAGCATAGGGTTAAAAACACTTTTTAGAGCAGATACTAGTAGATTGTGTATCATGAGAGTATATGTTATAGCGTAGCCCTAATGTAAAGGGTAATTGGAAAATAAGACGCCACCAACACAAAGACCTAGGAGTTATTAAAAAAGTGATTCGAAGACAGTATCCCCCCACCCAACTCCGACATTCGCTGGAGTTACGATGCTTCCCCTCCAGTGAATTCCTAAGACTTCCGAATTATACATACAGTTGTAAGAAAACACCTCTGTTAGGTATTAATTGTTAAAATATACACAAAATCCGCGAGTATGGGGCCGCAAAAGGTGAATCGAAAATAGATGACAATAAAGATGTTGGGGGGGGGGGGGGGGCGTGTTAAACAATACACACGATGTTGCATCCTATCAATCCTATCTCACTGAGTTTCAGGGTCGTGTACTATTCACCTTCCTAGAGACCCTTATTGACATTGAAAGACACCAGACGATCAAAAGTGTTCATGAGATTGTAAGTTCTCTAGGCTCATTCATCAGTGGATTGCAACTTGAGCCAGAGTCTAGTGACTGCATGAACCTCGACCTATAAATACAGTTTCTAAGTTACGAGAGTAGCCATACACGTTCACCTTGCCGAGCGAGGTCAATTTCTTGTGACAGTAACCGCTCTCACACGTAGCACTGTTATAGACAAGAGTTGCTATTTTGAATCTAGAAGTGGATAAAGCTGATACAAAAATAAAGAACAAGAGCTTCATTCTGATTTGGTTCAACCTTGGTGCATCTAAGATACACACTAGTTGCTGAGTGGATTGGAACAAATCTTCCTAACACGAATGCAACATTTATTGGGAGATAAAAACGATTCGAACCCCCACTTTTTTGTTTCTACCTTCACACTAATTATGGAGCTGACTGAAAGCAAGGACACGCATCTTTACATTGGTGTCATGTATTTCATAATCGCTTCCCAATGTTTCGCTTTTCATTTTGTGTACGTCTTATAAACGTCACCCACACACACACACATTTCTACGCATTCTTGTGTTGTCAGGTCAAAGAAATAATTGGGCTAAATTTCAGCTTGATCCGAGATGGGGTGTTGGAGAAATAACGTGCACAAACTTTTTACCGGACATTTAGTTGATATAAGCTTTGTAAAAATAAGTTCGGGCTCAATTGCCTAGTCAAGATGGTGCGTGCTAGGATTCCATAGAACGAATAGCGGCTAACAACACACTGTTCAATTGACAGTGCATTGGGTTCACTGTCTCCCAGGGGACGATTAGTGGATAATTACGGTTCATTTGGGATGTTTAGTTGGATGATTAGAAGGATGATCGATCTCGCTGTAGTACAGCTCGGGTAACAGTCAATAAGAAGGAGAGGGTAAAATCTGTCCACCAGGAGAACCAATGTTGACTCACACGAATTTGCAACCTGCTATTTAGCGGAGGTGTAACAAATCACGGCAATGACAGGGGCGGTCCATTCATAGGAAACCGACATCACTGTAGAGTGACTTCGGGAGGAGGGGCATTTCCATTCAAAGTGGCCGAGTCAAGACTACTGAGACAATGATGATATGTTCAAATCCTGCTGGAGAGGCCAACAATTTAAATATTTGTATATCAACACGTACACATGCCTCTACGCTCCCCCTTCCTACCCCCCCCCCCTTAACAACAATGCCTCGAAAGATTCCGAGGTTCTTCTGTTGAAGAGGTTGGTCGTTGTGCTGGCCACATGACACCCCCGTTAAATGTCGACCACAGAAACAGATGACCTTTACGTCCTCTGCCCTACAGATCGCAAGGTCTGAAAGGGTGAAAAGGGATGTTTTACTACTGAAGCGACACCTAGGATCTCAATGTCCACATAGTTACATTGTCAGTCTAACTGGGATTAGCTTCTAGATGCCCATATGCGTTCTAACCAACACAAATAAAGGGGCGAAGGAGATGGTACTTCAGACAAAGAATGGCTGGATGTATGGCTGGATGAAGAGCTACTGAAGGTCCTTTACGGTCAACGTGTGGAGAAAATACTTCCACGAATACCACGAGTATCCCCCCCACACAATATTTTCCGATCACCCTAAGCTCGCCTCCCCTTCACACTGAAAAGACTGATGGGTTAAGTGGGTTCATTACAGACAAAAAGTGGCTTGTCCGGACCCACCCCGGACACGTCCACTCGAAGTCGGGTTACTTTATCTCCTGATTTCCAACACCGCCCTCCCTCCCTCCCCTCTTCCTACGAACTAGTATTGGTAGTGTATCCTCTAACTTAGCCTTGTTCAAGTTCGCTAGATGAAACCTCTCAGCGCTGACCCTCGTTGGTTTAACACATTCATTGTTAGATATTTATAGTAATGTTGGACAACTTCCCCGTTGACATCTAAATATTCACATGATCACATCTAAATATTAGTAACTAAATATTTGAGATCGATTGGCAACATTTCACAGCAAACAATTGTCTACCTAGCCTATCTAAATGCTTGACTATATAAACCCCCCTAGACAAATTATAATCAACTATACACAGAATATTTCATGATTTAAATGCTACTGTAAAGATCTTTAATAGTAGTTTAAAGAATGATGATTAAAATAGTATTATCATTATTATTATTTTGCGATACCTGAGCCTAGAATTGATTACTATTTGATGCGAGACACCAATTAATTGGTACAGAGTTAACAGTGTGACTTTAACGCCAGAATTGGCTCACGTGAACAACGACAGCTGTGACTTGGACATAGTGAACGACTACCACCAGACATTTATGCACAAATGTTCAAAGATAAGCGACAGGACCGAGTTCAGTCTCAGCCAAAATGAAAAGCTCATTCATTACGACTGAATCTGGTCGAAACTTTAGCGCCAGGATACCCGGAACTTGAACTGTCTTCGTCCTCCCAAAGATTGACTTGGTTTGTATGGCATTCTAAACTATGGTGTGGTGAAGGGCACAACTTTATGTCTAGAGACGAAGCTTGGAAGATATTGATGAGACTAGGAACATAAACACTTTGTCGAGTCGACACTTTGGAGGATGACAAGTTTGTAGTTGTGGACGCTCCTATTGATGTTAATGTGAGAGAGAGAAAGAGATAGATAGGGTGCGTTAGAAGATTTTTAGATGAAAGATCAAGCGATATAGTGTAGTCCTGTATGCGAGGCACGAACTGAGTCCAAGGCGTTAATTTAAAGGTCTAAGGAACAAAATCATTTTAATCTATTGACATTAACTTGCGACAAGCTAAATAACTTAACAGTCGCCATACTATATAGAAATTGAACCACATGAGATTCACTCGCTTCAGTTATGTCTTTAAAGAATTATATAATTAAAAGTGGTTACACTGAAATGTATTTGTCCATGCATACTGCTGTCTTTAATTAGCCCGACAGTGCAGCTTTTGCATAGTACTTAAAAGACATTTATTTGGTTTTCTAGAGTATCTAGTAGCATATACTATTTGTCACGTCCCCAGTGACACCTCATTGTTCACAAAATGAGGACATTGTACCTATCTCAAATCATACACCTCATTGTTCACAAAATGAGGACATTGTACCTATCTCAAATCAAGTCAGCGCACTCACGCTTTAATGCCAGAAAGATGCCGATTAAAGCTTAGTTCAAGGCTACAGCAGGGAAACATAATTAACCTAGGTTAAATCACAAAAACAATTAAAAGGAAAATTAAATGTAAACGGGTCAAGGATGGGTATTGAATTGTCACTGTTCTTTATCCTAAAGAAAGATATAAAAGGCGGAGTGTTAGCGTGAGACGAGGGAGAGAGCTAGAAAGTTAGACTTAGCAGTCGCTAGTTTAAAGTAAATATTTACTCATTTTATTGGTCATTTTCACTGAATCCTGTACCTGTTTCATATATCTTTGTACATACATTTATTGTTTCAAGTTCAAGTTTTAAATAATTAAAACTCAAGAAAACCTTTCAGCACTTTGTTACTTCATTGATTATTAAAGTGTTTGAACTATAATCAAGGCACCTCCGAACCCACATATGTCACAAGTTTATAGCATCAAGATCTTCAAGTCAAATAAACATAAGAAACACGTGACACTATTGATGTCATGAATGAAGCAGTGGCACGGAGGCAGAAACAAACAAACAAACGACTAAATTCTTACCTAAACAGACCATGTGTGTGACACTATTGATGAGCATTAGTTTAGGTTCAACATTATCTCTTCCATTAATATGCCAATACAATCTTTTTTGCACGTGTGACATATATCTAATCTTTCAAACATTCTGAAGAAAAAAAAACGATTCCACAAAACTGGTTTACTATGTAAACTAGTTACGGGTCAGTGGAAACTTCTTTTCTAAGATTCTATTCCATGGGGCAATAAAAATGTGGGCAAGGTACATAATTGATCTATTCAAAAACACACGACCTGTCTAAACTTTCCTTAATCTACTGGTATCTGGATGTTTCCAATCTCCCAATAATACTAAGCGAAGTCTTTGCAGTAAGGCAACGTTATGGTGGTAACATCCCGAACGCCCGATATACTAAGATATACATTATATAATAATCAGAGCCCTGAAAATGTTTGTTCACGAACTCCGTTATTTATACACGAACTAACCTACACCCTCTCAGGCTTCAACTACTACAGATGGAAGCTGCAGGAAATGATTTATTGGAAAGCATATATGTATGTGGAATTAATGTTTCGCGGGGATTTACACAACTTTACAGAAAAACGTGAGATCCTCTAGAGTGCAACAGCTGGGTAGGCACGGGTGATATGGGCGAGTACTCCCACAACACAGCCTGTGGACACATGGCAATGGGATTCCTCAACTGGAACACTAACAAACGTCTCGTCGGTAGCATTTGACTATAACAACAACATCAATGTTGTACATTGTTGTATGTGTATATATATATATACCGATCTCTATGGCGACATCTTGGCGCCGTAGTGCAATGGAGAAGCACTGATGATAAAAGTTAAAAGGACTATAGTGTTGTGAGATAGTCAGAAGATAACAAATGTTTTTGCATAACTACATTTCACAAACCTTCTTTAAAGATGGGACCATCAGTAATACATTGCCTAAGGGAGAACAGCTCGTTTGACATTTTTAAAATTTTAATGTTTTGCAAACACATACTTTAGTAAGGTTCAAAGTAGAGCGATACTAGAGAGAGAGAGAGAGAGAGATATGGATCTTGACCTATTCTAAGTAGAACTCAAATAATGTTTTGTTTTTAGTAACGTTCAACTATATGTAATGTGCTGAGAGGCTTGTACAAATATAATGAAATGGGGGCTTTGTAAATGTTAAGAAATGGGATATTCTGAAATGTAATTGAAATAAGAGCTTTCGAAATGAAGTTGGTGCTAAAAATGGAAGAAGTTGTACTAACATATAGGACAGAAGAGAAGTTCAAAATACTGAAAATGAAATGATTGAGCAAAATCTTGCTACGACGTTCTCAAATGTGGGGAAGAAGAGAAAAAACATAGAGCTCGCAGGAGGGAGAGTGCCACTATCTGAGGCCCTTGTCTGCACTAGTGTGTGTTGCGTGTGTGTGTCTTATTCACTGGGTGTTTAGTGATATTTCATTGGCGCTATGCACGAGATGTGTACACACTCGGGTCTGCCTAGTGGATTATGCATGCACTCGCGAGAACGTATCGAGACCATACCTACTGGGACAAACAATGGAGCCCCAGCCTCTTAGCTCTCCCCTCTCTACTTACACTCGCGAGAACGTATCGAGACCATACCTACTGGGCACAAACAATGGTGCCCCAGCCTCTTAGCTCTCTCCTCTCTACTTACACTCGCGAGAACGTATCGAGACCATACCTACTGGGCACAAACAATTGAGCCCCAGCCTCTTAGCTCTCTCCTCTCTACTTACACTCGCGAGAACGTATCGAGACCATACCTACTGGGCACAAACAATGGAGCCCCAGCCTCTTAGCTCTCTCCTCTCTACTTACACTCGCGAGAACGTATCGAGACCATACCTACTGGGCACAAACAATGGAGCCCCAGCCTTTTAGCTCTCCCCTCTCTACATGCACTTGCAGTGTATTTTTGTATTTTAATTCCCATACCCTCACCGTAAAAAAATATATATATATTAACAAATCAAAACGTCTCCTTCTAAAATCTTTTCAGAACTAATGTATGTGAAATGATTACCAACATTATAACATAATGGCAGCTGCGACCAGACGTGCAGACGTTAAAGGCAATATAGAAGCCATTAACAGTTCGCGAGCCACCCCCTTACACCTTTTCAATATCACGCCAAATCTGTCTTTAGTTAACAAAGTTAATCAATAAAATCCCCCTAGCAAAAAAAAAAAGTCTTCAATTGGTCTACGAGGCACAGGTGCGACCGACTGAGTGCAAGAGTTAAGTAGAACATGTTTTTATTACACGTTGAAACAAAAAGTGTATATGCCATCAAAGACGGAACTATGTTCAAATCTACTTCAAGTGCATGGCATCGACCATATTATGGAAGTGCAGTCGTCATTATTTTAAGTAAGGGCGAATGAATACGGACTAATCACTAAAGCTGAGTTTCTTCCATCTATTGACTAATATCTGTAAAACGGATTCGATTGCCTACGAGATGTGTGTCTGTGTGACAGGATAGAATCCTACTACTTGAGTTGGATTTTGGGGAAACAAAACGAGGGTGGATGGGGAGGTAGATTTTGTAGGCAGACACATTGATTGTTTGAAGATACTGTTGAACTCTCAAACAAATATTTCTACGAATGTTACATCTATCCTGCATATAAGTGAAGACAGTAATAAAAAGTTATGTATTTATTGGTCCCGAAATATTTTGATTCTGGATATTTTGAGACAAAAAATCCAACTGAAGACTTAGTTTGGAAAAAAAAAAGGTAAAATAAAAAAAAGAGGCCGAGTCTCGACTGTTTAAAGGGAAAAAAAGCACTAAATCTGTGTAGAGGCGTGGGTATAGACAGATGTAGATCTAACGACATTAGCTCATGAAATCCAGAGGCCTAAGATTGTAAAACAATTGCATGAAAAGTGAACATTTGCAAAGCAGGTCACGTTGTAGTCTGCTCTATTTTTGGCTCACGTCTGCTGACTAATACTTAGTTCATCGAACAGAATAGACTTTTTTTTTTTTGGAAGAGGAAGGAGACATCATTGCTCCGTGACATTCAATACAAACAAGAGGACTAAACTATTTACACTGGTCTTTCTAAATAAGCGACAAACAGAAGGGAAAAAAAAAAAGTCTACGAGAATGAGACAAGGGACAGCATGAGGTACGCTAGGGCTATAAGTGGTGTATGTACAATGTAGCATTCAACTGGATGGCGGGGAGGTTAGAGTAAACAGAAGGTTTCTACTTTAAAGACGTTGAAACTACAGCAGACGAACTAGCCTGTAACTGGAATTGAAGTAGTGGGGGGGGGGGGGGGGGGGGGAGTGGGTATGGACAACGCTTGGATCAATCAACCAATATATAGCAGGTAGGGATGGGCAGTGACTAACTACTTTCAACCACAAACTCGCAATCTCCTATCATGATGACAAACACTTTTAAAATGTCTTTTAGATGCGCATTGATGTCGATATGAATTGGGCTTAACAAAATGTCATCAATAAGAAATTATATATGCATCACAAACGTGAGGGGGGGGGGGGCGATGGCTGTGTGTTTTAAGAGGATGATTCACTTTCTCACGTGCTGAAGTAGAGCAAAAAAGTCACACAAATAATAGCCAAAATAAAAAAAACACAAAAAAAAAAATGGGGGAGGGGGATTATATGTAAAAAAATGTGTACTACCCATTTATTGTTTCATTATTTTTAGCTACAAGTGCGAATGGTGGCCATCAAGGATCATAATCTCATGTATGAAAATAATGAACATAAAAAAATTAAAACAATGAATTTAATGTAAACAAAAATGGATGAAATTGTGATTTTAAACAAATCTATAACAGTATTTTATATTAATTAGAGCTTTTAAGACATTATTGTCTATTGTGCATTCCTCTATTAGATGAAAGTATAGATTAGATTTTAAATGATACAGCAAATACTGACACCAATATATATAATATTTGAAATGTTTAAACACAAAATCAATTTGATTTAAATGCAGCTAATGGTAGTACTGTGATTATAAATATATTATATAAGCTATGATTTAAAAACTCAATCAAAAGAATTTTTTTTACTCCACTAAAATTTGAGCTGATGTCACAAAATAGTGTTAACAACTATCTGTCTATTACATATAATGAAGCAGTCACATTAGACTTATGAACAGAGAATTTAATTTTACATATATAGGTATAATAATGTGTGAAACATCTTGGAAGCTGTTTTTTAGAGTACTGTTCTATAGAAAGGAGACTAAGGGAATTCAAAAACATCAGAAGGCCTAGATCTATATTATTCTATATCCTAGTCTCCATCTCTCTCATTTTTAAGTATCACCTACTACAGTTCTACATACAACATAAATTGCAACTTTTCAAATTGAATAATATTGAAATATGACAGCATACGATTCTTCCTCTTGACTTTATGTGAAACCTTGCACTAAAATCTATTTAGGTGATTAATGGACTCAAACTGAGGATAACTATCAGATCTTTACATTCTTATTCTCACTGCATTAGTGGACCTCTACAGGCTATGCACTCTATTAATGTCTGAATTTTATAGGCTTGGCTTGAATCAGCAAGTTCAATTAGAACTATGGTTTTAGATTTATCTAGGTCTCATATTCATCTTTAAAATTTTACAATAAAGGTTTAACTATATCTAATTAATACTATTAAAGTTTTTTTTAATTCTAGGTATCTAATTTATTGGTGTATTTATAATTAAGATTCTAATCAGCGTAATAATTAGTAATGTGTGTTTGAAAGTTTTTTTTTAGGATATATTAATAAAATTGAAATAAAGCTAGACTAAATACTAGACCTAATAATCCTAATACTAATAGATTTTATTTAACAGATTCTATCTAGAATCTAGATGTACTGATGACTCATGTAGATCTAGAATTTAGATTTGTCTTGATAACATAGAATAGATTACTATGAAAAAAATGTAATGTGTTATAGATCTATGCTAGATCTAGCTCTATTTACCTCTGCGGGGCGTACATGTTCACCAGTTTCTACTGAATCAATCCTTTTAACTTCTAATCCATTGCCACTACTTAGAGCAGAAGACGAAGGCTGACTATTGAGAGAAGGGGAAGTTGTCAAATTTGATAAATCCTTCTTTGGGCGAAAACAAACAGCATCTGGCAACTCATCGAATTTAAAATCGTTTGCATCTACAGAAGAATCTACTTGAAATCTTCTTTTGGAATCCGGCATCTGGGATGAAACTTTTGTATCTTCACCATTCTTCGGCTGTTGCGGTGGTGAAAGTGTTGTTACAGTCACTGTTGTTGGTAGCGCCTGCAACAACAAACGTGCAGAATCCGATCTTTGGTATCGGTCTTTTTTACCTTTATCCTGTGTTTCATGTGAATCCTGTTCATCGAAATGTTTTCTAGCTTTCACAAAATACATTTTACTCCATTAAATTGAATTTCATTAGCACATAGAAGGCCAAACAATAGTTGTTCACACATCACAACTTCTTTTGTTTTGCCCCCCTCGCCATCTTTTTAACCCCAGGGTCTTGAAATATAACCATTTCCGGAGCATCAGTTGACCTACTAAAAAGAAACATGAATGAAAGGGGCGGAGCTACGGGTAAAAGTTTGACTAGTTAGGTACGCGGAAGAAAAAAAAAAAGAAAAGAAAACAACAACGAAGTTTCGACAAAACAGTAAAACAGACGTAAAAATGGTAATAAGTCAAAGAGATTAATGAATACCTTCTAGATAAATGGATACATTTCAAAGAAAGCTTTTTTTAGAATAATAATAATAAGGCTTTAGCAAAGATTCTCAAACTAGGCGTCTTCGAGACGACCATAGGGGTCTGCAGAAAGAAGAAAATTGTAACCCATAAAATGACTTCTTCGCTAAAAGCCAGTTTATCCTATCGGATAATCTGAATAACAATCAACTCGCAACGCACGACTGTTTAATAAGTCTAATCTATAACCACCTGCTAAACCAAAGTTTTGAAGACATTCTTCACTTGGATATATCCCTATAACTCCAATCCAATCACAGATAAATCCATACTAATACAATTTAGGGTTGCGCATGTTATTGAAATATACTTAAACGAGAAACTTAAGACAATGTCTGAAAAAGGATACCAAAAATTCTGGTTTCAAAAACAGATTCCAATTTTATATCCAGCATTTTATGGGTAGGCCTACAGAAGTTGTTGGCTGCTTTCACGTCTTCTTGTTTGGTAAAACGTAGATGCATTGCAGTAGGCCTAATGATCAGGGGCGGACTGGCTATATATTGTCAGTTAACGAAAAAGAGGGATGAGAGAGGTTAAGTGAGAAAACATTGATATAACGCAGCAATAGGCGCTCCAATTAGCTCTTTAACAATACTTAATAGAAATTAACACATACACACAGCCGCGAAATTGCAAACCGCCCAACTTATTCACATCTCAATATGGGTATAAAGTTCTACTTTCTGCGATTTGAAAAGAAATAGTAAGTTTATTTTTGTTTATTTTTAAAACATAGATCTAAAAATACTACACTTAAAGCTTACAAAAAAAAAATTATTTAATTAAAAAATAAATCTAGATCTAAATAAATTATAATTAATGGCAAACTTATGCTTGGTATGAAGTCATTAATGATGAAAATTATTACAAATAATTACAATAATTTATATAGCGCTGTCACATCCGATATTTAATGAAAGGAGATTTAATTTATATTTTTAATAATGGGTCATGGTATATTCATATACAAATCGCGTTTTTGAGAATGTACTAGGAGGAAGCAAGAGCTTTTCACATTAATTAAGTACCTCTTTATCCGTTCTGCTTTCTCTTATCTTTTAATGGAATGGGTTGCCTGAGTCAGCCATGAAACCAATGATTTAGCATATTTTAAATCACAGATCAACGTGCATCACTAGATTGACACATGAAATGCGTAGGACGTAACTATCTTATTTTTTTAAGAAACGTCTGTAATCTATAAGTAATACCAAAAAGCTTCAAACTCATTCGTCTGCTATTGTATTGTTTATAGTTTCCAGACTACATACATGTATAATAGAAAACATTATGTAATCCTACGAATGCATCCATCCAGTTTTCGATGCCTTATCAAACTGTATTTATTTTGTAGAGAATTAGGCTTACATCTATAATATAACACATGGGTGTGGTCGGGAGTGGAGGGGTTCAAACCATCACTTGCCTCAGACCTCATTGTCTGAAAGGGAAACTTTACTTACTGCCCCAGTGCAGCCAACTTAAGCAAACTACAGTCTCCAAATTTCATGAGCGTAGCCAAAAGGGGTTTTGTGGTTGCCCTCCCCCCTCCAATACAAAAACTAAAGCATTTTACCATTTTCTACCAGTCGCTGAACTCCATTGAATAGCAAATTAATTTTTTTATTTTTTTTAGCAGAAGAGTAGCAGGCCAAGTTTAGAGTAGGCCTAGGCCTATATAAATGGGTCATAGACTCAAACGTGTTTGATAATCTCTGATCTATAGGACTACAGGGCTATTCGATTAGATCGCTTGTAACGAAACAGCTTTTAAAAAAAAGCAATGCCATTAAATTGATTTGAAATTTGAAATATCACGCTCATATCTGCAATATTTTAAGTTTCAATATCACTGCCTGGTATGGCAATCTGAGCATTAAAAATAAGAATAAACTTTATAGAATCCTAAATGCTGCTGGTAAAATCATTGGCAAAAAAACAAACCCAATTTGGGGCTGTTGTTTGAGACAAACATCTATAAAAAAGCTAACAAGATCCTCGAAATAAAGAATCGCCCTTTGTGTCAGGATTTTGTGATTTTACCATCACAAAAAAGATACAAGACACCGATAGCAAAGACAAACAGACACAAACACTCTTTTGTTCCCCTAGCAATCAAATCATTAAATAAGAACAATCTGATATAAACTTTGTCACATGTAAATTATGAGTGAGTCTGGTGTGAATGTACACTTTGGTTTCTTATAGTTATAATGTTTTTTGTTTGGTGTAATGCACAAATTGTAAGACAAATTTCCATACGGACAATAAAAATTATTATTATTATTATAAAAATGAGCAATATAACAAGATTGGCCATGTCCTTCGACATTTATAAATACCCGCAAGGTCGGCGTACTAGGCTATACACAATTGTATCTTATAAATTACAGACGTTCTTTCAAAACAGAAGATAGTAGCCTACGCCCTACGCGTATGCTTGTGCTAATCTAGAGACATTCGATTTAGGCCTATAACAGATGCTAGATCTAGATCCAAAGAATTTTAAGCTATAGAAATAATATAGATCTAGATCTAGTCAACTAGCTAGCAACACAGTTCAACTATATGGACGTTGCCATAAAGCCACATCTATACATTTTCGCCTTTCGACAAAGTACGCAGTAAGGGTAAACAAAAAAAGCAGTTTAGGGTTGCGCCATTTAATGATATACGCTGAATCGATAGATTAGTAAACAAACGACCGGCCACTTTCAAATATTCTATTGTATAATGTCTGTAAACTATAAAATATTTTACATGTTTTTGATTTTCCCTCAGATTTGAAGGTAATTAAGACTTATACATCCTAGCCCGAACCTTACGCATGGCGGTTGGCAGGGGCCGTCGAAGGTCGGTCTGTAGTGCATACCCGGGAAACCAGCCTAGATGTCCAGCAAAAGTCCTCCTTTTTGGGGTCGCGTCATACATCGGGCGGCATTGCCCTAAAATGTAAAAAATGCCCGGATTTTTTTATATTTTTTGATAATAATTGGATATTAGGCCCACTCATCAATCGAGTTCATGGCTGCCTGGTCGTGCGGTATCCGCGCTGGTCTGTCGTCTTGATGGTCCCAGGTTCATACCCCACCCACTGATATTCCCTGTCGTATTGCGACTAGGAATTAGATTATCTTTAACTCTGAAGGAGCATCTGTAAAACATACAACGATGATTCTAAAAACTTTCCTTCATAATTGCAGGAACTCACTCCCAGACTGCAGAAAGATGACTCAGTTTTGGACAATCTCCTTCTCTGGTGTTTTCAAGGCTGTTCAAAAGAAACACTCAAAATACAACAAGATCTCTTATTGTTTATTGCATTCCGAGACATAATACCTAAATTGAAAAAGTGTTTTTACAGATCAACGCGCGAGGGTAATACGTCTCAGGGTCCAGCGAGAGACATTTTTCACACCAAGTACAATCTGAAAAAAAAAATGTTTTGCATGGAGTTCCACAAGTAGCTTATGTTTGTACTTACTACTGGAAAATATGTCTATGAAATACGATATTAAATATAAGAGTTTTACAGACTTTGTTTCATCAAATAGGCATACAACGTAATCCTAATTTTTAATGTCGACTATCTTGCTTATCAAGTCACTCTGTCTTCTGGTCAAAACTGTGTACGTTGTATCTCACACTTGTCATATGCGCCACTCCGTGGTTCTTCTTTGGATCTCAAGTTTCAGTGCATTAATAAATAATCTCCATCTACCCAAATTCATACTAACAGATAGTAGATAACAGGAGATCACGAGAACTGCTTAATTATGTATACGCGAACATTTAACATGACCACTGTTCATGGGAATATCAACAAGTGAATGCTTATAAATCACTTCCTTATTTGTGGCAGAAAGATTTTTTGTTATATTTTCACAAATGGACAGCTATGGAATGACAGTATATAGACATGAGAAGAATGAGAGAGAGAGAGAGAGAGAGAATGTGCAATTAAATGAAGGAGCAAAGGAAACAAGAGAGGAACAGAAACCAATATTCCAGTGGCTCTAGGAGATACTACTTCTTAAGTTGACATCACTTGTGTAGTGAACATGATGACAAGTTACATTGTATTGGTGGCCAGTCTTCAAAACTGTTCACATCAGTCTGGATAATAACCTGTACTTTAACAAAAAAAAAAAATTGTATTTAAGGTATGAGTAACTAAAATAGTTAAATCTATTCAAGCAATCAACTGATACAAGTTTATTTCTTTCTCAATTTTATTGCACATAAAAACAAAACATTATCACAATAATTTTTTTAAAGTAAAACTAAATGAATCCTACAAGTCAACAACAGGCCTATAATATTTGTCAAAGCTTAGGGCAATATTTGGTGCGCTAATAATGAACTTCTTAGTGATGCAATGTGTCCAATGTGAAGGACATGCGAGACATGAAGAAGAAAGTGAAGGGAGACAACAAAAACAAAAAGGAATCCAGGGAGACAACTTCAAAGATGGATCAATGTCTCTCTAGGACTTGTAACTTTTTAAAGATTCTTTTCGGAGGGGAAGGCAAGGCATGAACTCAGTCTCACTGACAACAATATTGTGACTATGAAAATAGAAGAGCACTAAAAGAGCTCTGCTAGTGCCCCTTCATTTTGTGGGTAATGCAGACCAATATTGATCACATGCTGCTAAGGTTTGTCCTACTGATAGTTTGCCCACATGAGCTATGAGAACAAGGGAATATGGTGCTGAGTGGTAAGGTGCCAGAATGCCAAGCCAAATGCATACAATTTAAATCATGCGCTGGAATCTTAACTTAGGATGCAATTTAGACATAGAAAATAGGAAGTGTAGCCATCAATGGTTAACCATTAAAAAACTAATCTCAACACAGTAAGAGCCTTGACATGCCACAAACTAGAGAAAGCAAAATATTTCAAGTATATAAAATAATGATCATGTTATACAAGGTATTGTATACAAAGATACAAGGAGCTTAATACTGACTTAAGCCAGCTGAAGCACTGTCAAAATGTATTTTTATTCTGACAGCAATGATCACACTGAAACAAGATTATCACCAACTAGCCAACAAGACTGTATCACATTATGGTCAAGGGGTTCTTTATTTGCTGGCCTTCAGCTTGCGGTAGTGGCTGCTCAAATGTTGTAGCTTCACAGGGAAAGGAACATTGTACTTTGTGTATAGGGTTTTGATTTTGTTCATGACAACCTCCAAAAGGAACTGAGCATTCTTAAGTATCAACACATGCTGAAAGTAAACATTTGGTAAACAACATGAGAAAAAAATCTTATATCTCACTTTCAGATGTAAATTGTTAACAATTAAATATTACATTATAACATATCTTTGTAAAGAAAATACAAAACAATGACAAACAAAAAAAGCAGCACAGAGAGAATTGAGATATTAGGGAAAACTATTCTGTAAACGAGACATGTTGTACTTAAGAAAATATTTTGTACAATAAATCAAATTATCTTTAAACAATGTTATTAGGCTTCCAATGAAAAAAAAACCAACTGAACCGCCAATTAATTTCAATTCAGAATAATTAGTAATAAATACCTTCTCTCAAAAGCTTAATACAATGTTCACACTAATAAGGAAGAAAAAGAATTTAAACACAGAACATAGCTTTTCAATAATTCTTATCTTATAGATTACAGAAGTTACTTTTAAAAAGATGATAATTTTGTCATACGCATTTCATATGTCAATCTAGTCATGCACGTTAATCAGTAACAAAATTAGTCAGGTCAAGTCAATATCCAGCAACCAATCCCACATCCTGTTTGGTTGTGTGATATGTCCTTAGACTATTGTCATGCCTGCCATCATCTCCATTCTCGTGAAGATTTGAGGTAGGAATAACTAATCTTCATTTCTGAAGGAAAGTCCCAAACTCAAGAAATATTTCTTTTAATTTTGTTTTCGTTAAAAACTACACTTTTTATTAGGTTTATTTAAGAAATTTAGGAAATAAAATAACATGTTAAATTGAAATGGTGACCCTGGAAACTAAAAGATAAATCACCAATAAACACTTTTGACAACACTCCAAAGGCTAGAGAAATTCAAAGAAAACTAAGATAAAAAATAGCAGCTAAACTTCTGTGCTTAATCAAGATGAAAATATGGAAAGTGTTTGTTTGTTTTACATGTCAGAGATGTTCTTTCAGAATTAAAGATAATTACATCCTAGATGTGCAGAATGGTGGTGTGCAGGGTTGGAATCAGGTATCATAGAAATGACAGTCCAGAGCACAAACCACTTGACCAGGCAGCCATACTAGGGTATTGGTTTAAAGCTAGTCCATAATTAAAATACATTTCTAAAAGCCTATTTGGGGTTACCTCTTTTTTCAATTGTTCTGATTGCAAGGAATGCTCAATATGAGTTATTTGTGCCTTGAACACAGTGGTTATAACATCAGCACTGCTGTCCTCCTGTTCACTAGAGTGTAGTTTCAGAAGGTCCTCGGCAAAGGTGACAATGACTTTAGCAAACTGGATGGAGTTCATGGTGATGGCAATGAAACATTTGTCTGTCAAGAAAATCATGGTAAGAATATATCTCTAGGCAGAGTTGAGACCTGTTTAAAAATTATGAATGCTGGCAAATCAAAGTTGTATTTAGAGATGGAGGTTAGCTTCTGCACCTTTGGTTAAGTAAGTACAAAGTGTCAAAAAAGTAATCTATTGCTGTAAATTTATGGTCAGTAACTCAATGGAGATGATCTAGATTTGTATCTCCAGTGAAGATGAGATGATGAAACAAACACATACACAAGAGTCTTTGAGTCTTGGACTGGAACTCTGTGGTTACATCTATCTGCAGATTCACTGCACCTCCGTCTTAACAATAACTACCAGACAACTTCTCCGGATGATTGTCACTCATTGCCACACAGTAGCTTCTCAGTTCATACAAAAGTCATCAGTGGTGACAACTTTATAACAGAACAGTGACTCTTCAGGATAAAAGGAATCTCTTTTTCCGTTCAGCAGAACCTGTTTTTCTCTTTTACACTTGGAAAGAAACTGCTATCACTAGCACTATGTCTGGGCTTAGGCTCTAATTGGTGATGGTTGGCACTCTAGGGGTGCAAGAATAGAACTACAACAATATAAAGGAGTCAAAGAAGTAATATATAGGAGTAAGAGAAGTACCATAGAAAGAAGTCAAGTAAAATGTTACACAGAGACAATGAACTAATAGAACAATGAACTAATAGAACCAAAGTGCTGATGTTTCAGCATTAAATATTGAATTTTATTTTCATTTGGGATTACATGATTTTTAAAAATGGTTTGACATTATTGTCTGATGAAAAGTTTGTAAAGTTTATTGAGCAAACATTCTTGTTTTGTGTCCAGCATTTGGAAAACTGTTTAATAAAAAAAACAGTGATAATTACCAAAAATGTATGGAGTTAAATCATATCCGGTGGTGGCTACGTCAGCAATGTACTTATCACAGTCAGCCTGAGTTAAATGGTTCATTGGTCGCCAGACATCATCCTGATAGAAAAAAAAAACAAAATTAAAAAAAATTCTCTAACCATGCATTATACTTTCTAGGGATAGCTAAATTCAGGATTATGGCTGATGGAAATAGATAATCAATACCTTCTAGGTGTAGCTGAATTCATGATTATGGCTGATCAAAATAATTATAAACTCAATTTTCAGCTGAAATATGAGTTAGCATTTGAAAGGATAAAAAGTACAAAAATTGATTTACATTTTGTTAAATAGATTGCGTTGCGAAATTTTGATTTCCAATAACAATAACATTTAACCATAAACTGATGCAACTTGTGTGCTCAACATTAATTTTGTTTTCTTCTGTAAATTTTTGACAAAATAAAAATGGAACTATAACATTTGGTTTCCTGTTCCTTCATGCCTGTTGCTTTCCAAATGTTTTTTTTTTCTAAAAGGACAAAAGTTCAGATTATATAAGGTAAAAAAAAAAAGTAATGTTTCTATCAAGCTATACAATTCTTGGGCCAATAGTTACTAAAGTTTTGACTAAACTTACTTTCACCAACAAATACCAGGTCATAAAGAAACTTCTCAATTGAAAAGCTCAGCCTCTGACTGGTTTTGAACTTGTATTGTAACAACCACTTTATTTCCTTTTGAGACTAAACAACCTATGAGGTATTTGTTCTATGACCAATGGCCATCACAGTGACCAACCACATTTGCTTTTCTAAACTAAAATATATTAGCTGTTGGACCCATAAAATTATAAACATAAACCAAGAATTATTTTGTATAAACTAAACAATCGTTCAGAATCCAAGTACCAACTCTATGTCAGGATGCATTTATTAAATGTGTGAACTAAAAAGGAACTTACATGGGCTCTGTATTTTATGCCCTCTATAAGTTGATCTTTAGTCTCTTCTATCACATTCTGAATTGAAATATCTAAAAGTGCATCTAGACAGAACTCAATGTCCAGCCCTATTGTGCTGAGCTAGAAAATCAGATAAAAAAAAGAACAGCTACAGACAAATATTGTTATTTTTTTTTTTTATATGTCCTTACTTTTTAATGAAAAGTAATATGTAATTTCTAAAGGTTAAAGTATAAAAAAAAAGTTATTGAAAAAGAAATACCAATCAAATAGAATAACTGCATTATGGTTTACATTACTTAATTAATTGGTCGCTGTGGTAATTAAACTAAAGAACATGAAAAAAAAAAGATTAAAAAGAACAAATGGCAACTAATCTGAAAATATAATTTTTTTTGGAAGGAACATCTTTAATTTATACAATAAGATAAAGCATTAGTATTTACACCATCATATTCTCAGAATAGAGGACAAGAGGAAGGCCACTGAAATCATGGATTGATGCAGTAAAAGCAAATCTTCAAGAAGAAGGTCTCCTACTTCACCCAGCCTTACATCTTGCTGCAGACCACCTGCTTTATTTTTTTATACAACACCTCTAAGGTTCAAAGTCAAGTCAAGTAATAGATACCTCCTGACAATGACCTCTGGCCAGAAGCACACAGTCAGCTATTGTACTGAGACTTGCTTTACTTTCAAACACCTGCCGTTTAAAAATGCTAACAAAAGACTGAAGCTCTTGTTTGGCCCAAATGACAAATGCTGTGAATAGAAACAAGACAAACAGTTAGCCTGAAAGATAGACATTTCAAACAGTTCATTTTAAACTTGACTTTGTTCATATCAGTCCTACATTATACTTTATGTATTCATAATTTAGTGGAGAAAAAAAAACATTTTCATTTATATAAAAACAGCTTAAATTAAGTCACTAAACAACCAAACAACCTGGCCAATGGACTAAAAACAATATAAACAGTAATTAAAAGCCTAGTTACCAGAATAGCATCCATAATGTCCAGGGAATGCTTTGATAAATTCTTTGGCAGTGTCAGACAATGAAGAGTAAAAGACTCCACATAAACAACGAATGTACAGAGTTGTAGCCCCTTCAAACTTCAGTTGTCGAATGTTGTATTTGATGATGGCACTACGATTCCTCAAGAACAGCTCACAAGCCTAGGATTTATTTTAACAGTGTGTCAAATATTGTAAAAATCAAAACTAAAAGTATGAATCAAAAATATAAATACATTTTTTACAATTTAAAATTAGATTAGAAATACTAAAATCAACATTTAGAAGCCATAATATGTTAAAAAAGTAACTCAATATTTGGAATAACTAATGTTGCATTCTGCTATTTATTTCATTACAAAATGGAAGGACCATATAAAAATGTTGCGGAAAGACTAATTACTTTTAATATTGTGCAATTAACTTTGATTTTTTTTTCCCATCAATTCAGGTTAAGTTTATATCATTGTTTCTCAATCTCAGTGAGGGCAAGGTGGTTAAGTGGTAAAGCACTTAGTTTCTCAACAAAGGGGTACTGATTCAAATCCTGAATTTTTAAGGCACCACTGAGTCCACCCAACTCTACTGAGTACCTGACTGTATTTGAGGAAAAATTATAGGCGGTAGGTTGCTATGTAGGCCACATGACACTGTGGGCCACAGAAACAGAGGACCTTTACCTCAATATGCCCAACTCTAAACAAAAAAAAAAAGTCCAGATTTGTCTCTTATACCTGTGCAGATTTCCCCAGTCTGATCAGCTGAGTCACAGCCCTCCTGGCAGCTCTAGGACCACCCCTCAGAGACCTCTCAGGGGATACTTGCAGTTCATTCATCAGCCCATCAGTTAACTGTTTAACTCTGTGTTCTATCCTTGCCCTGTAAGAAGAAAAGTTACCAATGAAATCATTATAAGTGTGCTTTCAATATTGTTCACATGGTCTTCAAGTATACAGTTAAAAAGATGGTATGCTGCCAGCAAAAAAACAACAAAAAAAACCCCCTATTTTCCTAACAATAAATGTCAGCTGAGTGGACAGAGAAATAACTTTGCTGAACTCTAGAATAGGAACAAATTGTTTAAAAAAAATACAAGTATTGAACACAAAATCACAAAGCAGTTTAACAAAGAGGTTGAAAGGTGAAATAGACTAGCAATTATTAATGATGATATGGATTGCTTAAAATTTTTTATTTTTTTTTTGCTTAAATTTAACTAGACTTACAAAAATGGAAATTTGTATAAATTTAGGGGGTCTTGTATTGAACTAGTCTGTGTCTAAGAAAATGGCACCAATCAATAAAGTTATAAAATATGCCTTTAGAGATTGCACATTCTTTATATAAATCTGAACAATTCTAAATGATCTACTGTTTTAAGATATAAGTGAGAAGAAAAATACAAATAGTGGTAACTATAATGATTGTAGTTTTAGCATTAAAAAGTCCTATGAATTTTGAAAGCTTCATCAGCTTGATCTATTCTGGATGAAAAAAAAATTTTATGTGAAAGATATGAAACTTCATGAGGAAATTAGAACATTTATATTGTGTAATCATTTCGAACTAGTGATAAGGAGAACCAGGGTACTTGAGGTTTCAAAGCAACTGTGACAGGAATTAACTTACATCTTCCCAATATAGTGTCAAACAGTAAACTTTGTTAAGTCTGAGCACACAATTCAATAAGACTTAGAACAATGTTAATTTATCAGAGTATGTGAGGATACAACTTTAAAAATAGAAACTTACTTAAACTCTTTTAAGGCAGGACCTTTAGGACAATCAGTCAGGTAATCATAACCTGAAAGAAAAAAAAAATAGATGAAGGAATGAGTGAAATTTGATATGCCATTTTTCTTTCTACCATTTAGCATTTTTATAAATGCAAGATAAATGAAATTTCATAATATTAAATTATTTTTTTTTTATTTTGTAACATCCAAGATTTTTGTTTATACATTTGTGCTATCAATTTCTTTAAATTTAATGTAGATCAACAGCTCCTTCAAAATTTCTTTGGGCTATGTACATATCCAGTTTGAATATGACCTTAGGTTTGGATAATTGAAACTGATAATAGTGTCATCATCTTGAGTAGAATCCCATTATACAAAATTGAAGTGATCCTTGACATTATTCTGATGCATTGAAGCTTTTATGTTGTGCAAAAAAAAAAAAATAAATAAATATGATGCTAGAAACTGGTAAGTTTAAGTATCAGTAATAAAAACACAACCCACATACATTGAACTCTTTGTCTGGCAGTTGATAGATCTAGGTTATGTTAACATAGTAAATAGATATAGGTCCCAAGAGATCAAAATTATTTCAATGCTAGGTGCAGATCTCACCTTTTTCTACTAGATCCACAGCTCCTTCAAAATTTCTTTGGGCTATGTACATATCCAGATCTTCAGGCAGCTCCTGCAACCAATCAGCTGACAGATAATCTCTGTCCACAGACTCCTCTTTATCATCAGTAAAACCTTAATTATAACATAAACAAATGTTTGGCTTAACAATGGAAATATCAACAAGATAAATGTTTTGCAATAAAAAAAAAGTTAACAAAAAATAAAGATAACAAGACACAAATACTAATGAAATATACAGTATACAAGAATTGTTGAGTCAAATGAAAGAAGAAAAAGACAAAAGATATAATCATCTAAATGAGCAAAACTGAGAAGTAATTGTGTTATTGAGAACTTAACTGTGTTAGCAACTTTTGTACAATTCTGAAGAAATGTAGACGAACTTTATGCATGTTTTTAGGACCATAAAAATCCTTAACTCCCCCCCCCCCCCCCCAAAAAAAAAATCCTATTCCTTATAATTATTATAATAGGCTTTTGTAAGGATTTTAAAACCTAGGCTTGAGTAAATGGATGGGTTAAACATGGGTTAGTTTAAATCTTCTTCATCTAGCTGCTTTTTACTAAGCTGTACCAAGTTTGTCATGAGTGCCATGGGAATGTAGCAAGCTGTTCTACTCAGTGATTATGGATTCTTATAACTAGGATAGAAGTTAGGCTATTATATAATCAGCACTCCTTCATAACTAAGTTACTTCAAGTTAATTTGCACTTCTGTATTTATAAAATTTAGCGCAATGGTTCGTGGAGCTCATACTTTTGGACAAATCTGCTTCTCCTGGTGACGCTAAGGCAGCTTGTAACTGTTGCTCGGCTAACCTCATTGCAGCCTCTTTCTTTTGCTTGTCTCTTAAAGCTTTCTTTTTCTTTGTGTCTTCCAGGGCATCAAGCCATTGACGCTGGAATTAATAAAGAGAAAAAAAGTTTTTAGCAATTTAGATATTTATATCAACAAAATATATAATATCAAATATACAAAAATACTTTGTTATGGTTGTGTTTTATGACACAAGGGCACTATTCATCATGTTGAGTCGATATATATTTTCTTTTAAAAGCTAGCCCCTACTTCTTTCTAAAATGAAAAACTTTTGATTACTGTATTTTAAAAAATCCTGATGCATACTATAATTAAAAAAAAATCCAGATGCATCTTGAATAACTTATATTGGTTTCATTTTTGCCACCATTCACACTATTAAAAATAATCTTATAAGTAAATTTGCATGATGTTTAAATCACCACTTTTGAAAGTTCCCTTGATTATTTAAATTTTTCATTCTCCTCTGTGTGAACTTAATTACTGTTCCTTTGTGCTTGACATTTTTTGAGACAAGCACATAATTTAAGTAGAAATGTCAAACTTTATGTAGATTAACCATTTCAAGATAAAAATATCAATAGGAAAATGACTATGTTTAATTCATAGTCTCCAAGTCTTAATCTAGTTTACTTATTTATTTTTATTGTAAAATACGTTTCTAACTCTGAGGTATTTCTAGCAATTTTTAAAACATTAAAGATAAAAGTCATAACATACGACAATGTGTAGTGACAAAAGATGCCAACTAAATACAAATCTAAGTTTACACATCCAAGCAATGTCCAGTTTAGATTAAGACTCACCTTGGCCTTTGCAGTATCAGTCTGGTACATGTGGGATTCAGGGAAATTCAAGATTTTAAAGCCGTTTTTCACAGGACCAGTGTCTCTCACATTGACAACTGCCAAACCATCCAGCTCATACAAACCTTGGAAGCGATATCTCATTGGCCCACGTCTGTGTGGGGAAAAAAAAACATCATCAAATTACTTAATGTAATAATTCATGTTAAGCAATAACTTTATTTTGGATGTCAGCATAATAATTTCTTAAGTGAGAAATGGAAAAGGCAGCGAAACAAAAACAGTATACTTTTATCAGATGTTGACAAAAGAATATATACTTTATTTTATTTATACAAGCTTTTAGTCAGATAATTTACATAGATAATTGTCATGTGAGTTTTCTGCAAGTTTTATATTCATAAAAAAAATATATAATTCAGGTTTTCAATTGACTTGTGCCTATTGCAAAGAAGTTAATAACATACATAAACTAAAGTCTACAGGAACTGGAAAGAATAAAAGTAAACCTGTAAAAAAAATTTCGGATCAATTTGAGTGTAACATTATTAAGAAATAAATTTATCTAATTAATGCTATTGTTCACAAAGTTATGTGGATTTAACATCAACAAAACATTATGTCATATAATATGCTTAACATTATAAATTATACCTGTGTGGTATCCAGGTGGCTATCATCAGACTGTCATTCAAGAGGAAGGCATGAACTCTCTGGATCTGAGAATGGGTCTCTGCGTCAAGCTCCACCAGATCACCATCATGCACTAACTGTCTGCCAGGGGCATCAACTACACTCTAGCATTATGAAAATTTTTTTATTCAGTAAATAAAAATTAAAATAATAATAAAAAGTGATTCAAGCTATAATTAAAAGTTGTAAAAAAAATTATAATACCGAGCAACCTTCCACTTTTTCTAACAAAAATGCCAAGTTGCGCCTATTTTCCTCCTCAGGGTTAGTTTTCTCTTCTTCCTCTCCTTTAAGACCTTGTATAATGGCTAAATAAAAAGTTAAATCAAATTAAAAAATCTTTAAATGCAAACTATGTATGTAGTTCTTATATTTCTAAATGGTTTGGGGGGGTTTTTAAGACTGAAATATAAGCAAGTTATGCTAGTTAACTTTTTTTTTTCCTGATCAACTAAAATTTAATAGTTATTCAATCTCTTTTATGATTACCTCTATCACTAACTAGAGAGAGTTCCATCATCTTAGTCATCTCAGACTTCTGATCCGACAACATGTGACTCAACTGGTACATTTCTCCTTCAAGAACTGAATGAAAAAACATCAAACTAAAAAACATATTATGTAAAGAGAAAATGAATTTATGCGCAGATACTTTTGATGAGGGCGATGAATGTTTTACTAAAAAGCAATATTTGATTAAAAAAAAAAGATCAGTAAAAATTCAACATATAATCAATTAATTCAAACCAATTATGACTTTTCTATTAGAAGCAACTTAGCTAAGAAATGTATAAAGATTTTAAGCATAAAAAATCACCCTCTTCTTCATGACCTAAACTTTTTACCATCACAAAGAAGAGACAAAACCAAATAGACACATGAACTCTTTTATTCCTTTGGCAATGAAACTCTTGAGCAAACTGTAACTTCCTGTTGTCAATTTCACATGTAATGTTAAAGAGAAACTGTGGTATGAAAATATATTTTGTGTGCTATCGTATAAATTGTTTGGTATAATTATGTTTTTTTTTGTAATGCATGATTGTAAAAAAATTTCCTCGTGGATAATAAAGATTATCATTATTATATTTATTATCAAAGAATGAAAGCAATGAACTAGTCATTATTTTTATATGAAAAAAAAAAGAAAAACTTACTAGAAATCTCTCTAGCTGTCTCAATGAACTGTGAGTAATTTTTAAAAACATTCTTTTTAAGTGCTTGTGCAGTTTCATCATTCAGCATGTGAATTTTTGATTTCATTTCCAACAAATCATCTTCTCCATTTGCACTCAGTTTTGCTACAACTGAAATTAAAAAAAAAAAAAAAAAGAAAAAAAAAAGGTAAACCTCTTCCAAAGCATATGTAAGCTGCAATAATATTTCATATGTTATGGCTACCTGTACATCATGTAAAGTCAATATGTAACTTGTAAGGTTGAATTAGTCATAGTGTTCTATTTTTTTTAAAAAGATACAAATCTTATCTTTTAGGTTACAGAGGTTACTTCAAAAAAGAAGATGATTACGCCCTATGTGTGTACCTAGGTCAATCTAGTCATGCATGTTAATCAACATGCTGGTATTCCAACTAAATTACTCAAAGAACTAAGTAATAAACTAGCACCAGTGTTCAAAATCTTTTTTCAGACATCTCTTAACCAGGGCAGAGTACCAAGTGACTGGAAAGAAGCTAACGTAACCCCCCTATTACAAAAAGGAGAAAAATCTGACCCATGAGACTACAGACCAGTATCACTAACCAGCATCACATGTAAAATCCTAGAACACATAATATGTAGCAACATCTTAAACCACTAGACAAACATAATGTCCTTACTCCATACCAACATGGCTTTAGGAAACATAGATTATGTGAAACACAACTAATAGGACTAATTGATTTTTCAAAAGGTTTAGATCAGTGGTGCTCAAAATACAGCCCGCGGGCCACATCCGGCCTGGGACGTGGTTTCATCCGGCCCACCGAAATGTTGGCACAAAATGTAAAAAATCGACCATCAAAAAAAAAAAAAAAGAAAAAATCTCTTTACCTACGTTAGGGCCTTCATTTTTCCCTGATGGATTTATACTCTTAACATTTGTGTGTCTACGAAATGGGACTCTGAATGTATAACCTACCAGGAAATTAAACGGTTCTTTACTTTTTTGTGGAACATGATAATAAGCCAACATATCTGTGTTATAATGAAAGTGTGGCTGTTTAAAAAAAATCAACATAAAAACGGCATTATGAAACAAATATGGCGACATTCTTATTTTGAGCCGCGAATAAAAGATTGTTAAACTACGCATGGAGATGGGTGGATTTATGAGAATATTTAACAAAATTTACCCCCGTATGGGAGACGAACGTATGCCAAAAGCAGTCTATTTTTGGTGAACCAAAAGGTGGTTGACGTAACAGAGGTGCCCCATAGAAACGCTTTAAAGACCAGCTTAGGTGACAACTTGCCTTAGTTGACATAGTAGAGAGCACCTGGTTGCATGCGGCTTCAGAACAAGACAGCTGGAGATCACTCGAAAAGGTCGATGGATACACATTTGAGACCATTAGAAAATCCGCTGCAGAGGACAGGCACAGACGTAGAAAAAGAACATTTTAATCAACCACAGGTGGGCAATGGTTATGCTTGTCCTGGATGTGGCAAAATATGTAGGTCACAGCTGGGGCTGCATAGCCATGGGAAGTACTGCATTCCTCAATTATCTTCAGACTCAAAGACAAGCCTTATTATTATTATTTCCAAATGAGATGAAAAAGAGTCGGAGGTAAGGCTAGCTACATTGTTGCTCACATTTAAGTAGAAAATCGAAGCCATTTTTGGACGCGTTAAAAATATACTTCAAATAGATAATTAATTTATGTTAAGTCCTAGATCCACTGGTTTCTTATAGGCTTAGTTTCAGAGGAATTTCATTTTCGGTCATGTGGCCCGCGACATGAGAGTCGGAAATTAAAATGGCCCACAGGTCGAGTTAGGTTGGGCATCACTGGTTTCTAAAGATAATAGTGAGCAAAAAGATGCTTTCTATTAGATTTTTTCCAAGGCTTTTGACAAAGTTCACCACATAGTTTGCTTAAAAAAATTAAAATATTTCGACATTGATGTTCCATTGCATCAGTGGATTAAGGATTTTCTGATAGGGAGATAACAAAATATGGCTTTAAATCAACACCAATAACAGTAAACTCAGATGACCTCAAGGAAGTCTTAGGTCCACTACTATTTTTAATTTGCATAAATGATTTAACAAATTGCATTAGTTCAGGAACAAAATTGCATAATATAAAGAACAATAAAAACAACACAAGATACAGATATTTTACAAAGAGAATTAGATGAATTACAGAAATAGGAATCAAATTGGAGCATGTCTTTCCACACAGAAAATGTCAGTTATTAAGAGTAACAAAAAAACTAAAAAAAATAAACTCCACAGACTAAAAACGCAAAATATCTGGAGAGGTGTTATAATAAATGAAAAACTGTCATATAATCCACATATTGATGAAACTAAAAAAAAATAAATGAAACAAAGCATTAGGGTTTATTAAAAGAAATTTCTATAAATCAAGAACATAAAATATTTAACCTTGGTTAGGCCAATAATAGAATATGCATCCTCTGTTTGGGACCCCATCTAGTTGTTTTAAAACATTTCTACACATTATCATTAGCTATATAGTCTTTTAAATTTCAAATTATATTAATTTTCTCAACACACGAGCGATTTCATACAGATGTAAATAAAAATTGATAATCACAATGATCTAAGGATAATCCCTCACATTCACTCTGACATTGGCTCTAAATCAACACTGATAACAGTAAACTCAGGTGTAGCTCAAGGAAGAGTCTTAGGTCCACTAATATTTTTAATTTACATAAATGATTTACCAAATTAATTCAGGAACATAAGTCAGATTATTTGCAGATGATTGCATAATATATAGAGCAATAAAAACAACACAAGATACAGAAATTTTACAAAGAGAATTAGATGAATTACAGAAATAGGAATCAAATTGGAGCATGTCTTTCAACACAGAAAAATGTCAGTTACCGGTATTAAATTAACAAAAAAAAAAAAAATTAAAAAATTCCACTTATCTTATTCATGGTAAACCAGTAACACAGACTAAAAATGTAAAATACCTAGGGGTTATAATAAATGAAAAACTGTCATAAAATCCACATATTGAAATTATCAAAAAATCAAACAAAGCATTATGGTTTATTAAAAGAAATTTCTATAAATCAAATAAGAACATAAAACTTAAATGTAATTTAACCTTGGTTAGGCCAATAATAGAATATGCATCCTCTGTTTGGGGCCCTTCAACTCAAGAAAACATAAAGAAACTGGAACAGACACAAAATAGAGCAGTGAGATTCACAACAAACAAATATTCACAGTTGACTAGAGTAACACCTTTAGTAAAATCACTAAATTTAGAAAACCTTCAGGAGAGAAGACTCATAAGTAAAGTAGCAATTATAAATAAAACACTGAACCATTATCTCCAAATACAAAATCTTATAAAATACTCAGAAAGAAACAAAGATAAAATCACATATGCTAGGACAAATTGTACAAATAATCCTTCTTCCCTAGTGCTATTAGAGCATGGAATGGGTTGGCTGAGCGAGGCAGGAAAACCACTTGGCAGAATTTAAGTCATTGGTTAACATACATGACTAAATGCATGATGCGTAGGATGTAATCATCTTCTTTTTTGAAGTAACGTCTGTATTATTTAAGATGACTTAATAGGCCATTGTCTAAAGTTGTCGACAATACTTCTTTAAAACCTCTCCCATTTCATGAAAAAGGATAATAAATTTCCAAATTCAGCCTGTGTGAAAAAACATAAAAAAAGCGATCTCAAAATTATCTGTCTTTTTTTACTTCCGCACTTCCAGGTATTTTTACCTAGCTATAAAAAAGTATATTAGAACCATAGAGTATAGGCTATAGAATGAGTAGCTAGTCGAAAAAAAACGAAAGTGCGGTACTAAAAAATGACCGATAATTTAGAGATAGCGTTTTTCATGTTTTTTTTAACTTAGGCCGTACTTGTAAATCTATTACACTTTTGAATGAAATGTGAGACGTTTTAAAGTTGTGTTATCGATTACTTTAGACAATTAATTAATGCTTAATTAAGATTTTAAAAAAAGTCTATCAAAATTTATCATTTTAAATTTATTATCAAAATACCCCTTTTTTTGTTTTTAGCAATACAGGGTCCAGGAAAATGCCTGCACATTCATAGTTTTTTTTCACGCTAGATATCATGCCTGGCTATAATTCTACCAAGTTTTATTGCGATATCTTCAGCGCATCGTATCGAAAAGTTGAAAAACGATTAGCATTGTTGGTTATGGGATTTACAGTTTTTGATAAAGAAATTTTGTCATAGAAGTAAAACCACTTAAGGCCATGTCCATACCCCTCTGACATTTCTTGTAGCTCTAGACCCGATAATTTGTTTATTTTATCAATATTTACAACAAGTGAAGTTCATAAATCTAAATGAAATCAGATTTGTGAGCTAGAAATTTACTACTAATACTAGATCTACTATTAAATTTCTATTTTAATAAGTAGATCTATCCGAATTTATTCTATCGTCTATAAAAATAAATTCCAAATTTTTAACTGTTGATCTGGGGGTGTGTGTCTTTTCCATCTTAGCCAGCAAGACGCTCTCATCTTGTTCTTACTTGTTCCATGTCAACCAATGTTAAGTCAAAACGCCACAAAAAACAACAACTTTCTAACTGTTAAACAAACAATCATAATTTATACACCATTGGAAAGTTCTTTTAAAGTATTTTAATGATGTACTAACGAAAAATGTTTTTTTCAAAGACAAATTCTTTATTTCAACTCTCTAGAATGAGGCAAGGAAACCTAAAAACCTTCCAGGTTGGGGCCTTGCTTATTTCTAATAATTTATTGTATTAGGCATTTTACTTAAATTTGCCTTCTCACGTTTCTTTAGCAGTAGATCTATTAAACCAGGAGATGGGCGCTGGAGAATTGTATAATAATAAAGAAAAGAAAATATACGAAAAGGGGGCGGTGGGTAGAAATAAGTTATAATTATCTAATTATTATTATAAGGCTAAGGTTTTGACAGTTTTGAAGACCACTGCCCTCTCAGCTAGGTCTATACGTCTATTGCTTACATTGTTCAGATTCATACGTAGGCTTAGAGAGTATTCTGGCTAGCCCGTCTGTCATTTTTAAAGATTTTATGTAATCTTAAGATCTCTAGAAAGCAACTGTCATAAGTTTAAAACCCAAACATTATTTATCAAGATCTGGACCTAAAAAATTAAATGTCAACAATTATTTCCGGAAGTTATGCCAGATTGTTTTTATAACATTAAAAGGCTAAAGCCAAATACTTTATTAGCTCATCAGCTCTTAAAAACAACATAGATCTAGTTTTATATATTTTTCTGCTTATGAAAAATGTTAAAAACAATTAAAGTAAAATTATAAAAGGCTAAAAAGGCACTTCAACAAAAATATTTTAAATAAATGCAAAGCCGAGTTGCTATCTTCTATTTATAGATCTAGATATATTTTAATCAGTTTAACTGTATTGTACAGTACGACATAAATCTAAATAGTCCAAGAAAATATAACTCTAGTTTACTGAGTTGCCGGTGCTTTTTTGCGTGTTTATTTTGGAAGTTCTCAAGTAAATCTAGAATCTATACTAATATACAATAGATCTCGTTATTAGACTAGACTACTCCATCTATTTCTATAACGATCCTTACATCGTTAACAATGGAAGAGTTTGATATAAAAAAACGAGAAACAATGTATAGATTGATTATAAGGTAAAGTTAAAGTAACAATAACAATGAAACCTAAAGTTTACTACTAAAGGAGTAAAGCCAGTAAAGTAAACAGTTAAACACCACTTAGTAAAAATATATTATATTATTATTATATTATTAATATTATTAGATTGACTAGTATATAGATTAATACTATACGTCTCTGTTGACTATACTCCATAGTCTATAGTAACATTACTGTAACTATTCTTATAGTTATACTGACTTAAAGTTAAAGGGAAACTCCGATGGTTTTGACAATTTTTGATATAATATGTGTTTTGATTTACAGATAATGAATATATGATTCTTTTTTTTTCTCTTTGCAATAATAACTTAGTATTTGATGTTTTTCCGATGTAATTTTCCTGCGCATCCAAAACAGTCAGACTTTCACCGGGTTTCTATGTGACATCACAAATGTGTTTTAATCTATTGACTTCTTGTATAACAGGAGACCATACAGCAAAGTTTACATTCTCGTAAAAGAAATATATCTCGGTCTATGCAGTTAGATATAGGATCTTGTAAGCAAAGAAAAAATGCATATTAAAAGTAGATTTACATGCTTGACTAACCACGGCAGTGTGTATTTTCTCGCCAGACCACTCAACACACAACAAACACATTCGCTTGGTTGTCTTGTCATGACCGACTACACGTAGTCTCGACTATTATCATCTGTCAACTCAGTCTCAGAGCTCTCACCAGTCTCTGTCAATTCAATCAATGTATATCTTTATTAGATATTTTTAGACTTTAATTGATCTATCTTAGACTTAGACTTCTAAGTTTTCTTTTAAATTAGTCTTACTTTAGGTTAGGCTTTAAGGCAGTTTAGGGAATGTTCAGACACTTCAGACAGGGCAAGCCTTAGACGGAGATTGGACTTGGAGAGTGAATTTGGTTGCCCCAAATTAAATGTAAAAAAAAACAGTGAAAAAGATAAAATTATACAATACCTGTCAGTCTATATCAAAACTAACTAATAACTGAAAATATCATATATTTAAATTAGAAATTTATATATATAATATATATATATATATATATGATGTTTTCAGTTATAAGTCCTTATATAAGTTCCATTGTAGAGAGTAAGACTAGTAAACATTGAGTTAGAGTGCTCTACTATGTTTGAGATATTATCCAAGTTTCATAGTTATTTATGCATGACTAAATGCATGACGCCTAGGACGTAATCATCTTCTTTTTTGAAGTAACGTCTGTATTATATAAGATAGGCCTATAGATGTTGTTTTTTTTCAGTGTTGTGCGCGACCCTGGGCAGCTGCCTAGTTTGCCTAAGACTGGCCCTGGTTCGAATATTACATAACACCATCACCTTTTTAATCCTCTTCCTCCTTGTAACAAATTTAGATGAAAGACTTATTTATTTAATTATCATTTTCCCAACTTAGATCTCCATTTTTCATCATGGTATCTATAAAATGATGGGAAAAGTATCTAGAGTCTACTACTTATTTCGGCCCTTCAATGACATTCAAAATATTTCCTCCAATACTGTACACATAGGTCTACATAAATTGAGCTGCTGCCTGAAAACCCTTAAAAAAAAAGAAGAAGTATTTTTACAGTAATATTTTTTTGAAAACCTGTGGTATAGCTGTCACAAACCGATGTGTGCACACACCTGTTTGTGTCGATGTGTAGCAGAACAACTTGTAAATTACACTCCTGTCCTGGCTTAGGAATGTTGACCCCAACTATCCTCTCACCCGCCATCCTGTCCTTTTTTAGAATTTTTTTTTTTTGTTAATGGTTATTTCTATTTCTAATTTAATTATTTGTGTTTCTAATAGATTTTCTTTTGAATCCCCAACTTTATAGAAGTAATGTAAAAAACAACAAATCTAACCTGTTTAATATGAGTTAAGTAAAACCTTCTGCCACTTAACAATGAAGAACACAGTTACAAATACTTAAAACAAACATTCTAGTTATTTTATGTTGTACTCTTATCATACTTTTTATTACTTGTGTTTAGCCAACTGTTCTATGATGGCTACAAAGATGTTGCTGTTGGCCTGGCAGCTATTATTCAGCCACACCCAGCATGTCCCCCCTCAGACAGACTGTTAAAAATTGTCAAGTTGGGCTTGAAGCATGATGAAGAAGGTAGTTTCTTAAAGCTCATTTATTGATTACATTGCATTACCACTAATTCTTTTCCAAATCTTAACAATCTGTATTACGTTCATGTTTTAATATTGTATATTCTTGTTATATTTAGAAAATAAAGAAAAAACAGAACTAGTTGGAGAAATCGTTCAGCCTGGATCTGGTATTGATTTAGAGTTTGAAACAGAAGGTAATATTCTATGGGAAAGTACAATGAAAAATACATGATCACATGGGAATAACAAAAGTTGACCTCTTTTTGAGCAAATAAAATAATATCTCTTTCCTACACAGCTATTTTTCTAATGTTATTCAAGTGAAAATAAAACAACTGCTCTTAAATCATTAGAAACATAACAGAATGTTTACAGTCAAGTAAGATTAGTTATCAAACATAATAGTGCATATTTACAAAAGTTTAAAAAGGTTACTATATTTTTTCCCTTGTGGTCTACATATTTGTCTATATTTTAAGAAGCAACTCTATAACACAAATGTTTATGTACAGCTTAATATTTTAAACCACAATTTATGTATAATTCATATTTTTCTCTCTAATATAATTGAATTCTTACAAAATTCTATAATGATTTTTTTTTTCCAGTTCAGACAATCTCTCCAGAAATAGCTCTCTATGAAACTTGTTATGTTACTGCTCACAAAGGTCCATGTAGATGTGCTGCTTTTCATCGCACAGGTAGGTCTGTTTTACACAAGTTTAGCTGGTTTCTACAACCCTAATATGCCTTTAGAAGAACTGGTTTATATTATTATTATTGTTATGTCTCTGCCCTTTGTACTGCCATCCCACATGATATTGCACACTATTAAGATGCAAAGAAGCTTTCTATCACTAAAAGTGAAAGAAATGAATTACAGAATTTAGCATTCTGAAACAACAGCAAAGAGGCGTCCTTCACCTGGCTGGTAACTTAGGAGGCTGTTGCTTTGGGCAGGGAACAACAATTGGGGTTGTATTGTTGATGCTGTACATCCAGGATGCTTGAAAAATGTATTGGCAGAAAGGACAGGTGAACTAAGGACTGGGGAACTTCTTAGTGCATGGTCTATTGGAAGTAAACCCAAAGACTTGATAAGCTCTCTGTTTTTTTTTTTTGTCAATCATCTACACATTATCATTGTAAATAAACATCACTTCTGCCAACATTTGTTTGAGTTCCTTCCCTTAAATTCACAACATTGCCATTGATAAAATCTATACAATAAAGAAGCTTCACACCTCAATGCTTAAGAAGATATTTATCCTAAATTACTTGTTAGAATTAAAATTTGACTGGCTCTTCTGTCAACTCAAGAATTTTTTTATTTTTTTTATAAGCTTTACAGACCCTCTATAAGTAACACCTTAAAAAACAATAAAAAAAAAAAAAGACAACCTACTTTATGTAATTTATTTGTTCCACAGGTCAGCTTATTGCCACAGGCTCTCAGGATGCTTCCATTAAGGTAATGTATGCAACAAATAGTACACAGTATATTGTCATGATATATTGCATAGAAATTAATCAACAGTTTAAAATATGTAATTTAAAGTTTCTAAAAAAAAAAAAATCCCAAGATGAATTTGACTTTTTTATATCCCTCTATTTAACTGTCATATTTCAACAAATTAGAGCTCTCTGAAACCTTTTGTTGGGTTTCTATACAGTTAAGTTCTCTTAACCTATATATTTTTGTGGCTAATAAAAAAATAACAAACACTGAGAATAATTTGATGTTAGACTTTTTGACTTAGGATAAATTTCTTTAAATCTTATGTGCTAGATTAGACATAGAACATATTATTTTTTAGTAACCTGGTGTATGCTTGATTTATAGCAGTCCTTTAAAACGATCTCAACTCATTGACTTTGGTGTATTTAAAAACAACAAAGCTTACTTTTTTTTTAAAAAAAGAAAAATGTTCCAAACATGGCTAAATAATCACTGATTAAATTATTATTTTTACATGGATTTCTAGTCAGGAAAAAAGGGAAAATTATTGCACTTTTCAATTACTACCAATTACAATAGATACCAGTACTAAATCTATCAATCAAATGTACTCAAATATAATGTACATGTGAATCAATGGGATTTAGATCTCCTTTTTTTATTTGCCTAAGACATCTTTGATTCTAATACCAGACCAGTGCAAGACATAGGCATGCAAGAGATAAAAGCGAAGATCTTGATCTAAACTCTTTACCTAACAGATATAGATCTAAATACTACTAATATACAAAACTACCTCATGCTACGCTAAATATAGATCTACCTGGAACTTATCTCAATCAAAATCTTCATTATCACTTTTTATTTGTGATAATTTTATAGAATAATTATAAAGTTTCTTCTGTAGTAAACATTGTGGGTTTGTCTGGGACTATTGTAGCCATGGCAACCTTTTTTTTTTTATAGATCAACACTCATAATTATTATTAATTATTTCTGTTACTGGAGTAATGCTCAGTTTTCAGTTCACACAAATAATTGCTAAACTTGTATTTAAAATCTTAACTTGGAGAAACTGGCTTAAAGTATATCACATTCCTTTAACAGAAGCCCAAAAAACATGTCCTGGTCTAGTTCATGAGGTAAAAAGATAACCCTAACCCTAAAACAGTATTTGTTAGATGCTTGTTAAAGTTATAATTGTTCATTAACTATTTAGAATGGAAGCATCCAAGTTATTCAGGCTTATCTCTTTTATCCTGTGGTTTCATTTTTGTCAAAAATTTGTAGGGGTCTCTAAGTGTTAGTTTATTATAATGGAGACGAAAATTGTCTGATTAGAACAATTATATTTGAATAATGTCATTAAGTTATCACATTTTCATTTTAGTTTTTAATGTGTATGATTACTATAAGAAACAAGCAAACAAGCATATTAGCTAATAAGTAAAGTTCCCCTGTCAGACCTTGTGTTCTATAGGGCAGATGATGCTTTAACTTTTCCCCAACTAATGTCAGGTACCCATTAGAGCTGGGTGCCCAAAGATCCCTAAAATAAAAATCCCAGTCTTCACCAGGTTTTGAACCATGGAACCCAGTTCGGATGCCAAGTGTTTTACCACTCAGCCGCCACACCTCCATATTAGCTAATAAGGTGTATAAAGTGTGGGTCTATTTTTTTGTTGGTTGCAGGAAACATAAGTTGTTAACTAAAAGTCTGGGGTTCATCAATTGAAGCAGTACACTGATTGTCTTAGTTTTGGGAAACAGTATTGTTGTTAATTTTGATAGATAATTTAACATAAAATCTCAAAAACCATCAATGATAAGAAATGCAACAACAATTTTTTTTTTTTTAACTTAAACATGATATAAAATTGTCACAAGAAACTAATTTTTCTTTTGTTTTTGGCCTATGACTCTTGCTAGATATTGGATGTGGAGAGAATGTTGTCTAAAAGTGCCACACCTGCTGATGTCATGGCTCTAGAGACCCCTCAACAACAGATGGAAAACCATCCAGTGATCAGAACATTATATGACCATAATGGGGTAATAACTCTTCACCACTTCATTGATTGCTTTCTATAACTCACACATTTTTTGTCTTTGGTAATTTAGAAATGAAACAAAATGTATTTTTATGAATGAATGTTTCCTATTACATCAGTGAAATGCCAGTTGATAATGAGCTCTGAAAAGTAAAAGTCTAATGAATGCTTTGAAAGAAATACATTGTGATTTATTTAGCAGAATAAAAAAAACATTTGAAATGTATAGATTATCATGTTTCAGTTTTGTATTATAAAATTAAATGGCAAACTGAAATTACAAATTTCTACATTTATCTGTAGGAAGTCACATGTTTGGACTTTCATCCATATGAGTCCATCCTGGCCTCTGGGAGTGATGACTTCAGTATTAGATTCTTTGAGTATTCTAAACCTTCGGTCAAGAAAGCTTTCAAGAGTATTCAGGTAAGAACAATTAAAGGGAAACTCCGATGGTTTTTCAAATTTCAGTTATTGACATATTTAAATTCTGCGTAAAAAGTTGTAATAGTAAACATTTTACCATTTTTTATTTAAATGCTTAGAAACATTTATATTTAAAAAATTAGTCAGTAAATTCTTGACATCTAAAAAAAAACGGGGTTCTATGAGATTTTGTTTTAAGCTAGTGCATACGTCCCTTCCATCAACAATACTGAAAGAGAAACTAGATTTGACTAGATTCTTACAGTAGCTGTTAGGCTGTTAAGCTTAGTGACGGCCTAGTCCAGAGCTTTGATACAGTTATATATATATATATACACATGTATAGATAGATCTAAAAGCATTAGGATAATCAACTCGAGAAAAAGAGTAACATTTTCACCAAAGCCTTTCTCTGTCCCAAGAAGTAAATAGATCGTGTGTCTGACTGATTCGAACAAACTGGTCAGTGTCAGGCTAGTCGAGACTACGTGTAGTCGGTCATGACAAGACAACCCAGCGATAGTGTTTGTTGTGTGTTGAGTGGTCTGGCGAGACAATACAGACTGCTGTGGTTAGTCGAGCATGTAAATCTACTTTTAATACTCATTTTTTCTTTGCTTACAAGATCCTAGATCTAACTGCATAGATCAAGATATATTTCTTTTACGAGAATGTAAACTTTGCTGTATGGTCTCCTGTTATACAATAAGTCAATAGATTAAAACACACTTGTGACGTCATATAGAAACCCGGTGAAAGTCTGACTGTTTTGGATGCGCAGGAAAATTACGTCGGAAAAACATCAATTACTAAGTTATTATAGCAAGGAAAATAAAAAGAATCATATATTCATTATCTGTAAATTAAAACACATATTATATCAAAAATTGTCAAAACCATCAGAGTTTCCCTTTAACTGCTTGTTAATTTGCAATTTATAATCATTTGGCAAGTTATTTTCCAGGCTTATGTCTTTATAAAATTGATTTTTTTACCATCATACATTTAAAAAAAAGGTTTTAAAGTCATAAGTACACACCATGTATGAAGGTGATAGTGGCGAATCATTCAAACTTTATTATTGCAGAGAAACATTACAACATTATTATAGAGGTGAAACATTAAAACTTTATAATAGCTGTGAAAATTCCAACTTTATGATACTGATGAAATATTGAAACTTTATTATTGCAGAGAAACATTACAACATTATGATAGAGATGAAACATTTAAATTGGTTAATAGCTGTTATACATTCAAACTTTATATAGGAGTAAAATATTGAAACGTTAAGATATCGGTGAAACATTTAAACGTTATAATAGCAGTAAAATAATTAAACTGATTCATAACTGTAATGCATTCAAACTTTATTATAGCAGTGAAAAATTCAAACTTTATAATAGTAGTGAAACTTTTAAACTTTATAATATTGCTGAAATATTTAAACTTTATAAAAGCAGTAAAACATTGAAACTTATAATAGCAGTGAAATATTCTAGCTACGTGAAACATTTAAATTTTTAACAGCAGTGAAACCTCAGACTTAATAATAGTAGTAAATTATTTAAACTTTATTAAAGTGGTAATTCATTCAGTCTTTATAAATGCAGTGAAACATTCAAACTTTAGTGAAAGCTTTAAACTTTATAATAGTGGTAAAACATTCAAACTTTATAATAGCAGTGAAACATTCAAAATTCATAATAGCTGTAAAACATTCAAAATTCATAATAGCTGTAAAACATTAAAACGTTAAATCTTGTATATGCAGTAAAACATTTCAATATGGTAAACAATTTAAGTAAAAGCTGAGTATTTATAGTATTTTATAATATTTTTGTAACGAAAGAAAATGTATAGATATATGTTATTTTTTATTACTGCAAAAATAGTGGTAAAAGTATTATTTATGTTGTGAAGGCATAAGTATGATAAGTACCATCATGCTTGCATGGCCCGTTGCTTGCATTACCATAAGAGATCCTTTTTTTTTTTAGAATTGATTTTAAAATATAACAATATCAAATATATTGTTCTTAAATGATTTAACCTAAGGTCTTGAATAACTTGACTTAATGGCTTGACTTTAAGTCTTATAAGTCTTTTAGACAATCATGTGACTGCATGTTATAAAAATGATCTGTTTTGTCCCATGATGGTAGGAAGTATCAGAGCTGACACAGATCTCATTTCACCCAAGTGGGGACTATTTGCTAGCAGGAACAAGACATCCAACCAGTAAGTTTTTTTTGTTGTTTTGTTTTTTTCAGTCATAATTATATTGAGTTTTTGTTAATGGCTGAAGAAAAATCTAATGTTGAGTAATTTGGTGAAGATTTATACATCACATTTTTTAAGTCAAGGCAGCTTTTTTTTTTATTTATAGAAACCAGGTGATTATTTATCCAATATTTGGATTTCTCACCCCCCCCCCCCCCCCCCAAACAATATGCTATCGTCCCCCTAAATCAGTTGGTGACGTGGGAGAATGGTGATGTATGCTCTAACAGGGGAGAATAGGGGGATTGTAAGAATGTAATGAAATCAAAAAGAAACTTAACGACATACAATTATAAACACAATTCTGGTTTCATTTCGCATAAATGTTTTCAATTTGTTAAAACTCCAAATCTACTTATGAAATGTTTGTTAAATCTTGCCTGTTTAGTCTTTGTTTGGGACCTAGTGTTTCCTAGAAAAAGATAAAAGCTCTTTCTGAAGTATTTTCCTGCATTCTAAACTTCAAAAATGTGTTCTCTTTGCATCAACAACATCTTTTTCTATTAGTAAGAGCACAGTTTAATGGTTGAGAAGGGCCAAGCGTTTTCATGCAATCAGAATGCACTTTTCATCCTAGAAAAATTCAGTGCTTTTTTAGTGACAGTACGCACCCATACAGCATACTGGCACCTTTTTCAATGTGGGGAAAAAATTATGACTTTTCTTGTATTTTAACATTTATTATTAATTTATTAGTAGTTAAAAGTTAGGCAATCCATTACTGAGTACCGGCACCTATTATTTAAATTTTTTAATTTTTATTTTTACAAAAAAAAAAGCACTGGAAAAATCAAACTATCATATTAGGTCTACGTCTGTTAAAGAAGGAGGCAGCACTGGCCAACAATATTAATTGATTGTCATAAAACATATTGATGTTTACTAAGACATTTTGCCGTGGATTTTTATATTTTTTGTCATAGAAAAATCGTCTACAGTTCATTACAGCTTTGACCATTCTGACACAAGAAAGTTGAGAAGAACCACAATAGCTGAGATGTTTAGAAACATCTTCCTTAAACAGTTTTTAGTCGATGTTAACAATTTTACTGATTTTACTTGGCTAATATTCAAACATGACAACATTAAAAATGCAACTTTCTTCCTTGAGAGGACATTGCATCAAGTGGGAGGGGGGTGTGGGCACAGCTCACAGTTTGAGAAATGTTGCATAAGACAAAAATTTTATTTTTTTCATAGCTTATAGACTTAAGTTTAGTCATAACCTTTCTATTTATTTTTCTAGTTCGACTTTATGATGTGAACACATTCCAGTGTTTTGTGGGAAGTAATCCTCAAGATCAACACAGTGGAAGAATTACTGGGGTATGCTGTTTACATTTATTATTATTTTAAATAGAAGGAAAATAATAACTAGGTTATTTTCTTCAGATAAAAGTGTAATATTTAATAATATATAATAATAATATTGGTATAGAATTAAACTTAGTTATATGAATATACCACCACCTCATTTTTTTGAAGCAGCCAATATTTAATGCAAATAAAGAAAATCTTATTCATTACATATATCTCGAAGCTTGGCCACAGATTTAAGACAACTTGCAACTTCTTATAATTCTTTTCAATATATTGAGATTTGACTAATTTGATAAATCCTGTATGATTTCAGTTAAAGTGGAGCCCTAATGCCAATCTGTTTGTGTCAAGTTCTGTGGATGGCAACATTAAAATCTGGGATGGTGTTAGTCATAAATGTGTCAATACTTTTCATAAAGCTCATGATGGAAAGGAAGTTTGTTCAGTTGTTTTCTCTAGAAATTCTAAGGTGAGAATTGAATGAATACTGCTTTGATATAGACATGTCCGGCCCTAGGCTACTTAGACCAATGGCTCCAAATTGGGCCCTGTGCCTGGCAGGGACCGCAATTTACATTTAGCATATCATTTTATCAGTCATGGCTCTTGTAATAGGTTTGTAATTATGTAGGACTTAAAGGATTAACATATTTAGTGTATCATACAATTGAGGTAATTTTAATTAACTCAGTCGTGTCTATTGCGTTCATTGTAAGCAAAAATTAAAAGAGGGTCTTACAAGCATCCTTTAAATTGGGCCCTGCAATTCGCAAGGCCAGCTCTGGATATAGAAATATCATTGAGTCCTGAAACCACATGATTGAATACTTTTAAAAAGAAAATTAAGACCTCACTTCAAATTTTTTTTTCAAAATAAGTTTGTCATTTTAACTCTTGGTTTTTTATGTCTGTATGTTCTCATAGCGTCTTGAGTCTACATTATGTATGTTAATAGCACTTTATACATTTTATTATAATTATGTTTAATTTTTTGCAGTAGCACACCCAAAATAAATCTGTTTTGTACACCTATAAAAGGATATGTAACAGACGTTGTAGACATGCATATATATATATATATACTGCAAAAAAATTATCCTTATAAAAAATTCTTAATTGACAAAGACACATAGGCCAGTTTACTCCTTTACTTAATTTTTTAAAAACTATGATGATACTACCAGAAATTTAAGAATCTAAATTTTGTCTACAGCATCATCATCTTTCATTTGTACTCCTCATGGAACATAGTGCCTCAGCAAAAACATGCCACTCTCCACTGTCTTTTGCTAGTTTTTTATTTCTTTCTCTCCGTAATTATTGTTCTCGTTCCGATAGTATTATTTGTTTTGCTTATTTGTATTTCACTATCCTGTTGTGATTAAACTTCAATAACTTTTTGTTTGTCATCAGAAAATGTTATATTTGGTATTGAATTATAGGAGAATGCATGCTCTTTTTACTCAACACAAATTAAAGTTTATAAATCCAAAAATCTATTTAGTTTAATGGAAGTCAAATCAACGTTGGCATCCTGAATTAGGAGAGAAAGAGTTAATGTCTTCCCAGCTCTCTGTACTCTCTGCTTCATCTAGTACACTACCTCACCACATTCTTTTTGGTCTTCCTCTGTGTCTTGTGCCCTGGGGGCTCCATTCTAAGGCCTGTCTAGCTCTGTTGTTGGTATCTTTTCTCAGGGTGTGACCAAACATATCAACTTTTCTCTAGGTTCTGTGTCCATAACATTTTAAAATATTTCAAATTTATTGTTACAAAGAAGTACTTTATTGACTAATTTGCTTGGGGAAAAGTACAATTCTTAATGCTTTTTTTCTTCAATGAATTTCAAAATCAAAGTTAACAATGCTTTCTAAGTCTTGTCTATTGAAAATGTTAAGCTATTTTGGTGTTTGATTGAAAATATCCGCTTTATGATCATTATAATTGAGTAAGATTTAATAATCTAACTTATTATTAAAAACAAACTATCCTTTTACTAGTCGACCGGCGGCAAAGCATACGCCGCTATTTTGCAGGGCTGGCAAATCTCCTGAAATATATAGACAAAAATTGTCATTCAATCAATATGGAAAACGGCAATCCTACGCGCAAAAACTTGGCAATGCGAAATCCGTTTCGCATAGGGCCCCACAACGGTTGAGTCCGGCCCTGCTATTTAGTGACGGGTGAATACAGAGATTTCTTGTTGTCCTTCCCCCTCCCCTCTTTTTTCTCCGCTAAAACTACGTGGGGTAGAAATAAAAAAGAGTGATCTTTCCATGACTTCTTGGTCACAATGGTGAAGTCCGGCCCTGCTATTTTGTGACGGGTGAATACTACTAGTTCTCCCCCCCCCCTCTTTTTTTTTTCGTGGGTAACTCTAGTCCCACTTGCAGAAATAAAAGAGTGATCTTTCCTTTACTTCTTGTCCAAACTCTGAGCCATGAAGAGAATTATATATAGAGATTATTAGTTCTGTGTAGCTTGTCAACTCTACATTATTAGCCATATTATCAATTTAAGTTGCATTGGGTTTACTGAGTAACTAAAGAAAGGGGAGTGATCATTATTCTTAATAAAATTGTTTACTCAAATTCATCCTTCCAGCATGTATTCACCTTCACCTATTCCTTAGTCTGTTTGACTATTGGTGCACGTAAGATCTTTTGATCATCTTTCTCCATTCCTCTCTTTCGCAGTATGTATTATCCAGTGGTAAAGACAGTCTGGTTAAGGTCTGGGAGCTATCCACCAACAGATGTTTGATTGTCTATACTGGAGCAGGTGTTACTGGAGCTATGGAACATGGAACAGTGGCCTGCTTCAATCATACTGAAGACTATGGTAAGTCATTGAAGATTTCATAAACTAGTTTACAGAAATCATGAAATCATGGCAACAGACAACAGTTCAATCAAAGATCCTTTAGTCAGATACATCAAGTTTTTAGGAGTGTTTATACAAGTCAGCACTTAAGTATAGCAAGTATGCTGGCTTCTATTTCACATGAGTCATACAGTCGCAGGAAATGTTTCCGGAGATTATAGAAAAAATTTTGAAAGTTTTGTTCTGGTAACAATGAAAGTTGATGTTTTTAAATTAACTTAAAGAGTTTTCTTTTGTTTTTTTATGAATGGATAAAGAACTCACATAACAACACATAGGTACCCTTAATAAAAACACTTACATAATAGAAATACACTTGCATTATTTATTGTTATAAATAATTTATGATGTAATTAATAATTATAAGAATGTATTCCTAATCGTCTATGACTTGAGCTGTTCTTCTGTTTCTCCAAGTTTTGTTCCCTGATGAGAAGACAACTAGTCTATGTTGCTGGGATTCAAGGAATGCTGAGAGACAAAGATTGCTCTCCCTTGGTGAGTAGACATTATTTAGTCTGTTGCTCAAGTTTGTTGTAAGGCTGCTATTTGTTTTGTGTGGTCTGTCTGTCATTTTTAGATATCAAAAAGTAGAAAAGATTTCATGATATTTCGCAGCATGCAACATCTACTTTTTATCTTCTGACGTCATTTTTTTGTTAATAAAATTACATGGTAAGCTGCTTTCTCATAAAAATAGATTTTAAAAATAAACAACTTGTATAATAAGGGAGGCTACATTTATATTGAGTTAATTGAGTAATTGAAGACCGAGAAGTGATCATTTATAATTTTTAAGCATACAGTTGTGTGATTTGCCAGAATAAAGCTAAACAAATTATATTTATTATAAACTTCTTTTCTGTTGTTTAAGCTATTTTTTTTTTTTATTAATGAAGAAGGCAATTGGTATGCACATGATCCTACTTATTTTTAAACTTGATTAAATAGACATTGTTTAATTTTGTTTCATGACTAAAACATCTAACAACTTTTAGGCCCAAAAGGCCTTAAGACATTTGACCAACTTCTTTCAGCAGCCATGAATGAGAGATTTGCCCCCCACCCCCCTTTTCGGTCTATGCATCCGTAAGTCAACCATCAAGAAGTTGATCATTCAATCTCATCCAGGCCAGGCGCACATTTAAACATATCTTCATTGAATACTTATGCATATAAACAATCTAATAATAATAACAATGTCAGCTGGCCAAACAATACAATCAAGTTGGCAACACTTTTACCCCGCTCACATTTTTTTTTATGAAGACAGCTGGGGTTGTTGTTGTTGATAGTTAGTATTTCATAGCTTCTGATATTTGTGCTGAAAATATTGAGACATATCTCTTAAACCATGGGTGGGCCCTTCAGGGGCCACATCTGAGTACATTTGAAATTTGACATTTAATGTACATCGTTAGGAAAAAATCTTTAGCTGGCCACACTTCAAAAACTCTCTTTTGACTGATATAATTTTTCAAAGTATAAATTAAATTGGCTAGAAAATACTTATCTTGAACAGACTATACATTTTCAGGTATTTCCACACATAGGTCCTAGTCATGAAAGAGTTTAGTAAATTAATGTTCAGGAACATTTAGCACAGTCTAGATCATTTTTATTAAATCTAACATTAATATAAAGGAGGTATCTTTTGTATTGTTTCTCATTTCGCATGACTCTGTTGAATACACTAGTTCCCTAAAAGTCATGTTCCCTGGGTTTTCTTTAGCACTATTTTGTAGAGAGGACCTGACCCTGCTACATTTTTAATTACTGTCTTAAGCAAGTAAAATAAAAAAAAAAATAAAGACTAATCCTCCTTTAAGAAGATGATGAATGTTTTGTAAGAGTGAATATTGAAACTCTTTATAATAATGAAGGAAAGATTTCATCAAAACTGGAAACATTTGTTACCCTGCTCCGATTTCTCCTCCCCATGAAAAAAAAAATCTTGATTAAGCGCATGTATAAATCTACTCATTCAGCGTAAATAAAATTCCAATGATAGGCCTATTGACTTTGAAGACGGTGTGCAAAATATTCCTGAACATTCCTGAAAGTCTTTATTTTATTAAACTCTTTAATGAATAGGGCCTACCTGCGGACATAGAGGTATTGTTAAAAGTAACAAAACTGTGGGCATTGTACCATAGAACATTTAACCCTTTAAATATAATATGTGTAACCAATAACTTATCAAATTTTAACAAAATTTTCAATACTCTTCAGGTCACAATGGTGTGGTCCGCTATCTTGCCCACTCGCCCACCGGTCCAGCCTTTGTGTCCTGTAGCGATGACTTCAGGGCTAGATTCTGGTATAGGAAGGCCACCACTGATTAAAGGAAATCAATGAAGATTCCAGAAGAGAAAGGTGTACACTTATGTTTTATTTGCCGAGGAGAGAAAGGTGTACACTTATGTTTTATTTGCCGAGGAGAGAAAGCCAAACAGCCAGTGTGTGTGTATGTGAAGATCTGATTGTGCAGAGTCTTGTGTTTATCTAGCTAATGGCTGTATCCCCCACAGGCAGTCTGTCAGACAAAAGATTTATGCATTATTCTTATAAAATACAGCTTTTTAGTTGGTCAATAGAAATGTCTTATTGATGTTTGAGTGAAAACATTGCATTCTGGGTACAAAATGTCAATGAAAAGAATTTCTTTTTATATATTTTTTTGTTTCAATGTTTAATTGTAAGTTGTTTGTTTTTAATGGATTGTATTTAAATGCACTAAACATGTTGATTGTTATTAAACAAAAAATTTAAAAAACTCTTTAGTTCTCTGTTGTAAAGTTCCCTAAACTTAACAAAATTCTAAACATTTTTTGGCTTCATTTTTTTTTCTTGCATAAATTAATCATAAATCATTACCCTTTGATTGCACCTGTGGTCGTGTGGTATGAGCTTTGGGCCAGTCACGATGATCTTGAGTTGAAACCATTTCCACCCCAATCCCCTGCCGTCCTTCAGGAAGTTAGGATGTAACAAAAGAAATAAATGTCTTGGCATGTCTCTTTGGAACCCTGCGCACCTTGATCTATAGATCTAGATCGTGGTTAAGTGTGCACCTACTTTGTAGTAAAACATAAATCTCTTTACTCAGCCTTTAGTTGGTGCTGTAAAAAGAAACCATGTCCATCTTTAATGCACTCTATGAACGAACACAGTAGCCTATACATTTCTAACATGCTGTGAACGGATTATAATGACCAGTTACACATAGATAAACAGAACAACAAATGTGTTACAGCTCTGTGTAATTCTACGCAAACTTAACTAGTTCCTCAACACAGACTAGTCTCTCGGGTTCTGGTGTAACTGAAAAAAAAATATCGGCCATATAATCAAATGCTCTGAACATCGCAAGGTCTTATATGGGTACTTCAGAAACAAATGTTAGGTGTCCATTGAAATCAGAGGACGTTATCAAATTCGCAACTTGTTGCTGAGAGTTCTAGAACAACTAGTACAATTAATCAACTAGTACAATTAATAGCTTCACCAAACTTTGAAGTTAAAATTTAAAAACAAAACAAGATTACAGAGAGTTTGTGTGAACATAAAACTAAAGCGACCTCAGATGTGTCCGCCTATGGGCCCTCGTTAAATGTAATGAGCCACTTATAAATTAATCTCACAGGTAATGGCTCTACATCGTGTGACTACATCGTTGTTTCGGCAGGGATGAGCCGTGCAACGGCTTTGAGAGCCGTGCAACGGCTTAGAGAGCCGTGACCCTCAATAAGCAGATAGTGACTAAACGACTTTTTAATAGCACTTTATGTATCCTAGCCTATCTGTTTTGGCGAGCTGAAAATGGACTCTGAAAACGCTTTTAACGCCAGCTTGCTTTATCTGGCTTAGAGGGAAAAGGCGGCTTCTGAAAGAGACTGAAATCTTTTACAATGGCCGAGGGATAAGCTTTTGAGACCATAACAAAATCTACTTGCTGCAACACGCGTAGACGGCGAAAAAAAAGCTTAAATTGACCACCTGCAGACAGTGGTTATGTCTGCGTAGATTGTGGCGAAATATATAGATCACAGCTAGGACCGTGGCGAAAGATATATATATTACATCCTATATATATATATATATATATATTTATAGCTTTTATATAGCGCTACTTTCATGTTTCATTTGTGGACCAGTGTGGGGGGGGGGGGGGAGGGGTATCTAGGAGTTGGTTTTCCGTGCTGCCTTTAGGCGCTCAGTAAACTCAACTCTGCCCGAGTCGGGTGTCGAACCTCGAGCCCCTTTCTAGGTAGCCAAGCCAAGCTAAGTTCAAGCGCACTTAGCCTCTCGACCATGCTTCGATCACAGCTAGGACTGCGTAGATTGTGGCGAAATATATAGATCACAGCTAGGACTGCGTAGATTGTGGCGAAATATATAGATCACAGCTAGGACTGCGTAGCTAGATGAAAGTCTGCACTCCTCTTCAAGCTGAAGACACAAGCCTTTATTTGTATTTAGCCCAGGTCACGTGAGTAGTTTGTTAAATTAAAAAAAAAACACTTTAAAGTAAACTCGATCAGCCCCTCTTCATTTTTTCGTCCCCTGTTGATCCTTGCAACTGGCCAGTGGCGTAGCTAGGGATTTGTGGGCCCGGGAGAGGGCTTGATCTCTTTGAGTCTCCTTCATTATGACATTCGACGTCATGACATAAGATAATGGCGTAATATATAATGTAAAAACAAATTTCGGACATTCATTTTGAGGACCCTCTCACGTGTTGGGCCCTTGGAGAATTTCAAATTTGAACACCTCCTCCACCCTAGCTACGCCACTGCAACTGGCCCGCTGAGGACGGAGGTAAATTGTTATGAAATCAAAGCAGGAACAGACTGGTCGAATCAATGAAGTGTGACGAAGGCAAGACGAAGTCGTTAGGCTGCGCGCGTTGACCAAACTAAGAGTCTATTAAACAAGTTGTATTTTTTTTCTGTATATACATTTCTGTTCACCACTGTGATTGACCAGCATGGGAATAGCATTTAGTATTGAGGCAAACTTTAAAAGCGTGAGTCTTTTGAAAATAAGATTATTTGAAAAAGTAAGCATATACATTCTTTAAGTAGGCTATAGCAGCATACAATAAATAAGACATAATAAATTATTATATAAATCAATTAATTAAAGTGGTGATTGGATTTATTCACTAATTAAAATAAATTAGTTCTCAACCACACGTCTTTTGTTGTTTTTTTTATTTTGTAATTCCTCCTATTTATACAGATGGACACTGGATGGACGGGTACTTCGAAAACAGCTTTAACTATTTTCCTACTTTTATGTAGGCCTAATTTTTGGGGAAAAAATACTTTATTGACCACGCAGTGAAAACTCTGGTTAGACAGTTATTGCCAAATTGTAATCATTATAATTGAGTCTTAAAATTCAATTTGGTTTACTTTCTTTTGTGAGGACGGCTTGGGGGGAATTCCCGCACTTGACTCCACTGTTTCTTTGTATTCAGTAAAGAGTTGAAATAAACAAATAGACGTCTATGAAAATTTTGCGCACCGTTTTATGTGGCTGGACTATTAACATAAGAACTTGATTATAAAAAGTTCACTACAAGGATACATAATAATAATGGACAGGGCCGGCCCTAACTACTGCGGGGCCCTGTGCGAAACGGATTAAGCGGAGCCCAGTCTGGGCAGGGATAAGGATAATAAGTGAAAATTTTGTAATAGTCAATAAATTTGTCTTTGTATAACACTTGTATTAAATGAAAGTTTGCCATGCATTTTTTCTTATCGCTCGTAGGAATAGCGTTTTCCATATTTGAATGAAACCCTAAAATGACAATTTTGTCTATTTTTCAGGAAAGTTTATGAGTTTTCATTAAATTTCCAGAACTTTTTCGTATATTTTGCAATTTCAGGATATATTCCAGGAGTTCCTGGAAAATCGCAAGAACCCTGTTCTAAGTTATAATAGTTTGCTTAATTTAATAATTTTCACATAGAATTAGCGCTGGGCCTATGACAGTGAGGGCCCACTGCGATCGCATAGGTTGCAATGGCCTAAAATCGGCCCTAATAATGAAGCAATATACACAAAATAAATAAATAGAGTGAGAAATTCTAGACAACTATCATCTTCTTAAAAAAGGAATTGATTTAAACACATTTTTGTATGTTACTTATGGAGGACAACTGTATCCCGAAAGTCATCATTTTTTGGTCAACTTGTGACTGGCTTTAGACAAAATGGTCGTTCCCATCGCCGAAATGTGTCTGCGTGACCTCAAAGTAGTGACCATTGATGCTGACCACTGGGAAGAAGGCATAGTCCTAGACCGAACTATGTTCAGAGAGATGATGACAAAGAAAGCTATGGACAGCGAAAAGGCATTGGCGTCTGCTCTGGAAAGATTACCAAACGAAACATTTTGCCACTAAAGGGAATGTTACCTTAATCTGAGTTAAATGATGACCGGGTAGCCTCTCGAGAACAGGGCTCCACAGTCTCATGACAGCTCCACAGTCTCATGACAATCTGATGGACCATATAGGCGTTCTAGGACTGAAGGAAGCAAACAACATTTTCCATTTGTTTCTTCAAACTGTGTTCAATCGATAGAAGCGCTAAATGTTTATCACCTTCGACTTTCTCGAAAACATGTTTGCCATGAATCTATTAAATTTCAATTTCCAGTCAAAGAAAGAGGCTGCCTCTTTATTATTAGACTTAATATGATCCTCAACTTTTATTTTTACTAGGATGAAAAGTCCGCTCTAAAAGAAAACACTTTAATATTGGCCTTTTAAAAATAGTCTCTCTTCTTATTACGAGAAAAAAAAAAGGCGTTACAGACGCCAGGAGAAAGAATTTCTGAAGCTGAAAACGCCAGAATAAGCTCAGCGCCCCGGAACCATACCCCTTGGCGACTTGAGCTGAAACTTGCCGCATCTCCAATTCTATCGCCATGAAGAACTTTTTACAACGCTTAGAAATTATGTAGGCAAGACTATTTCCGAAAAAAAGGACGATTTCTATTGACATTTCATTACGTTAATTTCTATTGACATTTCATTACGTTAATTTCTATTGACATTTCATTACGTTAATTTCTATTTTAAAATTTCGCACGCAGGCAGCCACAACCCTAACGGCGGCCCTGCCTGTTTGTAATCACTAAATGAACTCTTTATGTTGTTGTGTCTGTTCTATTTATGTGTATGTTTCTTTTGTGTTGTCTGTATACGAGAAAAGAGTCCTTGTAATCACAACAAATTTCCATATGCATCAATAAAGCAGTCTTAGCACTAAGCCTTCTTCCAGAGACCCCCCCCCCTCCCCGACGTGCCCACAAAGGAGATCGGACCAGAGCGCTGAGCGTGTTTGTAGCATTAGAGTTGCGCTACACAAAAGTAAGGAAAAATAACCTAAGGAGAAATTAATTTAGGGCTATCAATTGTAACATGTTATAATAACAGATTTAGGTCTAAATGTAGTTACTAAATGTAGTTACTCTGTTGAGGTTGCTCTTCAAACTTGCAAAATACGTAATTTAAAACACTGCATTTTACTTTCATAGTCATATTATTATATTCTTTTTTGAAGTAACGTCTGTAATAGATAAGATAAGAGAAAGAAGATATTCTTGACAAATTGATTTCTAGATTGATTTCATTCTATTCTTTCTTTGAATCACGAAACCAAATTAGCCTACCGTATTGAAGTTAAAAATCTAAAATATGATAATTTTCTCATATTTTTAATTTCTGAAGAATTATTTGTTTTATCTTTACTTTCAATATTTTTTTTAAACATTGACATTTAAATGTCGGCTTGCCTATTACGAGAGAAGGGGTGGTTAACTATTTCTTTTATTATCATGTCACGTGCAGTCGTGACAAGACCATCATGTCACGTGCAGTCGTGACCAGACCATCATGTCATAGACCTTCAACACGTTAAACATTTTTTTTTGGTAAGTCACGGAGAAATTTGTTTTGAATTTAGTGTTCAATGTATTTATTACAGGTTGATGGGCGATCGATTGATTGTGAGGCCAGTCTTGGATAGACGTGTACTAGCTGATGTAGTTCGATTACATGAAAGCTTACACTTGACAGACAATTGAGAACAGGCTTTGGAGATATTTACATTTTTAATTAAAATTGCAAACGAGTTTATTTTTGGCTCACACTTGTTTAGGACAATTTAAATCAAGCAACAATATACGAAATTTGCTTAGTCTTATCAACCATAACAACAACAACAAAACCATAAAATCTCAATAACAACTACAACAAAAACTTTTAGAATCTGAACATGAATAACAAGAAAAACTAATTGACACTTAACAAACACATTGGATAAATGAATAGTCGGGACTTATTCAAATGGAGAACAATAAAGAAAATCGATTCATCCAAACTGATCAGATGTGATTTCTGCTTGTGAAGTTCAGTTGCTGAGTGTTGTTCCTACAAAGTTTGATGCCAGGGCAATGGTTGCTTCAAGGGATATTATACTTATAGCATTGGTTTGTTCGTTCAACAGCGTACTCAGTAAGTAGAGAAACGTTTTGTTTTGTTTTAGTCATTTGTTTAATTGATACCATGTTTGTCATTGTTTGGTTAATATTTCGTCAAAAGCCAAATTAGTATTTGGTCAACAGGTACTATTTGGTCAACAAGTACTATTTGGTCAACAGGTACTATTTGGTAGTATTGTTTTACTTCTTAAGTTAAAATTTTATAATTGCTCCAAACAATGTACTTTACAAATAATGTTCTGCTGGTGGCCGGCGTAGGCGGTGTCCTACGGTATGGGGGATAACTGCATGCAAAAAAAAAAAGGATTTTTTTTTTGGCAAGCTTAAAGGAGGGCGGTGTAACAGTGGCAATTTCAATTTCCCTTTCAGACCTTGCGATCTATAGGGCAGATGATTTAACGAGGGTATCATGTGGTCAGCACAACGACCAACCACCTTTATTTTCCCAAACTAATTTTAGTTACCCATTAGATCCCAAAGATCCCGAAATTAAAAATGCCAGTTTTCTCCAGGATTCGAACCCGAGACCTTGGTTCGGAAGCCAAGCACTTTACCGCTCAGCCACCGCACCTCCTAGATGATATGGCAGCAAATTACCCCTGAAAGAGTCAGCCTGGATAGGTCTCGACAAGGTCTCGGGACACATATTCGAGACACAAAGACCTTGTCAAAGACTTGCGCAGACGACGATAAAAGAACTTAAATAGACCCCCCCCCCCAAAGGAGGATAATGACTTTGTCTGCATCATCTGTGGCAACAAGTACAGGTCAATAATGGGTCTGTATTGGCACGTGAAATACTGCACTCTTCGTTAATTTTAGGAATAGAAAACATTGACTTACTATTTTGAAACATTAAAAAAAAAAGGTAACACAAAATATTGGTTAAAAAGGTCTAAGCGTTTCCAGGAATAGGGCGAATTATTGGATTTCATACATGGAATCAAAGCTGTGAATAGCAAGCTTTTTGGTGTATCCGGTGTACAAAATACGGAAGTATTGATAAGCAAATTATTAATTAAAAAAAAAAACAACATAAAATATTTGTTAACGATTTGTTAAATCTTCCATTATATCACCACCTCATTTCTTTATATCATTCTCTTCTTTATTTCATTGCTGAATTTCGTTGCTTAAAGAACGTAAATGGAATCTTAAAAATCTAAATGTAAACTGTGATGAACTTTTAGTTTGAAAATTTCCAATTCTAAAAATTAATCTTTCATTATTAATATAATGTGCCAACTAGAATTATGTTAAAAATGCACATAGTCAGTAGTGTATTCTGTACTGATTTCTAGTTTAGCTAATTTAAAACTTCAAGGGTTTATTTGGTTTTTAAAAATGGTTTCGTCAATAGGGGTATATAATGATAATTTATTTTAACACGTGGGTATTTTGAGTTTCTAGTCTGTGTAACTGGTTCACATTGAATATGATAAGTAGTCTGTATTAGTTTTTCGTCTAATTACCCAGATTGTAAAGTTTTTTTTTTGCTATTAAATAATTACACTCTTAACATTACTAAGTAAAATGATTTACATAAAACTTAGGAACGCTTTAATTAATAATAATATTTCCACGAGATGATGTTTAGTGAATGACAGAAATGAAGAGTATAAGAATACTTAAAGTCTTTACTAAAGAAGTGCTAAATTAAGGGTTAAACGTCGAAGAAAGTGCTGAGATCTTGACAAATTTATAAGATATTTAGAAGTGCTAAAATCTAAAAAGTGCTGCGATACGCCTGAATAAGGTAATGAGTTGGTTGCTAAGTAAAATATGAATATAGAGTGAGAGATTGTGAACTGTTTAACTTAGTATCGAAAGAGCTAAATACATTTCCGATATTGCTAAATAAAAGTTTTAGGATTATAATTAAAATGCTAATATACTAAAACAGTGCCAAAACAGAGGTACAGAGAGTGCTAAATATAACCAATGTGCTATTCAGGGTTAAAAGTGCTGCGATATTGATTTCTATTTGCAAGCACTTTAAAAAAAAAAAGGCACATTGTGACATACGAACGACAATCCCGTTTCTCCACAAAGTATTGTTGCAAAATGGGAGAGAAGAAATAATTCTGTGCTAAGTGTTTTTATTTCCCTTTGTCCTACTGCAACGGTGGGGTGGGAAGAATCGAGAAACTAACAGCAACGCCTGGAGCGTGGCTTTAAAAAAGTATGGCCAACTTTTCTATTTGAAACAGATTTTTTAAAAAGTTCTTTGAAAATTTTAGCATGTGATTAAAAACAGCAACAAACTGAATGGTCCATAATCCATAGCTACTTGCTACTTGTGTTTACAAAAAAACAACAACAAAGAAATAAATGAAACAAAAACAACAACACAGCATTAACGGCTCGTGAGCATTATGGAACATTAACACAGCATTAAGGGCTCGTGAGCATTATGGAACAACAACACAGCATTAAGGGCTCGTGAGCATTATGGAACATTAACACAGCATTAAGGGCTCGTCAGCATTATGGAACAACAACACAGCATTAAGGGCTCGTCAGCATTATGGAACAACAACACAGAATTAAGGGCTCGTCAGCATTATGGAACAACAACAGAGCATTAAGGGCTCGTCAGCATTATGGAACAGCAACACAGCATTAAGGGCTCGTCAGCATTATGGAACAACAACACAGCATTAAGGGCTCGTCAGCATTATGCAACAACAACACAGCATTAAGGGCTCGTCAGCATTAGCATTATGGAACAACAAAACAGCATTAAGGGCTCGTCAGCATTATGGAACAACACAGCATTAAGGGCTCGTCAGCATTATGGAACAACAACACAGCATTAAGGGCTCATCAGCATTATGGAACAACAACACAGCATAAGGGGCTCGTCAGCATTATGGAACATTGAATGTTAGTTGCCGCTATCGCTGTCTGATTGCTTTAAAATAAAATAAATTGGCACATTAGAGCAACAATTTGTGTTGGTCTCCGCCACAAATGGAGTTCAGAGGATTAAATGTATAAATACAAAAGTTGATCCTAGTCATTAAACTAGCATAAACGACTAAGTTATAACGATACAAGGAAAAAACAAAAATAAATGACATATGCAAACATAAACAAATAAATGACATATGCAAACATAAACAAATAAATGACATATGCAAACATAAACAAATAAATGACATATGCAAATATAAACAAATAAATTATAAAATAAAATAACATAAAAATTTATATACATCTGACTAACCAAAGCTCTGTCCCTTCCAGGTGCCAAGTACATCTTCTTTGAACAGAAAGCTACCTGGTACGAGGCCAAAAGTATTTGCCAGAATCATGGCCATATGTTAGCCAAAGTTGATTCAGCAGATGACCAACAGTTAATAAATGACTCCCAGATTTGGAAAAAAGGGTAGGTCAGTCGAGAACCGTATGTAGAGAGTGTTATCATTAGCAAGTGCATTATTTCTCATGCTTTTATTATAGACCCCATCGCCCGACCAAAAATCATAGATTCGCGCCTCCTTGAGGCCTTGTTTTATATTTATACTTGGATTGGCTTACAAAGAATGCGTTCCCCGTCATGATCTGGTGAAAAGTGTTTTCCTTGCATGCTGGGCTTCAAAACATGTATTGCGTATATAACTCAGTATTCCTTCTGGTTCAGATGAGGTATATTGAGGAGCAGGTTGAACGAGAATTAATTCAAGGCACATGGAGCTCATGTACTTTTGTGATGGGCTTAGTGGTCCAATCATCATCGGGTTCAGCGAAACGTCTTGTAAGCCCTACCAAGACCTGCTCGTCACTGATTAAAAAAAAAAAGGTTTTAACGGTTTTCCTAGAAATTTTACAGTTTAAATATATATTTGAGAAAAAAAAAACTTACTAATTGGCCCCAGTGTGAAAAATCTGATTTGAGCGTTATAATTTTTGAAAATATAATCATCTTAAAATTAAATTTGGTCTATTTTGAACACCTGCCAATGAGAATTCCTGCATGCATTCAGTAAAAAGTTTACTTAAAAAATAGATGTTCATAAACATGTTGTGCTACAACTTATGTAGAAATTATAAACTGGACGGCTAGAATTGATTTGTGACACTATACATGTGTATATGGCACTAATTACTTACACAACTTATTAGTACACAATATCGATATATCTCTAAATAGATCAAGTATTCTAGTCTAGACTACTGACTTTTAATGTTTCCAAGTCTGGATCAATATCACCAAACTAGAATTTTCTAAACTCTGAGTAGATTCATAGATGTGCGAATCCAGGAGTTTTTCAAAATAGAGGGTGGGGGGGGGGGGAATTTGGATCGTGTGTTTTTTTTTCTCCTTTTATTGTATCTATCAGTCATTAATTGGCAGAATTTAAGTCATTGGTTAATATGCATGACTGAATGCATAACGCGTAGGACGTAATCATCTTCTTTTTTGAAGTAACGTCTGTATTAAATAAGATAAGATAATTGACCAAAGTATTATGCCGTTATATCAACTCATAAGCTTCATTGATGGAAACAAAAATAATGTGTGTAACTTGTTCATGGTGTAAAACATCCTCAGAACGATGGTTGGTTTGAATAAAGAACGTTTTGAATCATTATTGTTGCTATCGCCTCTAACATATAGGCCTACGGTTTAATCACTTCTACTTAGAAGATAGATCCGTGTCACTTTATTCATTTAATAATTGTATTATATTGTTAATAACATTATCTTGTACTTGATGACAACTCAACTATTGATTGAACTACAATAAAATGGTCGTTAAAAAAGCTAACTAAAAAAACAAAAACCGCCTTCGCCCCACTCCCTCTCACACTGCGCCTAGCTAGTATTATATGCCTGCTGTTGACGGTCGTTGACTTGTAGCACCAAACTGCAGGTAGACATATTATAGGAACGTCAAATCTGAAATAACTTGAATAACTTCTTTGTGAACAATGCTAAATAGAACTTTTATTTAAATAGAGACAAATTTTAACTTAAGCTGAAATAAATAAATGTAGTAGGCTTTAGTAATAATATAAAAATGGTATTTTGAACAGAATCTAAATCACTACAAAAAAACAACAACAAACAAGGCTTTTCACTCTGGCATTCTGGAGTTGTTTGTCTTAACCAAGACAGCTGATTATGTATCATTTACACTAAGTAGCCGCTAGCTAATCACTAAACTCTTCCCGTCGGCACCATAGAAAAAAAACACAAACACACACACACTCTCTCTCTCTCTCTCTCCTTAACTACGCATATCTAGATTTTGTTGCCGTTTTTTGCCGTAAAAATTATTTATTACTGCTGTCGTATGCAATCTGACAAGAGCACTGGATTTAAGATTTTCTTCTTAAAGCAATTAACACGCATGCATCATATTTTTTTTTTTTTATGTTTTGAAAACTTTCATTATTTAGGAAATATTTGTGAAACACACCGAAGCATATGTGGACCAAGCGGACACAATTAACAAATACCCCCCCCCCCTTTTTTTTTTCGTACATATTATATACACAGTATTCTAACACTTTCTAACACCTGTCATTTGGCAATGATTGTCAGACATTGAATGACATTTAAAAATAAACCATTGATTTTTTTTAAAGCGAATACTTGTACATAACATCTTTTTTTTTAAAACAAGCCTCCAATCCTGACAGTTGTAAATTATTTTATGTTCTTTTTGTAGATTGAATCTTGAACACGGTACGTTGACATTATAAAAGCATCGATCCTTTGAATTTCCTTAAGCTTCGCTACAAGTGAATTTTAAATTCTCCACATCTTTGTAGTTAGTTTTTTATTACATATAAGAAGAGCTGCCGTTTGATACGGGATACGGTCAAAGAGTGTTTGATTAAGTAACGGTGGCTTATTTGTCTCTAAGGTGTTTATAACAAAGTCACAAATCGTATAAATGAAAAAGAGCCCAGATCATTTAAGTAAAGGAGTGAGAATGAAAAGGATGTTTATGAAACTGGATGATCTCCTTGTAGTAGGCCTACTCCTGTTTCCTGGAAGGATTCAAATCAATACCACGGTTAATGAAAAAAAAACAACAGTGCTAAAGGCGGCTAAAGCTAAAGTTTTGATTGGATGATGCTAACTCAAATATTACAATAAATATAATGGAGACATTTCAACGAGGACAGTGTCAGGGTGGGTTTAACAGGTCTAGGGTATGACTTATTATGCCGGGTTCCCCACCCCGACGATGGTTATTAGGTTCCTGCCGGGGTTGTAATTTGGCCGGTCTCGTCTGCCCTGACACCCCGGACTGTTTATTGGTTACTACGTAGATAATTATGCAACACAAATACTGAACAGACGTGACACTTGTATCAGTTGAATAACAAGAGTGTACATGCAACAATTAAATGAATAAATAATGTAACATGAGATGACAGATGAATACGAGTTTGGTAACTAGTATTATACAAGGTCAAATACAAACAAGCAGCTTATTCAATATAACATAGCACGCCTTAATCTCAGTCTCACAGTTCGATCAGGGCTCACGAAGCCCACACACAAACATTCACAATGCCATGGATGCACGGACCATACCAAAACAAATCAGAGTGACTATCAATGAGGCCCAAGCCTGCGTCCCTGAACACCAAAGAACAACCACAACCGGGGCAAAGAAACAATAGCATCAACAAAGCGCGTCCTTAGGAACTAGAGCGCACAAAACATTATGGTGCAGAAAAGAGAAACATCCCACAAGAAGCAACTCTAGATGCGCAAGACAGACATGTGTTTATTTACAAAACATCACAGATACATAATAAAAAGGTCTGCCTAAAGCACAGCTTCTCCATAAGTCACTAGGTCTGAAACCCGTTTTCTCTTCTAATGTCAACATTCCTTTCAAGTCTATTCTCTAACAGTGCACGAACTGGAGCGCACCTTCTGCACTTGATGGCGGTGTGCAAGGCAAGGTTATAACAATATAAGCATAGATATGATATTCCCTCTGCGTTATGCACCTTCATTCACACTACAGAATGTGATTTTATCAACATTCTCAGACAGAAGAAGTAGCTGATATATTCGTATGGCTTTTTCAGTCTGTCAGTCCGTCTGTCATGTGACGTGGCAACGAGCTATTGGTCTAAACTGCCCACAGGTCATGACGTTGCAGGTCAGTGTTGAGGCCATCTTTAACGAATGGTCTCGGTTTAATTCACTGACTACATGACTAGATTGATACAGTGACATGCGTAGGACGTTATCATCTTCTCCTTTGAACTAACGACGTTTGTAATTTAAAAGATAAAAGTTCTTTCCCTTTTGTAAGCTTTCTATTTTCTAAAAAAAGTTTTTTTTTTTATACTTTGAAAAACACTACGGTCTGACTAGAGATTTCCCAAGTCGTCCAATTAGCTTTTTTTTCTTGGATATACATTAACTGTCCAATTCCAACCCCGTTTTGCACCAGATGAAGAGTTAGCAACCCGAAAAGTGGAATTATAATAATAATAAATATGCAAAAGTTGTTATTCTCGTACAAGTATACCATTTTTAAACCAATACAATAAATTAAAAAGTAAATAAAATATATAAATTTACACAGTACACAGTACATGACACCAAAATAATAGTACAATAGAAATATAGATAAATGATATAAACTATAGATAACGAATTTGATGGATGCTTACCGCCGATGCTAATTGTTTCCAAGTGAGATATAACCGTTTACCGTTTTGAGGCCGGAACAACCAAATAAGAGGCGTAGGCTGAGCCCCCCCCCCAAAAAAAAAAAAAAAAAAAAAAAAAAAAGATATATATTAAAGTATGAACGAGTACGGCCTACTTTGTTTTCATTCAGAACGCCTTTCATCTTGTTAAACATTCTGACCATGCAGTTGAAAATTGGTGCAAAAATCTTCAACAAAATTCAGTAGATTTTCTCTATAGAGTTAATCTTATGAATACACCATTAAGTATAGCAAGAAAATAATCACATTTTGTTATCTATTTAAAGCCGTCATAAAGTGAGATTAGTGTTTCCCCCTTGCGGAAGATGTTTACTGCCATCTGCCAGTACTGTCCAAGTTTAGCTCCCTTTGACATGAACATCTAGACACGCTAGGGTGAAAGAGAGATTGGGTCTCAGAAACGATAAATCATATGCAGGTCTATTGCAACACTCTTTTGAACTTGCAGACGTCCCTTTTTTTTTTTAAATTTAGATCGAGATAAAGTAAACTGAAAAACTCAAATAATTTTAAATAAACACATCTAGGTAATGGCTGATGACCTTTTTAATGAGGGAAAGGGTTGTTTTTTTAAACCAAATTTTATTTTAGTGTATCAGACAATGTGATCAGAGACTACTTTCTAATGGAATTCTTTCTTCCATAGAAACATTTGGATTGGCTTACAAAGGATGCGTCCTGAAGAAAATTTCACCATCTGGGTAGATTCTTCCCCTTTACAATACGATAACTGGGCAGAAGGATTTCCAGGTATGTCCATTCAATTTTCTAGTCTGTTTTTCGGTATATGCTTTAAATCTTTTAGACTGGATTAGACCAAAGTGGACAACACAACTAGAACTGAAACTATGAAGTCAAATTTAGCGTTGCATTATCGCGTCGTGTTTTCAAACAGATACGCATTTTTTTGGTCTAAATTTGGAACATTTAGTGGCGTGGCTAGGGATTTGAGGCCCGAGGTTGACCTCTAAAGGGGTCCTTGCAATTTGGAGATTCGACATCATGAAATGAGATAATGGCGTAATATTTGATATTTAATGTAAAAACAAAATTTCGGACACTCATTTGGAAGCCTGGGGGAATTTTCTAAATTTGACCCCCTCCTCCACATTTCTACGCCACTGAGAAGATTCTAAACTAGCACCTAACCCCTTGCCATGAACATCATTTCTCAAGCTATAGTTCTAAGTCTTAAGAACGTTGAACATTTTCTACTAGGCATAGTACTACGTAGAAGAGTGTAAGAGAGAAAAACAACAACAACAACAACAACAACAACAACAACAACAACAACAACAACAACAACAAGATTGTTGATTATTTCATTTACTGTTGAAGTGATGACGGTGTTTAGAAACATGCAAGTATACTCACTTGTTTGCCCTCACTCAAACGGAGTTGAATGATGATGATGATTATGATGTAGATGTTTTTCATCGAGTTTAACGAGTAGCACCGACCAATCGCTGACTGGGTTGCGTATAAATGCTGAAATTGTATTAAAAAAAACGAGATATAGTTTACAAAGTACAAAAGGAACCATGAATTGTATACACTGAGTTCATAGTAGACAATTATGCATAAAACACTGAGCCATAATCTTCAAATACAAAAGAAAATCACATAAAATACTCAGAAAGACACAAAGATAAAGGCACATTCCTCGTTCTATATGCTAGGACAAATTTGTACAAATGCTCCTTCTTCCCTAGTGCTATTAGAGCATGGAATGGGTTGCCTGATCTAGCCAGGAAAACCAGTGAATTTGCAGAATTTAGGTCATTGGTTAATATGCATGACTGAATGCATGACGCGTAGGACGTAATCATCTTCTTTTTTGAAGTAACGTCTGTATTATATAAGATAAGAAGACAGACATTGACACTCTTTAACTCGTAAGTCGGATAGTAGCTAGTAAAAGACGGATCAGCGTTGCGGTTAGGACTGGTTAGCGAGCCTTTCTTGAAACAGTCTTACATGCTCTCCACGTGCAATACCTTGTTCGTTAGAACGTGCTGTCCCTCTGTTCTATCCCAGGTAGCCTGTCTGTCTCCCCTTACGGATGTCTCCACGGGGTGACACGATGAGACCTGGCATGTACCCTCGTGTGTAGATGACTAGATTCTTGCAAAGTCCCTGAAAAGATATTTATATAAAAAAACTATGCGGTTCGTTGTACGAAAGAAAGTTCTTATTAACAACTTTATAACAGTCCAGAAAGACCATTTTAGGAGACTCTATCGGTGTCATTGATCATGAGTTTATTTGTATGTATTTAATTTAACCAAAGTTAAACCTTTCTACTATTCTAGAAAAAAAATCGATTCTACACTGTTTCTTCCGTATGTTTTATATCGAGGCACCTCCGAGCCTACTTTCTAAGACAAAAGGTCTAATTGACATTGTGATAGTGTGAACAATACTATTCTCAAAACAAATATGAACACGTTATTTCTCCCACTTCCCATTCTCAGAGTTGAAACTTTGCACACGTATTCATTGTCCATACAAAAATGAATAAATAAAGAAAATAAACAACTATTAAGAGTTATTTTATACCGAAATATGTAAATAAATATTATAGTATTGAGAAATATAGTAAATGTGCAGTTCTTTCCCTTACATAATCAATTTTAAAAAATCTATTTTTCTTTTTTCTTTTGCTAGTTTTAAATTGTTTTTTTAGTGTTTATTTGATACTATTAAGGCATAATCGAAATTGGGAGATTCCTTAGGCTGAAACATATTTATTTAAAAAATAACATTTTACATTTAAATTTTTCCCAAAAATTTATATAGATTTTATCCCCCAATGTATTGCAATGTATTTGCTTCAATAATAATTTATTTACTTTTGGTTCTTGTATACCGGTACGTCTAAAGGTTATATCAAACAGTATATACAAATATTCGAATTTTAAAATTAACTGAAAAGAAAACATATTTGAAGATTCAATGAAGATGCCTATGCATAAGTGTAAGAGTGTCTGTCTGTCTGTCTGTCTGATTAAAAATGTGTACACGTTAGTGACGTTACATCTTCCACTCAATTTCTCGGATCAAGTTGAAACTTTGCACACTTATTCATTGGCGTACATGAATCAATAAAAAAAAAGTTAACCAATTAGTCAATAAATTACTAGTAATATTTATTTTGTTTGAGACCAACAAGGAAAAAAAATCCTTAAATATTCCCAGATATAACTAAATAGGTAGGTTTTTTTCCCTTAGATAATTGTACACGTTATTTCTCCCACACCCTTTCTCAGACCAAGTTGAAACAATTATTTAATGTACGGTACCTAACAAACAAAGCATGAATCAACTAAAAAATTAAAGAATTAGTCAATTAATTATATATATATATTGGTAATCAATTAAGTTTGTTTGATACCGAATAAGGGAAATATCTTCTATATTTTTGAGAGATATAGTTGTAAGTATGGAGCTCTTCCCCTTAGATAAACTTTATTTTTTTAAAAGGATTTTTCATATTTTTCTTCTTTTGTTTCTACATCTTGTGTGCGTTGTGACTCAGGCCATGATCCTGGCTTTAACTGTGGACGAGTCATCCCTGAAGACAACACCTGGGAGTCAGCTGAATGTTCCACCCACGAGACGTTTCTTTGTCAAAGAACTGGTACTATTATTAAATCATATCTTATCTTATCTTATATAATACAGACGTTACTTCAAAAAAGAAGATGATTACGTCCTACGCGTCATGCATTTAGTCATGCATATTAACTAATGACTTAAATTCTGCCAAGTCACTGGTTTTTCTGGCTAGCTCAGGCAACCCATTCCATGCTCTAATAGCACTAGGGAAGAAGGAGTATTTGTACAAATTTGTCCTAGCATATGGGACGAGGAATGTGCCTTTATTTTTGTGTCTTTTAGAGTATTTTATTAAATTTTGTTTTTGTATTTGAAGATTATGGTTCAGTGTTTTATGCATAATTGCTACTTTACTTTTGAGTCTTCTGTCCTGAAGGCTTTCTAAATTTAGTAATTTTACTAATGGTGTTACCCTAGTCAAATGTGAATATTCGTTTGTTATGAATCTCACTGCTCTATTTTGTGTTTGTTCCAGTTTCTTAATGTTTTCTTGAGTTGAGGGGTCCCACACGGTGGATGCATATTCTATTATTGGCCTAACCAAGGTTAAATAACATTTTAGTTTTATGTTCTTATTTGATTTATAGAAATTTCTTTTAATAAACCCTAATGCTTTGTTTGATTTTTTTTATAGTTTCATCAATATGTGGATTCCATGACAGTTTTTCATTTATTATAACACCTAGGTATTTTGCGTTTTTAGTCTGTGTTACTGGTTTGCCATGAATAAGATAAGTGGAATTAATTTGTTTTAGTTTTTTTGTTACTCTTAACAACTGACATTTTTCTGGTTGGAAAGATGCTCCAATTTGATTCCCATTTCTGTAATTCATCTAATTCTCTTTGTAAAATATCTGTGTCTTGTTTTGTTTTTATTGTTCTATATATTATGCAATCGTCTGCAAATAATCTGACTTTTGTTCCTGAACTAATGCAATTTGGTAAATCATTTATGTAAATTAAAAATAGTAGTGGATCCAAGACTGTTCCTTGAGGTACACCTGAGTTTACTGTTATTGGTGTTGATTTAGAGCCATTTATTATTACAGTTTGTTCTCTCCCTATCAGAAAATCTTTAATCCACTGATGCAGTGGACCGTTAATACCGAAATATTTTAATTTTTTAAGCAAACTATGGTGGTGAACTTTGTTAAAAGCCTTGGAAAAATCTAGTAAGATAGCATCTATTTGTTCACTATTATCTAAACCTTTTGAAAAATCATCAATTAGTCCTATTAGGTGTGTTTCACATGATCTATATTTCCTAAAGCCATGTTGGTATGGGGTGAGGACATTATGTTTGTCTAAGTGGTTTATGATATTGCTACATTTTATGTGTTCTAGTATTTTACATGTGATGCTGGTAAGTGATACTGGTCTGTAGTTTCCTGGATCAGATTTTTCTCCTTTTTTAAATAGGGGGGTGACATTAGCTTCTTTCCAGTCCTTTGGTATTCTGCCCTGGTTAAGCGATGCCTGAAAGAGTATTTTGAACACTGGGGCTAGCTCATTGCTTAGTTCTTTGAGTAATCTAGCTGGAATACCATCAGGTCCAGACGCTTTATTTGGTTTGGTGTTGGCTAATAGTTTTTTAATTCCATTTTCTTGTACTACTAAATCTTCTATGTTGTCTACTTGGTTCAAATTAAGAAATATGTCTTTGTCTCCTGGGGCTGAGAATGCTGATGCAAAGTATTTGTTTAGGATGTTTGCTTTAGTTTCATTATCATTATGTGTTATGTTATGTTCATCTTTTAATGGCGCTATGCCTGTTGTTTCCATTTTCTTAGACTTAATGTATGACCATAGGTTTTTGTTGATATCTTTTATATTAACTGGTGTTTAAATTTTCTTTTACTTTAAAATTCCATTTCACTTCAAAACTCAAATTGTACATTAAATTTGACAATCCTTATTAACGACATGGCCTAAATTATGCCGATGTGGCAAAAACAAACAAACAAACAAAAACCCAATCCCTCTTGATAAAAAAATAATTTCGTTACTCAATTTCTCTTAGTTTTCTATCAAACCAATAGTTAATTTTTTTTACGCCTTTGTGTGTGTATGTGTGAGTGTCAGTCTGTTTGTGTGTGTGTGTGTCTCTCTCTCTCTGCGTATATATACTAGCTTATTAATACCAGTATAAAACATATAAATCGAACATACATAACTCAAATGTTTTGAACAATTAAGAGATTCAATTGTATAATATAATAAGGCTTGTCGTCGAAGATTGTCCGAAGATAAGTGAGGAATGCAGTATTTTCCGTGGCTGCGCAGCCTCAGCTGTGACCTACATATGTTGCCACATCTAGAGCAAGCATAACCATTGTCCGCAGGTGGTCGATTTAGATTTTCTTTTCACTGTCTGCGTTTGTCTTCGGCAGCTGATTTTCTTTTGGTCTCAAATGTGTATCCCTCGGCCTTTGTGAATGACCTCCAGCTGTCTCGTTCTAAGGCCGCATGCAACCAGGTGCTCTCTGCTATATCAGCTAAGGAAAGCTGACGCCTAAGCTGGCCTTGAAGACGATCGACCAGGTAACGCTATTCATGCTGAAAGTGACGGACGGCTTCCAGTGGGGCAACACGAATCGACCTGGTCAGTCGACGCTAGCGGTTTACATCGATCTCAAACAAGCCTATGTTGTTAAAGCTCATGAATCTAGGTGTGGGTTCTCATATGATTAGGTGGATCCAACAGTATCTTGCTACGCCAAATTGTGGGGCCTCGAGGTGAACCACTCGAAGTCGGTTTACTCGTGGTTCACGTTAGGGCGTGATATAGTGAAGGAACCAGTTGAGCTACGGATGGACGGCAAGATTCTGGCATGGAACAAAAAGCTAAAGTACCAGGTCATCCTCGAACAGAAATTGACCTTGTGCGACTATATCAAGAGGTTGAACATCGTCAAGAAGTTAGCTGGAACGAAATGGGGAGCGAAGGCGGGTGTGCTGAGATCACAGTACATGGGTGCAGTTTGGTCTCATATAGATTAGTCTACCTGTCTGGGCGTCGGTAACGTCTCTAGCGAAGCTAGCCGCTGTTCAGAATCAAGCCATTAGACTCATCTGTGGTACGTTTCGCACAACGCCAATTGCCGCCGGCGAGATTATGGCCAACGTGCCGCCGTTGAAGTTGCGCAGAGAGCGAGCCGTCCTGTTAGCTCACGAGAGATACAGGCGGCTGTAGGAGGGATGTCCTCTCAGAAGTCTTGTCGAAAACTGGGAGGGCAAGAGACGTCTAAAAAAAAACGGCCCTGCTTCATGCACGTGGCGCGTGGGCTGGTCAGAGAGATGAACCTACCGTTGGAGCGGGCTGCTCTTTGAGGATGTCTCTGAAACGTTTTTTCGGTCCACCTTGTGGTCACTTTCCTTCCCTTAATTGGCCATAAAGGAGTCTTTTAGAAAAGCGGAAGTCGTCCATTCTGCCCATAGCTATTGAGACTACGTCAGGATTGTCTGGATGCTTTGCAAACGTAGAAGTAGGATGTTCACTGTGAGGCTTCATCTAATCATCTCTGCTTGTGGTCCCTTTCTGAGGCATAGGCCACCAACCAGCTTCCTCCAGGCATCTCAGTTCCGGGCGAGTCTCTACAACTGTCTCCACATCTTGTGAGGCTTGCACTCTATCAATTAAAAACGAGCTCTGGAAAAGTCGTGTAATTTCTGATCAAACTGTTGACTTCATTCGACAAAATGTCGTTCAGTATTCTGAATGTTCACTCCCGTAGTGTTTTTTTTTTCTCTCTCTCTCGCTCTCTCTCACACACACACACGCATGCACACACACACACTCTTACACACAGCGCTATTTAAAGCCCAATCTCAACATACTTTTCATTATAATTAAAAATAAATGTATCTGCTACTAATGATCTTTCTGAGGGAATTCCTTTAAAAAAAAATTATTCATATTTCAAAAATATGTTTATAGATGTAAACTATTTGTTTTATTAAACAAAAAAACAACAACATGTAGATAAAGTTCACACTGCCGATAATTGGTGAACTTACGGTGGGATTGAATAGAAACCTATTCAGGAGCTGCTTGTTACCTTCAAACTCTCCTTAGGTAAATGATTATTACACTGCATTATCCTTTGTAATGTTTGTTAATTTTAAAAATTCTTTGCGGACAACTGTCCTGTGAAATATAAACCACACTGTTTTGTTCTTTTATGTTTTTTTTTAAAAATCAGTTTTGAACAAATGTAAAATTATCTATTATTGAAAAAAAAAAAAAGAAACATCGCCAATCACAATTATCACATTTAAATAACGAATTGACTTTTGTATTTCAATTAGTATTTATAATTGTCGTTTTAAATGTATCTCTAAAACGTATCTAGGATCTATTTCTTGATTGTATATAACTTGGTACTTCTTTCTCCAGTGTACCATCCCCCAAACATTGTAACCCTGGAGACGAAGATTAAAGGACTGCTGTTAGGGGCTTTCCTCGTCGGGGGCATGGTGGTATTCCTGTGTTTGCTGCTTCAGATGACCTGCTGCAGAATTCGTGCGCTGGATCGAATCAAGCAGAACTTGAATAACGAAACTGACAAGACTCCCATCATCTAGATCAGTGGTTTCCAACCTACGACCCGTGGGCCATATCCAGCAAGTGACGCGGTGCTATAAGACACCTCGACATTTTTGTTACCATCGTGCACAGATATCATAAGCGTGTTTCCGTTGGACTCAACTTTTTGTGTGTGTTTGAATAAGGCCCCAGTGAAATGCGTGCCGGATATTTGTGTGGCCTTCGCGCTGAATAAGGTTGGAAACAACTGATCTAGATTTAATATTTGAAAAGGGACTATCAAAACAGAGGAGTTATCTCATTTGTATTAGTTCATTATTGTCATTTTAATATTTTTATTGTTTATAATAAATATGTTTGTTTGTTGTAAAACCTTGTTTTGTATTAGAAACTCTTCTGAAGATTAGGTAAACATGTTTTATGCAATGCATAACCAAAAAAAATGTATCTTCAGTTTATTACGCTGACAGTCTATATGCCAGTTAAGCACAGAATGTCGCTATTATTGTTCTCAAGCAAGATCACATTCAATAGCTTAAATTAGACGACAGAATTTGTTGAGTGGAGGCGGGATGTGCAGTGAAAAGAATAATAGTATTTATTGTTAAATTTTCCTCTAAATATTTCTTACCTAAAAATACGATAAAAATATTTTCTTGTTGGCGTCTGCGATTTGCTTCTCTTTTTGCTTCTATACATTTTATGTTTATTTTAAAAGAATATCTATATGTTGCAGGCATTAACGATTATAAACAATCTGATCCCTAGGCTGCACATCTAATGATACTAAATTATAAATAATCTGATCTCTAGGCTGCACATCTAATGAGACTAAATTATAAACAATCTGATCTCTAGGCTGCACATCTAATGAGACTAAATTATAAATAATCTGATCTCTTGGCTGCTCATCTAATGAGACTAAATTATGAACAATCTGATCCCTAGGCTGCACATCTAATGAGACTAAATTATAAACAATCTGATCCCTAGGCTGCACATCTAATGAGACTAAATTATAAACAATCTGATCTCTAGGCTGCTCATCTAATTAGACTAAATTATAAACAATCTGATCCCTAGGCTGCACATCTAATGAGACTAAATTATAAACAATCTGATCCCTAGGCTGCACATCTAATGAGACTAAATTATAAACAATCTGATCTCTAGGCTGCTCATCTAATTAGACTAAATTATAAACAATCTGATCCCTAGGCTGCACATCTAATGAGACTAAATTATAAACAATCTGATCCCTAGGCTGCGCATCTAATGAGACTAAATTATGAACAATCTGATCCCTAGGCTGCACATCTAATGAGACTAAATTATAAACAATCTGATCTCTAGGCTGCTCATCTAATGAGACTAAATTATGAACAATCTGATCCCTAGGCTGCACATCTAATGAGACTAAATTATAAACAATCTGATCCCTAGGCTGCACATCTAATAAGACTAAATTATAAATAATCTGATCTCTAGGCTTCTCATCTAATGAGACTAAATTATAAACAATCTGATCTCTAGGCTGCTCATCTAATGAGACTAAATTATAAACAATCTGATCCCTAGGCTGCACATCTAATGAGACTAAATTATAAACAATCTGATCTCTAGGCTGCACATCTAATGAGACTAAATTATAAACAATCTGATCTTTAGGCTGCTCATCTAATGAGACTAAATTATGAACAATCTGATCCCTAGGCTGCACATCTAATGAGACTAAATTATAAACAATCTGATCTCTAGGCTGCACATCTAATGAGACTAAATTATAAACAATCTGATCCCTAGGCTGCACATCTAATGAGACTAAATTATAAACAATCTGATCTCTAGGCTGCACATCTAATGAGACTAAATTATAAACAATCTGATCCCTAGGCTGCACATCTAATGAGACTAAATTATAAACAATCTGATCTCTAGGCTGCACATCTAATGATACTAAATGATAAACAATCTGATCTCTAGGCTGCACATCTAATGAGACTAAATTATGAACAATCTGATCTCTAGGCTGCTCATCTAATGAGACTAAATTATAAACAATCTGATCCCTATTCTGCTCATCTAATGAGACTAAATTATAAACAATCTGATCCCTAGGCTTCACATCTAATTAGACTGCATTTTTAAATAAAAAAGCAAGGAGCATACATTCTATAAATGCACAAAGACAGTTGATATAATTACATCAAGTCGTCGCGAAGTAGGTGACTTCTGTCAATCAAGACTAGAACCGAGCGATACAAAAACTCGTTCGTTCCGTACTCGGTCAGACTATATCAACGCTACTCATTGATCCGGAAACCTGAATAGGACCAAGATGTCTATGTGTAGTCAATCAATGAACTCTTTATGCTGTGTCTGTTCTATTTTTGTGAATGTTTCTGTTGTGTTGTTTTTATATGAGAAAAAAGTCCTTGTCATCACAACAAATTTCTACAAGGATCAATAAAGCAGTCGTAGTCTTATATAAGTCCATATACGAATGGCTGCCTGGTCGTGTAGTACACTCTTCGGGATGCAGTCTTGTAGGAGGTTTGGACTAGTGACATCATTTTTAGTGCCGAAAGAACGTTGGAAACTTGTAAAATAAAACCAAAACAAATATTTGCGAATGTTCTTATGACTCCAAGTTCTGACTTTATGAACTAAATTCATGTTCTGGCTCCAAGTTCTGACTTTATGAACTAAATTCATGTTCTGGCTCCATGTTATTACTTCATGTTCTTATGACTCCAAGTTCTGACTTTATGAACTAAATTCATGTTCTGGCTCCATGTTATTACTTCATGTTCTGACTCCAAGTTCTGACTTTATGAACTAAATTCATGTTCTGACTCCATGTTATTACTTCATGTTCTGACTCCAAGTTCTGACTCCGTATAGTGACATCATGTTGTGACTTCATGTCTTCTATCACATTGTTTTGTATTGTGCAAACATGTTTAATGGAATCAATATTACAGAATTGTTTAGATCGAGTTAGAAAGATCAAACTAACAGGAAGTACTATTAGAAAAAAAAATAGAACAAACACAAACACAACTCGTGTGTTAACTCTGGATTGAACTTCAAACAACAGTTTTCTATATCAAGTGTACTCTGCCTGGACGGTGAACTGTTTCACCGCTGCTTGTCATGCCAACAAATCGTAAAGAGATCATCTTTGTTGTTTTCCCTCCAACGGATGCCGTGAGAAGGAGCGACTTGTCACCCGAACCTGTCCCCCAACAGAGCTGTCACAGGGGACAAACAACTTGACTACTGGAGCTGGGACTAACAAATCCTCGCGTGAAGGGTGAGGCTAGGCAACGTCTTAACTGCTGTTATTGGGTGGATTAGACTCAAACATAGCAGCACTGACACTTTAACACTTTTAACGAACATCCTCCCACCACTAACATCACAAGTAATGACCAAGTTTAATTCTATGATCACACATCAAAGGGAGATAACCGCGAAAATTTACAACGATTTAATAAAGTGAGTTGTGTCGCTTACATATGTTACCGAACTTCCTGATGAGATTTGTAATTCATGTTTTATTTATAAAATCTCCACTTTGTTATTTATAAAAATGTAATAATCTTATTATTTTAAACGGCGGCGAGTTGACAGAAGGATAGATCGCTTGAATGTTGATTGAAAGTCGCATGCTCGGTTCTCGTGGAGGCACGTAGATTTTTTTTTTCGCAACAAGGAGGTCACTGCTAAGGCCCCTGGATTAATGTGTCCCTGGTCTCAGTTGTGGGTAGTAAAGATACGAGGTCTCCGTGCTGACCACACAACTTCCATATTCGTTGTATAGGAAATAAATGCTCTATGATCTATGGGCCGCCACCACGTGTCAAGAGAACACGTCTCTGTTACAGGCATCTTCCTAATCAAATCAATCAACAAGCCAAATACTGAAAAACAACAACAACAACAACAAAAAGAAAAAAAGGTTACAAAGAGAGTTTGTGTGGAAAACTTAAACTCAAAATAGGCCCCCGAAAAGATTCGCTGAGGTAGATAAAAAAGGCATGTTTCAATATTTTAGAAAGAATATCAGAAACTATGAGCTACAAACTATCAACAGCTACAAAAAGATACAAAAAGAGAAGACGTGATGGTGTCGAGTTTGTAAGCGATACAGATTGTATTGTTCAACGACTTGATATCACAGGATATGGAGATATGTTAATGCTATTATTAGTGCATTGTTAATATTCATTTGCATTCAATGACATGATGGGTATGAAAAAAAATAAAGTTCCCCTTTCAGACCTTGTGGTCTTTAGGGAAGATGATGTAAAGGTCATCTGATTCTGTGGCCAACGTTCAACGATATAGTGAAATCCTAAGTGTCACTTGAAGAGATTAGAAACATGATTAATAACTAATATGGCCACATCACAAGGTCCTTGGGGCTCGCAAAGACCTTTCTTCAGGGAACAGTACCAGGAAGAAGATGAAGAGGACGTCAGAGAAAGCGATGGGAAGACAGCATCAAAGAATGGACAGGCCTGTCAGTGAATGAAATTGTATCAAATGCAAAGGACAGAGAGGAATGGAGAAAGATGGTTGACTGATTTCGTGTGGTGCCCCAACGGTCCAACAGATAAAGGGAAAGGAGAAGGTGAACGCGAAGTTAAATGTCAACCTGGCCTAACTGATATTATGGAATTATTATCTAATTGATCTATCTATTTATCTATTTAAATATATATATAAATATATATAGCTCCTCCTTCGTGGTCGAAGATGAGCACATTTCTATGGATTCGAAGATAACTGTAAAGTCCAATCCTCGCATTAAAAAGCCAGCCGTATACATGGCATGGGATGGTTAGGTCTTTGCAGATAGGCCTGCTTCTTCTCTTAGCTTTTTGTTGGTTCGGCGCTCTTTCACCCTGGTCAATCTTCTTGCTTCAAATCTTGAGACTCCAAGATTCACACCATGAGGAGCGATCTAGAGCTAATTGTTTTGTAAAGGGTTAATCTTACAATTACGGTCTCAATAAATATACCCTGTACACTTTAGTTCATTATCCAATGTGTACAATAGGTTATAATTCTGGTCTATAATATGAAACACTGTTATTAATTGTTTCAAATTGAATTGTATGGATACTAAATAAATTTTGTTCTCTTTAAAATAAAAGTAAAATTTTTTTTTGTAAATATAGTAGATTATAGGACTGATGATTACTTAACTTTGTAATACAATTTTTCAACAAATTCTTTTTACAAAAAATCTAAAACCGTTTGCGTAAATGTGTAAAAAAATATGGTAAATGGTCATCTCCCTTATTTAATAGTCTCTCGTTTGTGTTACTATTTGTAATGAATAGTTGTAAAAATGGTGTACTTTTATGAAAAAACTGCTTGCAGAGTTGATTAAAAAAAATTTTTCGCTTCAGAAAAGAAAAAAGTACCCGTTGCATCAGAACTTTGAAAGGTCTAAAATATCATGATGTCGGATTTTCCATATCTTTTCTAGTTTACGAAATCTAAACGTGACGGACGGTCGGATGGACGGACCACACAAAACTAATAGCGTCTATTCCCCTTTCGGAGGCTGCTAAAAATTCTTACCCCCAAAAATATCTAAAGGGAAGAACTGTATATTTATAGCCACATATATCAATACTGTAAGATTTCCTTTAATCAATATTAAACTTAATTAAGACAATACCACTAATTTATGAATAAATCGGTGAACTTTTGCTTATTGATATATATATGGGAAGTGGGAGAAATAACGTGTTCAAAATTTTTACCAGACAGATACACAGAATGAGTTGATAGAAGCTTTGTACCAGACAGATACACAGAAAGAGTTGATAGAAGCTTTGTACCAGACAGATACACAGAATGAGTTGATAGAAGCTTTGTACCAGACAGATACACAGAATGAGTTGATAGAAGCTTTGTACCAGACAGATACACAGAATGAGTTGATAGAAGCTTTGTACCAGACAGATACACAGAATGAGTTGATAGAAGCTTTGTACCAGACAGATACACAGAATGAGTTGATAGAAGCTTTGTACCAGACAGATACACAGAATGAGTTGATAGAAGCTTTGTACCAGACAGATACACAGAATGAGTTGATAGAAGCTTTGTAAAAACGCTAAAATATGTACATCATGAATGAAGCCTCTAAGAACGTGTGTTTATGTGAGTGTGTGTGTGTGTGCTAACGTATGTGAAGAAGTGAGACACAATGCTGCCTGGTTAAGAAACGCTTTTTTGTCACTAGTAGGCCTATATGAATTTAAAAGAAATAAGTTGCAAAAACTAATTAAAATTCGATATGAAGTACATTTTTTGACAGCACGAATTTAAAATGGTCCGGCATAGGTGAAGTTAAAATCCAAGTAGGACACTGCTATCGAATAATCTAGGATGGCTGCCTGGTCGTGCGGTTTGCGCACTGGACTGTCGTTTTACAAACAATCTTATAATTTCTTCTGCTGTGTAAAATAATAAAATAATAATATTTGAGAAACTTAAAACAAGGAGCCACCAATAGGTTACTAATTATTATCTCAACGCTACAGAAGTTAAAACACTAAGCCTCAAGACGGACCACAACACACAGCTGACAGTTTCTTTCTTTCATTTAGATTCCGCCTGTAAATGAAGGACAATAAATAAACATGCTACTGCTATGCACGAGTTGCCTCTACTGTATTGTAGCAATAAATGTCAACATGTATGTCTAGCATGGCGTGATAAAGAAATAGTACTAACGAAACAAAAATACTTGTGGTTTTGGGTCTAGTCTCGTTGGGTAAAAACTGAGGATGTGAACGAGTACAGTCTGGGCGAAAAGCTTGCAAAAGACGACAGGAAGTGTTAGCGTGAGAGAACTCGAAACATAGGTCATATCACGCCAGCTCAAAGGCCATAACACGCGGTAATCTCTAGATCTTCTCGGGGTCAAGCAGTCCCTACTTATTGTCCATTACTTGTGTTCGCCTGTTGATTGTTAGCAATAATTAGTAAGATATCTTTCTTTTCATCTTTTTAAATAAAGTAGTTGTCATTTATTGTTTCTTTGACCAGTCACTAATGAGGATGTTTTTTTTTTAATCAACTAATTACGATAGGAAAACTTCTATCTATGCTTGAAAAGTAGGAATTTTAAATCTGGAATATGACTCCAGCAGATAGGTTTTGCTAAGCACCCAAAGACTTCCAACAGATGCAGCTCTACCACACCTGTCAACAAGTGTGCGTGAATCAGAGCTCACTGATTTGCTATATGAGAAGCATAGAAGTCGCGCTAATAATAAGAATATCTGTAAACAAATGTCTGATAACAAATGTCTAATAACAAATGTCTGATAACAAATGTCTGATAACAAATGTCTGATAACAAATGTCTAATAACAAATATCTGTAACAAATGTCTGATAACAAATGTCTAATAACAAATATCTGTAACAAATATCTGTAACAAATGTCTGATAACAAATGTCTAATAACAAATGTCTAATAACAAATGTCTGATAACAAATGTCTGATAACAAATGTCTGATAACAAATGTCTGTAACAAATGTCTGATAACAAATGTCTAATAACAAATGTCTGATAACAAATGTCTGATAACAAATATCTGTAACAAAAGTCTGATAACAAATGTCTGATAACAAATATCTGTAACAAATGTCTGATAACAAATGTCTGATAACAAATGTCTGATAACAAATGTCTGATAACAAATGTCTGATAACAAATGTCTGATAAAAAATGTCTGATAACAAATGTCTGATAACAAATGTCTGATAACAAATGTCTGATAACAAATATCTGTAACAAATGTCTGATAACAAATATCTGTAACAAATATCTGTAACAAATGTCTGATAACAAATGTCTGATAACAAATATCTGTAACAAATGTCTGATAACAAATGTCTGATAACAAATATCTGTAACAAATGTCTGATAACAAATATCTGTAACAAATATCTGTAACAAATGTCTGATAACTAATATCTGATAACAAATATCTGTAACAAATGTCTGATAAAAAATATATGTAACAAATGTCTGATAAAAAATATATGTAACAAATGTCTGATAACAAATGTCTAATAACAAATGTCTGATAACAAATGTCTGATTACAAATGTCTGATAACAAATATCTGTAACAAATGTCTGATAACAAATGTCTGATAACAAATGTCTGATAACAAATGTCTGATAACAAATATCTGTAACAAATGTCTGATAACAAATATCTGTAACAAATGTCTGATAAAAAATATCTGTAACAAATGTCTGATATCAAATGTCTGGTAACAAATGTCTGATAACAAATATCTGTAACAAATGTCTGATAACAAATGTCTGATAACAAATGTCTGATAACAAATATCTGTAACAAATGTCTGATAACAAATGTCTGATAACAAATGTCTGATAACAAATGTCTGATAACAAATATCTGTAACAAATGTCTGATAACAAATGTCTGATAACAAATGTCTGATAACAAATGTCTGATAACAAATGTCTGATAAGAAATGTCTGATAACAAATCTCTGATAACAAATGTCTGATAACAAATGTCTGAAAACAAATGTTTGAAAACAAATATATGTAACAAATGTCTGATAACAAGACTACAACTAAATAAAACTAACTACAAGACTTCACAACTAAAAGCATTCAAAGTTTCCTTAGGCAAACAATACGATTTAAACAAGTGATGGGCAAATCACGGCATGTGGGCCAATTCCGGTCCGATGAGAAGTTTTATCCAGCCCACATGTGTTTTTAAAGCCTTAATATCATAAAAACATCATGCATAATGAGTTTTTTTTTTAAAAGAGTTAAACCATTGAAGTAATATTGCAACAAAAAGTGTGTCTCATTTGCTATGAAACCAATTTCGTTTATAGGGACTTTATATATTTCAATACCCCACTTCTATTTATACCTATTCTTTTTTTTATATAATGGCCGCCTAAATTGTTTCTTTAAGTCTTTAGCCTTCTCCTAAAAAAGGTTGTCCATCACTGGTCTAAATGTTAGCGGTAAAAGTAACCCATGACAGTCTAAATGTTAGCGATAAAAGAAACCCATGACAGTCTAAATATTAGCGGTAAAAGAAACATATGAAAGTCTAAATGTAAGCTGTAAAAGAAACCCATGACAGTCTAAATGTTAGCGGTAAAAGAAACCCATGACAGTCTAAATGTTAGCGGTAAAAGAAACCCATGACAGTCTAAATGTTAGCGGTAAAAGAAACCTATGACAGTCTAAATGTTAGCGGTAAAAGAAACCCATGACAGTCTAAATGTTAGCGGTAAAAGAAACCTATGACAGTCTAAATGTTAGCGGTAAAAGAAACCCATGACAGTCTAAATGTTAGCGGTAAAAGAAACCTATGACAGTCTAAATGTTAGCGGTAAAAGAAACCCATGACAGTCTAAATGTTAGCGGTAAAAGAAACCCATGACAGTCTAAATGTTAGCGGTAAAAGAAACCCATGACAGTCTAAATGTTAGCGGTAAAAGAAACCTATGACAGTCTAAATGTTAGCGGTAAAAGAAACCCATGACAGTCTAAATGTTAGCGGTAAAAGAAACCTATGACAGTCTAAATGTTAGCGGTAAAAGAAACCCATGACAGTCTAAATGTTAGCGGTAAAAGAAACCCATGACAGTCTAAATGTTAGCGGTAAAAGAAACCCATGACAGTCTAAATGTTAGCGGTAAAAGAAACCTATGACAGTCTAAATGTTAGCGGTAAAAGAAACCCATGACAGTCTAAATGTTAGCGGTAAAAGAAACCTATGACAGTCTAAATGTTAGCGGTAAAAGAAACCCATGACAGTCTAAATGTTAGCGGGGCAGAAAAGTTTTTTTTGATACAATACTTTTAACAGAAAATCCATTTCCACCAATAGGAGCAATCCGTTAAAACGTCGAAGCAGACGTCGTATTCAAAATGTTTTTTAATTTTTTTTTTATCTTTCACCCTCATTAACCTGTGACCCATTCATCTGATCAACTCGACGTCTGACTCATGAAACTCAACAAAAACATTTTAGGAAATTGAAATTTTACGGAATTAAACTTTGAAAAAAAAATCCATTTAAACGTTGCTGAATACACTTCAATAGTCTCACCACAATGTTTCCTGCTTCTCGTGATGGTTGTCTCCTGCCTGGGGGTTACACAGTCCGTACACGTTCTGGTATGTGATGGTAGCCAGTTAATATCTCTTTTTAGTTGAGGTGTGAGTGTGTATGTATGTGTGTGCGTGTGCGTTTTTGCTCTTTTATAGTTTGTATGGTGTTGACTGACTAGAAGTTTGATAAAAGTAAATTTATATATTTTTTTTAATTTCCCCTTTCAGACCTTGCGATCTATAGGGCAGTTCATGTTAAGGTCATCTGTTTCTTTGGCCAACGGTTAACGAGCAGGGTAACATGTGGCCAGCACAACGACCAACCCAACTAAAGTCAGGTACCCATTTGAGTTGGGTGGAATAAGGGGCGCCCTAAAAATCTCAAAGGTTCAAACTCCCAGTCTTCTTTGACATTCGAACTCAGGACCCCAGGTTCGGAAGCCAAGCGCTTAACCACTCAGCCACTGCGACCCCCAGAATTTTAATGTGCGTGCAACAAGAGAAGGCAAACTAGCAAGCGTTTATGATAACAAATAGTTGAATATAGAATAGACCCTAGGATGGAATGGGTCATGGTGTCATCAAACTCCCCCCCTGATGAGTGCCAACTTATTAGTGATGCAGTAGAAAATACATAATGTCATAGTGATGGCGTAGATTTAGTCTTAGTGATTGGTACAATGTCATAACACTGCCAGGTTTGTCAACGGTCAATGCATTTCGAGGCTTGTAAAATGCCACAAACAAATCACGGCTTTACATGTCACTGACACTTTAATTCTTGTACAATGTGACTGACACCTCAAGGTTTATAAACGTCACTGACACTTTAATTCTTGTAGTATGTCACTGACATCTCAAGGTTTATAAACCGTCACCTAAACTTCAATTCTTGTACAATGTCACTGACACTTCAATTTTTGTACAATGTCACTGACACTTCAAGGTTGTTGTTTCACATTGCTGGACGACGACAGGAAGGCGTCATTTGTTGTTATTCTCTTTTTACAGACTCGAACTAGACCACTCGCCCTATGCGGCTCAATTTTAGGATACTTTTAACAATCCTGGACCTATTAGCCTTGCCAGCACAAACTCTGACCACCAACATTGTCTAATTGCCTCCAATTTTTCAACTCTGACCAAACAGCTCCACGCTTACTTCTGAAAGTAATTGGACATTGTTGTTTGTTTTCATGGTTGGTGGTAAAGGGGGGGGGGGAACGAAAGAGTGGATCTAGAATTTTCGATCACGAAAACTACCGAATTTCGTGGCGTTTTGGGCCAAATTAAATCGTGTGATAAGACTTTTACCAACATAGGTTAATACGTTTTTTTAATGTTTATAAATGAGAAATGAGAAAGAAAAAAATTCGGAAATTAAAAAAAAAAATCAACATTGTCATCATTTGTAGCGTTTGAGAATTTTTATCAGGGGAACCGCTGTTCCAGATAAAGTTAAAAGTTCAAGATTTTTTTAAAGTTCTAATTGACTTGGTTCCTAGTGCCATGAATTAGATATGATTTAAATGTCTGGCACGGGCACGAACTAAAGCATCTCGCCAATCAATGCACAAGACAGGCAAGTCATTTCATGTAAAAGTACAGTTACTGTTAAACCATAAAGATATATTTTTCTAAAGAATACGCCCATGACTCTGATTGAATCAACATGAATGGTGATGTCAGAATGTCATTAATTAACTACTTATGGTGTTGGAGAGAACCGGTACCTGTAAGGATTGGAAGTAACAAACAAGTCTTTCAGTCGCAAAAAGGAATATTTGTTGATATCAACGCAGTATTATATAACACATTTTTCTTCATTCGAATTTTTGAAAACTATGTGATAACTAACAAGATCTATTTAAGAAGCAATTATAAAAAAAATACTTAGAAAAATACAAAGCTTATACTGAGTAAAAGGAAAACACCGTTCAGTCGCTGACATATCTTTCAGTAAAAGTATGAAAGTAGTGCTATATAATAGCTATAGTTATTATTTTTATTGAAAGATTGATCTCATCTTAGCTTGGTACTTTTTCTATAAAAAAAATTAATTAGTTACGAGTTTACTATTTTTTTTTTATAAATAGATTCATGTGTTGCTATCAAAAATGAATAATTGTGCAAAATTTGAATGGGAAACAGGAGAAAAGATTCCACTCAGACAGACAGAGTGAGTGAATGTAAGTTTTGTACAAATACTTCACAAAATACATTCTGTGCTTTTGTTGTTGTGGTTGTGGTTGTTGTTGTTGTTGTTGTGGTTTTTGTTGTTGTGGTTGTTGTTGTGGTTGTTGTTGTTGTTGTGGTTGTTGTTGTGGTTGTTGTTGTGGTTGTTGTTGTTGTGGTTGTTGTTGTGGTTGTTGTTGTTGTGGTTGTTGTTGTTGTTGTTGTTGTGGTTGTTGTTGTGGTTGTTGTTGTTGTGGTTGTTGTTGTGGTTGTTGTTGTGGTTGTTGTTGTGGTTGTTGTTGTGGTTGTTGTTGTGGTTGTTGTTGTTGTTGTTGTTATGGTTGTTGTTGTGATTGTTGTTGTTGTGGTTGTTGTTGTGGTTGTTGTTGTGGTTGTTGTTGTGGTTGTTGTTGTGGTTGTGGTTGTTGTTGTGGTTGTTGTTGTGGTTTTTGTTGTTGTGGTTGTTGTTGTTGTTGTTGTGGTTGTTGTTGTTGTTGTGGTTGTTGTTGTTGTTGTGTTTGTTGTTGTTGTGTTTGTTGTTGTGTTTGTTGTTGTGGTTGTTGTTGTGGTTGTTGTTGTGGTTGTTGTTGTTGTTGTTGTTGTGGTTGTTGTTGTGGTTGTTGTTGTGGTTGTTGTTGTTGTTGTGGTTGTTGTTGTGGTTGTTGTTGTTGTGGTTGTTGTTGTGGTTGTTGTTGTTGTGGTTGTTGTTGTTGTTGTTGTTGTGGTTGTTGTTGTTGTGGTTGTTGTTTTTGTTGTTGTTGTGGTTGTTGTTGTGGTTGTTGTTGTGGTTGTTGTTGTGGTTGTTGTTGTGGTTGTTGTTGTTGTTGTTGTTATGGTTGTTGTTGTGGTTGTTGTGGTTGTTGTTGTGGTTGTTGTTGTTGTGGTTGTTGTTGTGGTTGTTTTTGTGGTTGTGGTTGTTGTTGTTGTGATTGTTGTTGTGGTTGTTGTTGTTGTGGTTGTTGTTGTTGTTGTTGTGGTTGTTGTTGTTGTTGTGGTTGTTGTTGTTGTTGTGTTTGTTGTTGTTGTGTTTGTTGTTGTGGTTGTTGTTGTGGTTGTTGTTGTTGTTGTTGTGGTTGTTGTTGTGGTTGTTGTTGTGGTTGTTGTTGTGGTTGTTGTTGTGGTTGTTGTTGTTGTTGTGGTTGTTGTTGTGGTTGTTGTTGTGGTTGTTGTTGATGTACTGAAATAGAAACCAATAGGATTTTGTTTTTGAACTCTCCTTGTAGGTTGAAACAACCCATGGAAGAAACCTCAATCCAAGTCTTGCTGTCACAATAGCAGACTGACCACCTGACAACAAATGTTTGTACCGCCATTAAAAGCCATAGATATACGGGTCAAGAGAGAGGTCACCCGATGAAAAAGAAATATTTCAAAGGATAACACACACACACACACACATTGCTCAACACTGACAAAATTCTCGAATGAGGTCTTTGTTATGAACGCTTCGAACTTTTTGGGCTAGGTGTACATTTAGAATACATTCTGTTCATTAGCTTACAAAACAAAAATCTAGTTGTTTTAGAAATAAGTTCATGACTGTTGTCTGTAAAATTGTTGCGTTTATTTCAAAACACTAAGCGTGAATTGATGCAAATATTGGGCAGCAAAGAAATTTGATAACATTGTGTTGATATCTTGTTCTCTTCTAACAGACATTTATACTTGCTGTTGATCACGTAATGACGTTCATACTTACTGTTGATCACGTAATGACGTTCATACTTACTGTTGATCACGTAATGACGTTCATACTTACTGTTGATCACGTATTGACGTTCATACTTACTGTTTATCACGTAATGACGTTCATACTTACTGTCGATCACGTATTGACGTTCATTACACTAAGCGTGAATTGATGCAAATATTGGGCAGCAAAGAAATTTGATAACATTGTGTTGATATCTTGTTCTCTTCTAACAGACATTTATACTTGCTGTTGATCACGTAATGACGTTCATACTTACTGTTGATCACGTAATGACGTTCATACTTACTGTTGATCACGTAATGACGTTCATACTTACTGTTAATCACGTAATGACGTTCATACTTACTGTTGATCACGTATTGACGTTCATACTTACTGTTGATCACGTAATGACGTTCATACTAATTGTTGATCGCGTATTGAAGTAGATTTTAAAAGTAAAAAAAATAATCTCCCCTTTCAGAGCTTGAGATATATCGGGCTGATGATATGACGGACATTTGTTTCTTTGGCCAACGGTTAACAAGGGTGTCATGATGCCAGCACAACAGCCTTTACTTTTCCCAAGTAATGTCAGGTACCATTAGAGTTGGGTACAGTTAAGGGTTTCCTAAATTGAATTCCGAAATTCAAAATCCCAGCCTTCACCCAGATTCGAACCCGAGATCTCTACGTTCAGAATCCAAGCGCTATACCAGTCTTCCACCTCCTATAGATTGCAATAAAAGTACTACTGACAAATCTTTTTGTTCATTTCGCTATCAACAATAACACAAAAATAGGAACAACATTTCAGCTGCTAACTCTTTCGTCTCCACAGGACAGTCTTGGCTGTGTCCTTGTCCAATTAAGAACAATCTCTGTTACAACAACTTTAAATGCTCTGATCTAAACCTAACAATTGTGAGTTGTTTTTTTTTTCATTTGACACTATTGAACAGGAATCTTTCTCTGCTGGTATGTGCTTATCAAATAGCCTGCCAGTATGAAATGAAATACTAACAATGACAATGATCACTCTTTTTGTGGTCTTCTTAGAGTTCAGTAGAATTATGTTTAGATAATTGAAGGAACATTGTAAAGGAAACATTATTTCGTGAAAACTTTGACATTGGTAGATGGCAGTGACTCCCCTGGGTAAGTGGGCTAAAGATCTACAGCCATAACGCGAAATGAACAGAAACTTCGCGACGTTGCATGCCTTCTAGAAATGGCGATAATAGTGCATCCATCATAGTCTTTAACTATTTGTAATACATCTACAATTCTACATCAATCTCAGACTCACCCATTTGTTATACACCAATCTCTTAGTCGTTAATTATCGGACTTTTAATCTATTCCTTACACTAGAGTGTAACTAGAGGCTGCAAGGGACCCTGGGCGAGAGTAATCATTGCCACGGATATTTGTACGATGGTCTGACGGGGACAAAGGATTCTCTTTATCGCGGGGCCTACCTAAGGCGCAGGGCCCGAGCAATAGCGCCACTCGCCACCCTTTAGGACCGCTTCTGCTTTTGTCTTGAACATCGATTTCTGACCCTTGAACTTTAATTAGCTTTATGTTGTCATTTCTCTCTTTCTCAGACAATGCAATAATCTCTGAAACTTTAAAGCAATTCGTTATGAAATTATTAGAGGCTCTTTAATTTTTTTTTAAAAAGCTAATATCAACTTACTTCGTCTATCTGTCTAGTAAAACGTTTGTACACTTAATATTTCTTCCTCACCCAATCTCGGATCAAGCTGAAATTTTGTAAATTATTTCTTTTAAACTCCAACACAAGACAAAAAATTACCGATTAGTTAATTAACAATAGGTAAATAAACAAGGGAAAGAAACTTTCCTTGACTGATAAAGTGATATAAGTTGCATTTGTCCCACTTTATTGTTTGTAGAAAAAAAATGAAAATAACTATGACACCTACTTTCATAAGCATCTCCATGGCACCGTGATTACTGTATTGGCTTGAGGATGCTGAGGAGCCCTTGAGTTGGAATTAAGGACGCTCACTTTAAAAAAAAAAAAAAAAGATTTATAAAGCGCGATCCAGATACTTGCCCCCCTCCCCCCCTTTCCATTTCCAACAGGTCCAGACAAGTGATAGGATCATAGCGTAGTGAGAAAGCCAAAAAGCATGAAATTGAGCTAAACATAAACAATTGGTAAAAATATTTCTAATCGCACACATTTATTCTTGTTAGTCTAGAACTCTAGATCTATTACAAATTTAATTACATGACTGATCCAAACTAATTGTTACAACTACACTTAGCATAAACTTTGTGATTAAAAAAAAAAAGTTATCAAATCCATAAACTACCTGTTTTCTAAATCAATGTATGACTCTATTTGTCATTCACCCAGTTACGACTCTTGTACACTAGTTATTAAACATCCATCTCAGACTCCTTCACCATGTTAGTTCTACCCGTCACAGAAAGGTTTCTCTATTCTATCTTTGCCTTGTGTGTTGACCACTTTGTTACATTGTAAAACATCGCAAGAATATTTGTACTATTTGTCTTTCCCCACCCCCTTTTTTGCGTACTCTTTTGAAAAAAAAGATGATTATGATAATAACATGTCAATAATAAAATCTCATTCTGTCTGTGGGACAACGCACTTTCCGTGTAAATTAATTTTTGAGTTACGCAACAAAGAAAAGAGTCAAATCTCAAGAGAAACTTTCAAGAGACGAAAAAAACCAACAATCCCAAGGAGAAAATACAAAAAAAGGTTTCGTTTTTTTTTAAAGGAATTTTCACACACAACAGACGACAGAAGCACAAACGCACTAACACAGACAATACAAAGCAACACGCATACACACGCAAATTTAATCACACACACACACACACACATTCACACACATAGAAGTCAACTAAACCAAGGACGTAGCTGAAATGAAATCTATTAAACTTGTCAAGTCTGTGTGAGAGCGACTGGAACCTTGGCTAATGCCGTGTCGACACGCAAGCTCTATCTGCTCCTCTTAATTAGCTTTTTTGTTGGTGCCTTTTTGTTTTTCTCTTTCACAGAATTTATTCTGCTCTAAAAATAACTTAACTCTTTCTCTCCTAACTGACGATACCAGCGTTGATTCCACCAGAATGTGGTAAATAATTACGGAGAGAAAGAGTTAAAACAATAGGATAGTTTAGTGATACATTTAAAAAGATAAAATACAATGATAAACAAGAAGTGAATCTGTAAGAAGATATAGGGAATTGACTTTGATTCTTTGATACGCTACTATGTCATCGCAATAAGGAACAGAGCAAAATCCGGACATTTGGACATTTCAGGCCGATGCTTAATGGACTGAGGAAAAGACATCAAAATAGGGGGGCATGTCGTCTTTGTGTCCGGTAGCTTGATAACCCTAAGTTGATACCTGTTGATAGTTTTATATATAATCGCACCCAGAGTCACATGACTTTATGACAAGACGAATTTAATGTGAACATTTCTCCAAGCACAAGAAAAAAAAATCAAAGTCCCAAGTTTCAGTGCCATGACTACAGTAAAAAAGGAAGTGAACTTAGACCGGTGGATCACGCACGATTCATGAGCTTGCGAATCAGTTGGGGGGCCATTGTGAGTTCAAGGACATCTCATGGAGTCGGAGGACAAGTTTGTAATTGTGTCTGTGTGTGTGTGTGTGTGAGGTATGGAATGAGTAGATTATGACGTCATAGAGTAGCAGTGACATGCTGGTTTCTCAGTCTACATCATTGGTACCTCATGTCAATTTCACGATGTTAAAAGTAGATCATGAACCGTAACTAGCAGACATTATTTCTTGACCTAGCAGAAAAAAAAATCAAGCACCCCCGAACTACAAGAGTCATAAAAAAGTAAAGTTCCCCTTTCAGAACTTGTGGTCTATAGGGCAGATGATGTAAAGTTTATCTGTTTCTGTGACCAGCACAACGGCCAATCGCCTTTACTTTTCCCCATTAGTGCTAGGTGGACATTGAAATTAAAAATCTCAGTTTTCACCAGGATTTGAACCCGGGACCCCTCGCCCAAAGATCGGTAAAGCGCTTGGCTTCCGAACCGGGGTCCTGGATTCGAAGACTGGGATTTTAATTAACAAGTCATACAAACAAACAAAAAATAACTTATATAGAACAGCGCTATTTGAAATGTAAAGTACGATCTATCTGTTAGCACATCCATTCACATTGTCTTCAGTGTACATTAACTTAATATTGGCAATACTTTCATATTGAGATACAGAGCAGTATGTTATACGAAACTGATTATTTCATTTTGATTAGGAGAAAAATGTTAAGGGTGTTCATTTAAAAAACAACCACAGTAACAGAATTATAGGTCAGATGATGTAAACGTGACCTCCGAGAACTCGTAAAGGTCACCTTTTTCTGTGGTGTGCCTTGGGTATCAAGGAGTAAGATATAACTAGACAAAGACCCAATCCATGATTATAATTATGATCCTCGTTATAAAATTAAAGTAGATTTCTGATAGAACTATGTTTGACTACTTCAATCAACGTACTCTAACTCTTTAAACATAGAGTTATGTTCTCCTGAAGCATCTCAAACATGAAGCATCTCAAACAAGAAGCATCTCAGACAAGAAGCATTTCAAGAAGCATCTCAAACATGAAGCATCTCAAACAAAAAGCATCTCAGACAAGAAGCATCTTAAACAAGAAGCATCTCAGACAAGAAGCATTTCAAACAAGAAGCATCTCAGACAAAAAGAATTTCAAGAAGCATCTCAAACATGAAGCATCTCAAACAAGAAGCATCTCAGACAAGAAGCATCTCAAACATGAAGCATCTCAAACAAGAAGCATCTCAGACAAGAAACATCTCAGACAAGAAGCATCTCAAACAAGAAGCATCTCAGACAAGAAGCATCTCAAACATGAAGCATCTCAAACAAGAAGCATCTCAGACAAGAAGCATCTCAGACAAGAAGCATCTTAAAAAAGAAGCATCTCAGACAAGAAGCATCTCAAACAAGAAGCATCTCAAACAAGAAGCATCTCAGAAAAGAAGCATCTCAGACAAGAAGCATCTCAGAGAAGAAGCATCTCAGACAAGAAGCATCTCAGACAAGAAGCATCTCAGACAAGAAGCATCCCAAACAAAAAGCATCTCAGACAAGAAGCATCTCAGACAAGAAGCATCTCAGACAAGAAGCATTTCAAGAAGCATCTCAGACAAGAAGCATCTCAAACAAGAAGCATCTCAGACAAGAAGCATCTCAGACAAGAAGCATCTCAGAGAAGAAGCATCTCAGACAAGAAGCATCTCAGACAAGAAGCATCTCAGACAAGAAGCATCTCAGACAAGAAGCATCTCAGACAAGAAGCATCTCAGACAAGAAGCATCTCAGAGAAAAAGCATCTCAGACAAGAAGCATCTCAGACAAGAAGCATCTCAGAGAAGAAGCATCTCAGACAAGAAGCATCTTAAACATGAAGCATCTCAAACAAGAAGCATCTCAGACAAGAAGCATCTCAGACAAGAAGCATCTTAAACAAGAAGCATCTCAGAGAAGAAGCATCTCAGACAAGAAGCATCTCAGACAAGAAGCATCTCAGACAAGAAGCATCTCAGACAAGAAGCATCTCAGAGAAGAAGCATCTCAGACAAGAAGCATCTCAGACTAGAAGCATCCCAAACAAAAAGCATCTCAGACAAGAAGCATCTTAGACAAGAAGCATCTCAGACAAGAAGCATTTCAAGAAGCATCTCAGACAAGAAGCATCTTAAACAAGAAGCATCTCAGACAAGAAGCATCTCAAACAAGAAGCATCTCAGACAAGAAGCATCTCAGAAAAGAAGCATCTCAGACAAGAAGCATCTCAGAGAAGAAGCATCTCAGACAAGAAGCATCTCAGACAAGAAGCATCCCAAACAAAAAGCATCTCAGACAAGAAGCATCTCAGACAAGAAGCATCTCAGACAAGAAGCATTTCAAGAAGCATCTCAGACAAGAAGCATCTCAAACATGAAGCATCTCAAACAAGAAGCATCTCAGACAAGAAGCATCTCAAACATGAAGCATCTCAAACAAGAAGCATCTCAGACAAGAAACATCTCAGACAAGAAGCATCTCAAACAAGAAGCATCTCAGACAAGAAGCATCTCAAACATGAAGCATCTCAAACAAGAAGCATCTCAGACAAGAAGCATCTCAGACAAGAAGCATCTTAAACAAGAAGCATCTTAGACAAGAAGCATCTCAGACAAGAAGCATCTCAGAGAAGAAGCATCTCAGACAAGAAGCATCTCAGACAAGAAGCATCTCAGACAAGAAGCATCCCAAACAAGAAGCATCTCAGACAAGAAGCATCTCAGACAAGAAGCATCTCAGACAAGAAGCATTTCAAGAAGCATCTCAGACAAGAAGCATCTCAAACAAGAAGCATCTCAGACAAGAAGCATCTCAGACAAGAAGCATCTCAGAGAAGAAGCATCTCAGACAAGAAGCATCTCAGACAAGAAGCATCTCAGACAAGAAGCATCTCAGACAAGAAGCATCTCAGACAAGAAGCATCTCAGAGAAAAAGCATCTCAGACAAGAAGCATCTCAGACAAGAAGCATCTCAGAGAAGAAGCATCTCAGACAAGAAGCATCTCAGACAAGAAGCATCTCGACAAGAAGCATCTCAGACAAGAAGCATCACAGAGAAGAAGCATCTAAGAGAAGAAGCATCTCAGACAAGAAGCATCTCAGAGAAGAAGCATCTCAGACAAGCAGCATCTTAGAGAAGAAGCATCTCAGAGAAGAAGCATCTCAGACAAGAAGCATCTCAGACAAGAAGCATCTCAGACAAGAAACACCTCAGACAAGAAGCATTTCAAGAAGCATCTCAGACAAGAAGCATCTCAGACAAGAAGCATCTCAGACAAGAAGCATCTCAGACAAGAAGCATCTCAGACAAGAAGCATCTCAACATAAACATTAAACGTTTTCATTTACGTTTCACAACCTTTTGACCTCTGTGTACACTGTACACCTTGTATAATTTTTGTAATACTGAGTATCCCTCGCCCCCATCCCAACTACACTTTATTAATTAACAGAACATAATAAATGGGTATTGAAAAAAATTGCATAGTTAATGAGGTATCCCTGGGGGCACGCTTACCCCACTTTGTGAAACACTGATCTACGCCAACGTGTTCACTAAGCCTAGTGTGTGACTTGTAAAGCGCTTGGCGCAGGAATTTTAAGACGCTCCTGAGTCCACCTACTCTGATTGGGAAAAGTAAAAGTTGGCTGGCCACTCGTTAACCATCGGCTAAAGAAACAGATAACCTTTATATCAGTGATGCCCAAAATACGGTCCGCGAGCCAGATTCGGCCCGGGTCCATCCGGCCCGCCGAAATGTCGGCACAAAGTATATAAAATCCGCTACCCCCCCCCCCCCCCCCAAAGAAAAGGTTTAAAAATGTCTCTTTACCTACGTTAGGGCCATCAATTTTACTCCGATTGATTGGTACCATGACCAACATTTGTGCGTTTATGAGAATCTTAATGTAGAATTTATCCAAACGAAAATAACTTTTTTGGCAGAACATGATAATAAGCCAATATTTTTGAGTTGTAAATAAAGTCTGGCTTTTTTTTTTTTTAACGCAAATATAAAATAAATTTGACGCCATTTGAGTAAAAAGATTGTTAAACTACGTCTACAGATTGGAAGATTAATGTGAATATTTTATCAAAAAGAGTCAAGAATATAAGTCGTTGGTAAAGCTAGCTACACTGTTGCTTATATTTTTAGTTGACAAAATGAAGCCGTTTTCTGACGCATGAAAAAAAAAGATACTAATATCCAATTAATGAATGTAAGTGCTAGATCCCCGGGTTTCTAATCAATTTTTAGGTCAATTTCAATTCATTTTGTACCTTTCCTTTATGTGGCCCGCGACACCAGTGTCGGATATTAAAATGGCCCGCAGGTCAATTTATGATGGGCATCACTGCTTTATATCATCTGCCCTAAAGATCGTGTAAGGGGTACTTTCATTTTTGATTTAATCATAATTCTCAAGCACAAAACTTCAAAAAAATAAACATCAAAATAAAGGTGGTCAAACAGCTATTTATTTATACAAAGAATAACTTTAAATCCCCCCCCCCAGTCATATGTTTTATTACCCTCATAGACGTTCAAAATGTCGTCTGTGGATTTCAGTGCAGCGTCTTTACGTAGAAATCCAAGCTCGGGTAACGTTTTGGAAGGGCAACTTGTAAGATATCGTTCCAAGCTCTTCCCAAGCTTGTCTTTCAATCATCTATAGTGTTTACGTCACGTTGACAAATGCGAAGCTCTGATAATAACAAGCTCCAAACGCAGTCTGCCATGACACTTAAGTCTTGGCTTGTGGAGCTTTTAATTCAAGATCTCATTTGACCCTCAAATTTTCCGCTTTTCTAGCGACCACTCTGTATAAACGTTGGTATAAAACCTTCAAACATAAAACTCAAAACATAAACATTCAAGCACTTCTTACAAATACTAAGCATCAAACCATACATTTGAAAACATAGGCTAACATTCAAACTATATATATCTAAGCGTAAACCTCAAAAACTAAAACAGCAAGTCATAAACTTCAAATGCACCCCCAGAACTGCACCACCGCTGCTTCCATTTTGAAATTCAGCAATACTAAAACCAAAAAAAAATCCCATAAATTTGAGCCTCTCTTGAACCACAAATTGCGTCATCACTTTTTGTGCTACGCCCTCGTGAGCAGCGAACTTCATTCTAATGATGTCATGAACCCAACACAAAACGTAAACAACATTTTATTTCAGCTTCTCTGGGGATGTCACCAGACAAAAGTATGTACCCACGCCCACAAAGCTTTAGAATCTCATTAGCCAAACATAAACTTGGGACATCCTTACTGAGACATAGTTAGCACTGAACTATAAAACTATTCCCAAAGACCAGGGGATTATCCAATACACGCCTAATGAAGAAAGACTTTATGATGTCACATCGCGAGCTCTCCGGTACTATTTAATCCAAATCTTACATTGGATTACCGAAATCCGGCTGTCATTTTGTTTAAATGTAGACCTTCTAATAATTTGACCTTCACGTGAGCTGTTTTCATTACTTTCTTTTTAGTTTGGCTTGTTTGATAAACGAAAAGAACACGACATTATGAATACTGTACAGAGGGAAACAAATCCTTTACAAGATCTACTCGTTTTCTATCAAGTTCTCGCCCAGAATGACTTTCTGTTACATTTGGAGTACAAAAAATTGAGTTAGGATTGTGTGAACTAGCCACACAAGACCTAATGAACTAAAAAGTCTAGGTCATTAAAGATTTAAAGGTTCAGGGAATTGCTTAGGAAAACAACATATGTATTATGAACTAAGGAAAACATCAGTGTTAAAAAGGCTTGTATTTGAGTCCGATGGATTAAGGAGGAGTACAGTATTTCACTTGGCTACGAAGTCCTAGCTGTCATCTACATATGTTGCCAGTGCAGGCAAAACCATTGTCTGACAGTGGTCGATTTGGGTTCCCTTTTCGCTGTCTACGTCTGTCCTATGCAGCAGATTCTCTTTTGGTCTCAAATGTGTATCCCGCTGCTTGTGTAAAATATTGGTATAGCTGCAGTAAAGACCAACACACTAGACCTATTGTTTTTGTTTAGCGCAATGTCATACATTTAGCTTCCTTAATACGCTATACTCCTATCACTTGTCTGGACCAGTTGGAAAAGGGGTGGGGAGGAGAAAGAAGGGGGAATCTGTGTGAATATTACAGTGATCACTTTTTATAGGCATTTATAAAAATTAAAAAAAAGGTGAACGACCTGGATTGGAACTCGCGGGCTCTAGACTCCTCAAGCTAATACACTTGCCACTGTGGCAGAAAAGTGTTTATGAAAATAGGCTTTATACTACTTTATAGTTAACTTTTGTTAGTTCCAAACTTTAAAGCATAGTAGAAAGGGGACTATATCAACTTATACCACCACATCAGCCAAGTACAATTTCTTTCCGTTGTTCGAAATACAAACAAAACTATTAATTACTAATAGATAATTAACTAATCGGTTAATTGTTTAAAATTGGTTCTTGTTTTGTCAGTTAAAATAAATAATTGTTCAAAATTTCAGCTTGATTGGGTGTGGGAGAAATAACGTGTACAAACTTTTTACCATACAGACAGACAGATTTAATTAATATAAGTTTTGTACAAAATAAATTCTCCATAACATGATATATCTAACAACAATAACACTGCCGCAAGTAACAAAACCAAACTAATCTAAACAAACAGAACTAAAATTAAAAAAAAAAACATCTATCTAAATACAAAAGTTTCAAGCATACAACCAAATAGATTGAAGGAGTACAGTTTCCTTTTTCCCTCTTGATAAAATATTGGTTGGTTTTATAAATCTCTTTTTCTGTCATCTTTGGAGCAAGCTACGCTTCACCGTAGTACATCCTCTTCCTTAGGAAAGAGGGAATAATCTTTCAAAATATTTCCAACTCCAATCATAGGCCTGGCGCAACTGAGGCTTTGGGGGGGGGGGGCAATAGGGGTGATGAGTGTTCTGGATCCGTTACTGACTAGGGGATGCTGCCTATATTACGGTGTCGTGCGAGGAGGGCAGCTCTGACATGCTCAAACTTCATACAACTCGCATGTGAAGAGTCCATTCATTTACCTTAAACATTGCATTTCAATCTTGGAGTGTTCCATTGTGATTCTTCATTATGTCAATCTTGGAGTGTTCCATTGTGATTCTTCATTATGTCAATCTTCATTGACCACTTTTTCAACCTGCCCTAAAACTGAAATTGTCTCTCATCTGCAGCACAATGTGTGTGTGTTTTAAAGGTAAGACTATTCGAACATTTAAAGTCTTTAAAAGGAACTATTTAGCAGAAAGATAAAAAGACTGAAACACAAACTTATAATTACAGGTATGTCAGCGATATCATTCCAATACAGAACAAATATTTGCTGACAACACAACAGATGCTTCCATAACATAACACAAAAGGTGTTCTTGACACTAAAGAAACTTTAGTTTGACTGTGCTCGCTATGATAAGCCTAGGGCTTCCTATGTATCTGTTTAACAAATCGTCAGCAAATTGTCGAACTGCTTTTAAAACCTATCTGTTTTATGTGTAGTTGGATCACAATCAACACAGAGGGTTTCGCTAATGAAGATAGATTGGCATCTCAGGAGTAAACCGAAAGTCGGAGTGACATTTTAAGTGGACACAGACACAAACTTTGGAGGCAGACAGGACGAATGTCTGGCTTTTATTCCATTCACAAGACACTCACACACAAACACACACATAATACAGAAAGACAAAGAGATAAACAGAAAGACAAAGAGATAAACAAAAAGACAAAGACATAAACAGAAAGGCAAAGACATAAACAGAAAGACAAAGACATAAACAGAAAGACAAAGACATAAAGAGAAAGACAAAGACATAAACAGAAAGACAAAGACATAAACAGAAAGACAAAGACATAAACAGAAAGACAAAGACAGAAAGACAAAGACATAAACAGAAAGACAAAGACAGAAACAAATGGATTCGATGAAAACAGAGAAAAGATACAAGGTTTTGAATAAAGAAAGAAGCAGAGAAAAAGAGAGAAAGGGGGGGGGGAGTGTTAGCTGATCTAAGGATACCACAGGTTTATTTGCAGTTCAAATCCTGAACGAAGATCTATAGGGGTGGGCCATTTTTATTGTTAGATAAGATAAGGTAAGATAATTTTTATTGGTCCAAACAATGGGAAACTCAGATTGACTACAATTGAGCTCCTCATTCATTGTTGGACTATGTTTTGAAATGTGATCAAAGGGCTTTGACTTATAGACTTGGATGACCCTCTTCACTAAGAGGACGATTATGGCTGATCTCCTAAATAGTGTGGCGAAAGTCTGGGCATTGGCGATGGAATGATGGCGCCCACACATCAGATCCCCTTTCTCCAAACAGGAACGACAAATACCCGACACAGTTAGCAGTTTCTGTCAGGGCACTAGGATTTACTCTTAGGGTTGACTCCCTTTCCCATGTTTTGTATAGCCGCCAGGCAGAGGTGGTTTCGATTTAGGGTATTCCTTTTACTGTCTGTGTAGCCAGGAAGTGTTGATATTTTGATTTTTAAATTCCGTTTACGTTCTTTAAGCAATAAAATTAAGTAACATAGAAACAGAAGAGAAAGAGATATGAACAAATGTTGAGGCAGTGTGATGGAATCTAAAGAAACAAGCAAAATAGAAAAAAAGTGTATCAATTAGTTTGACCCAGTCAAGTAATTAAATTTGTAATAGATCCTGACTAACATTAATAAATCTGTGTGATTAGAAATATGTTTTTACCAATTGTTTTGTTTAGCACTATTTCACGTTTTTAGCTTTATTATTACGCTATGATCCTATCACTTGTCTGGACCTGTTGGAAAGGGGTAGGGGGAGAAAGAACGGGGTATCTGGGTGATCGCTTTTTAAATGTATTTAACAAAAAAGGGAACCAATTCACCTTATACCACCATTTCAGTTAAGTACAAATTCATTCCCTTGTTTGAGATACCAAAAAAAAAATAATTTATTACCAATAGTTAATTAACTTAGTGGTTAATTAAAAAGAAATTGATTCTCGTGTTGTCAGGTAAAAGAAATAATTGTGCAAAATTTCAGCTTGATCCCAGATTGGGTTTGGGAGAAATTAGGTGTACAAACTTTTTGCCATAGAGACAGAGTTAGTTGATATAAGCTTTGTAAAAAGTATGAAAATAAAACAAGACAAGGTTTGGTGAGATGCGTAAATAAATGAAACTAACAATATTAAACTAAGCAACGTCACAACGTCAGAGTTTAAGACTACAGCTAGCAAGCAAGTATTACAAATGACCACATGCATCAAGAGAATGGCTTGCAGATTTATAGTTGTGCTATAGAGTGAAAAAAAAGTGTATTATTTCTTGTAATTTAATATACATTGGTTATCAGCTTCGGGCAAGAGAAGCTCGTTAGCCTTGGCTGGCTACCCTCTTGAAGGAAAACTCTTTATTCGAACATCTGCTGCTTTGCAGCTGTACCCCAACATTGGAAATGCTTCCGGAGTCAACCCTGAGGAAAAATAAGGAGTCTGTTACCCATAGGCAGTTCTTTCAGAGTCTGCGATGCCGCTGATCCCAAATTGTATCGGCACTCGCCGTTTCTTTGAATAGATCAATTGGGTGGAGAGTGGGAACTGCTGTGTTCAGACCATTGTTCGGACCATAGCTATTGCCCAAGTATTCGTTTCTCTTTCATGAGAAGATCCATAGTCTGTTCGCAAGAGGCTATACATTATCAGCACTTCTTTCTTACTGAACGCAGATAAACCACAAGGCAGGGCCGGCCTTAGGCCACTGCAACCTATGCGACCGCAGTGAGCCCCGCACTTTTATAGGCCCCGCGCAAATTATTAAATTAAACCCTTTTATAACCTATAACAGATTTCCCGCGGCCTTCTGATTTACCAAGAGCTCCTGGAAATCTCCTGAAATTATAAAAATCTTATGAAAAACTCATATAAAACTCCTAAATATAGAACAATTATCATTTTGGGTGTCATTCAATATGGAAAACGCTAACCCTAAGCGCAATAAAAAAAACGGCATTATACAATACCCGTAACTATAGCATCTGATGAAAGAGACTTCTCGCGCATCAAACTATTGAAAAATTACTTGAGGTCAACAATTGTCGAATATAGTTGAAACATTTGATAATTCTTGCTACTGAGCCTGACCTACGTAGGAAACAGAATTTTTATATACTGAATGACTTCGCTAAACGCAAGGCTTGTAAATTTTGTGTGATCTTGATTTTGTACTTAGTAAAGAATGAATAAATTGCAAAGGCGAATTTATTTTCTAATACAAAATCTTAATGTTCACGTATTATCATTGTCCCTACCCAGACAGGGCCCCGCGCAGTCCGTTCGCATAGTGCCCGGAATGGTTAAGACCGGCCTTGCCACAGGATTAATCATTAGCTTGGTCTATCTATGTATCTATGTATCTATGTATCTATCTATCTATCTATCTATCTATCTATCTATCTATCTATCTATCTATCTATCTATCTATCTCTATTCTAGAGTTTACTTTTGTTATGCCATTTGTGATTAAAAAAATAATATTTATACTACCAAAAATTAACTCATTAGGAATTAAAATAGTTTCTACAATGTTCTCATAGAATTTTCATTTAAAGTAATTTTATTGGAAAAAAATACCTGCATTACATGTAATTAAATATATTTCTTGCAATGCCTGTTCTAGCGAGGTGGATTAGAGTTTCTCTCTCTGTCTCTTTGGCAGCAAGATTATCTTCTGTCAAGAACATAGCTACGAGGGAAAACCTGGATCATGGCTGTCAGACGGCTCTATAGTCAAGGCCCAATGGGTTAATGTGGCTGGAAGGGAAAGGGTTAATAGAACGGTGCGGTCATGGAGAAATGCACAAAACAGGATTGAAGGGAGACGACGAGAAATGGGCGGGCTCCACACACTGGGTCTGCACGTGACGTATGCATAGACAGACAGGCAGATAAAAGTTAATACAGAGAAAGGGAAATAGAATTGGGAAAGGGGGGGGGAGCGGAGGGGAGTTGGATAGAAAGAGAATATATATATATACATACACCAGCTATATATATATACATACACCAGCTATATATATATACATACACCAGCTATATATATACATACACCAGCTATATATATATACATACACCAGCTATATATATATACATACACCAGCTATATATATATATACATACACCAGCTATATATATATACATACACCAGCTATATATATATACATACACCAGCTTCGCCCGTTGATTGGTTCCTATGCTATTTATTCTTTATTGTGCCATGTAGTCCCTCCCATTGTCCTTCTAGGTAACAATATATTGATATCAAGTTCAATGCTCCCCAATATATTGATATAAAGTTCAATGCTCCCCAATATATTGATATAAAGTTCAATGCTCCCCAATATATTGATATCAAGTTCATAGCTCCCCAATATATTGATATCAAGTTCAATGCTCCCCAATATATTGATATCAAGTTTAATGCTCCCCAATATATTGATATCAAGTTCAATGCTCCCCAATATATTGATATAAAGTTCAATGCTCCCCAATATATTGATATAAAGTTCAATGCTCCCCAATATATTGATGTCAAGTGCAATGCTCCCCAAAACATTATTTTGGCCAGATAATTCTTGTATCTATATCTATAGCGCTGAGTTGAACCAGCCTGTAAATTTGAATATCCCTTTCCTCCCCCCCCCCCCACCAACTCTCCTCCTTAACAAATAAGGTCACGTGTTATTTTCACTGTCTGACTATTCTTCTGATTTTCAGTCTGAGCTCTGAAAAATGGAATTTTTACTTTCTGTTATAGTGCGAGTTGACGGAATGCCAAATATTATATCAATATTATATATACCGGGAGGATTTAAATTCTGTTCTACGATATCCTCCAGGGACAAGAGTCTGATGAGCTTTGCACATGTGGGGTATATAAGGGTGCGGGTTGTACCATTTTATTTTTACTTATTTTTGTTATTTTTGCGGGATATACGCGCATCCGGGTAGTACGTGCATGCGGGATATTTGCGCTAGAACTAAGGTAAATGTACACACTAGATCTATCAACTAGCAGACAATGAGTTCAGACTGTGCACGTTCTGTTATGATTTACTTGTACCCAAAAACTTGACTATTTTCTTGCTTCTATATTTAGGAGTCTTATATGCAACACTTCAATGTTTCCATTCGGCTGAGTCTAGGATCACGCAACCAATAATTTCCTTATTCATGAATAAACTGAACCTCATGTAGTAGCAGAATGATTTTAAAAAAAAATATACTCGTTTCTAGATATAAAAAAAAGATCAAATAAAACAATAATAGCTCTAAACAACTAGACTACTCTCAGATAAATCGAAAGAGGCTCTAAAATGGGTGAAGTGTTTCCGGTTTGTCCAACTCTCTTACGGGCTACCCCGCCCATTCCATTGCCCGCACCCGCAGGAGGATCTACAGCTTTGTCCAGCGTATCCCGCGGGGCAACATTTTTCATTGCCATAACCAGAAGGAACCTTTAAAAATCTCGTTAGCCTGGTTTAAGTGAAGTGGGCTTGTAGTCCACTTGTAAGTCCATTCCCAGACCCGTTGACCAATCAGGGATAATGATTCTACGCTGGTTATTTTATGTATTGGTGTGAGATTTCTCATCCTATCAAGAGTGGATGATATTTGCTCCACCAAACGTTGTGTTTTTCTCTCTATTAGCAATGGTAAGACTAAGAGACGGAGTGGTCTGGCTATTTACCTATTTATTGAGAGTCTACAAAACAACAAAAGAACAAAAACTGCAGTGAAAAAAGTGCCTAAAACAGCAACAAAACAGCAACAAAACAACAACCAAAGAAAACAACGATAACATACCTTATCTTATAAATTACAGACTTTTATTTCAAAAGAGAAGATTTTACATCCTACGGATATCCGTGTCAGTCTACTCATGCATGCTAATCAGTGACATAAAATCTGCTAAGTTTTTTTGTTTTCCTGGCGAATTCAGACAATTCATTCCATAATCTAATGGCAACAAAGAAGGAGCATTTGTATAAGTTTGTCCTAGCTAATGAAATGAGCAATATAGGCCTACATTAACCTTTGTGTTTTATGTAGTATTTTATTAGCGTACGCTTGTTCTATTTGTAAATGATAGTTCAGTATTTTATGTATCATTCCTACTTTACAGTTGAGTTTTCTGACACAAACAAAAATCAACAAAACAAACAAGAATAAAAAAAAAACTCTTGAAAAAAAAAAAGCTTTTTAAAGACAATAACCACAAAATCACTGGCATAGATCTCGATACTGCATGAATAAACTCCCTTTTTCTTAATGAAACAAAAATAATTAATTACCCCTAATTGATTTATTGATAGACCACTTTTTTGATCGATTCATGTATTGTCATCGACTATGAATAATTATGCTAAATTTCTATTTGATCCCAGAATGGGAAGTAACAGAAATAAATGTAAAACGAATAATAAGGGGAATAATTAAGCCACATCTCTCGTATACCAAACCAAATTGATAATTTAAAAATTTTTTTATTATGTTTTGTTAGGTGTAACAAATAATTGCGTACGGTTTTATTTGATACTATAAAGGCTGTGAGAGAAACAACGTGTTCACAAAGTGTACCAGACAGACAGAGTTGGTATAAGCTTTGTAACAAGCAAAATAAAAAAAAAAACTCATTAAAAAACACTCTATGCTTACGCAAAGGGGAAGAACTCCGCCCTTAAAACTATATTTATCTATTTATCAAAATCTTCCTCTTCTCAGCTATTAGTAGCTGAACGATAAAAAGCTTGGCTTTTGAACCGGGGGTGCCGGGTTCAAATCCTGGTGTCTACAGGAATTTTTAATTTCAGCTTCTTTGAGCCCACCCAGCCCTAGTGGTTACCAGACATGAGTTGGGGGAAAAGAAGAGGCGGTCGTTCGTTTGTTGGACCCATGACACCCTCGTTAACCGTGAGCCATATAAACTGATAATCTTTACACTTCACAGCGTCGGTCCAATAGATCGCAAAGTCTGAAAGGGGAACTTTCCTTTTTTTTTTAACAAGACCTCTATATTTGTCAGAACTTCATGGAACCTGGAACCAAAAAGTTGGAAGCTGCATGGACGCTAATCACCCCCCCCCCCCCAAAAAAAGGCTCTAACAATTTTCGTAGAAATTTAACAGTTGATGTATTTTGCACGGTTGACCGTTGTAATTTTTCAAAGTATTAAAAAATATATAAATTCGGCTTGAGTACTAGACTTAGATCTAGGGCCAACATTGATTCCGAAAGGACTATCGTATTCTTGAAAGGACTTCACGTTAGGGAATTTCCGAATGTAAGGCTTTATTAATTCCATAGTTTAACAAATTAATGTTGATTCTTTAGGACAATTTTGCGCATCATCTTCAAATTCCTAGATTTTAAGACCTAGATCTATATTATTTACATTATGCAATACAAAATGTTTAATTAATTTAAAGTTGCTTTAAGTTCCTTGATATTTATCCAAGCTTTGCATATATTTTACGTAAATCTAATATAGATACTATCTATATTCTAGATTTAGAAGTAGACTTGATCTTAAGAGTTCTACGTGTAATAAACGTACCAACCAATAATAAATACCATATACAAACCCAGTTAGCCTAATGGACCTCATTCACAAATCGTAAACAAACAACATTTAGCCACGTGATTCTCTAGCTCTTCTATACAAATTACCTAATACACAATGGCTATCACATGACATTTTTTTTCGCTGTTTTATCAATATTAGCACTTGGCTAAATGGTGTTTGTTTACGATTGGTGAATGGGGTCCATTGGTAGAATGGTTCAATCAAGAAGCTGACGGTGTCAGCACTACGTCTTGCATACCCGATTTGAGATAATTTTAAAAGAAATAATAATATTATATTTTATTATAAGTTGCAAAATGAAGGTACTCTCTTTAGAAAAGTATTTCTTCTAGTTTTTCTTGTTCATCCGTATATGTAGTCATTGCAGTAGTCATCTTTTTTGTTTTCTTTTCTAGCAGCAATGGATTGAATCCGTCCCGAAGAAAAGTAAAGATTGGCGTTCGAGTCTGCTGTGATAATGCAGACCAGTTGAACTAGACCAGTGATGCCCAACCTAATTCGACCTGCGGGCCTTTTTAATTTCGACACTCGTGTCGCGGGCCACATTACCGAAAAGGAACAAATACGAAAAGAAATAGACCTGAAACAATGTTATTACAAAGTCTGGATCTAGTACTTACATTAATTAATGGGAGATTTGGAGGTTTATTTTTTGACTTCTCGGACAATCGCATTATTTTTCTACTTAAAATGTGAGCAACATTGGAGCTAGCTTTACCAACGACTCGTTTTCTTGTCTCTGTTTGGTAAATATTGCCCTCGATCCTCCAATTTATTGGAGTAGTTTAACAATAGTTTTATTCGCGGCTCAAACCAAGTATGCAGTCGTATTTGTTTTATAATGAGGTTTTTATTATTATTTTTTTTAAACAGCCTTAGTTACTTTAGAAAACAATTATGCTGGCTTATAATCATGTGCCACAACATGTAAAGATCCGTTCACTTTTCCTGGTAGATTCTCATTCAGAGTCACCTTTCATAAACACATAAATGGTGTGTGTGTGTGGAGGGGGGGAGATTTTTCTACACTTTGTTCTGACGTTTCGGCGGGCCGGATAAAACCACGTTGCGGGCCATATCTGGCCCGCGGGCCTTACTTTGGGCATCACTGAACTAGACCATTACGTTATAGATCAGATCACTTCATATCTAATATTCTTTTTCTCTTCTTAATAAAAGACAATCAAAAATTCTAAAGCGAATATCACAAACTTTTATTCAGTTATAGGATTTGATTATTACTGTCACATGTGTAAAAAACATAGGATGTGTTAGATGAACAATGACCTGTTATCCTATACAAAGATTTCCACACGGTTTCATGTTAGTCCATCGGGTTTTAAAGATCATATTAATTTAAAAACAAAAGAGTACATGGTGTGTGGGATGGTAAGCAAAAAAAACAACTTTGCACATAAATGGATCACCAAATGAATGTTTAGCTGATGAACTCAAAGTGTAATACTGTCTAGTTGATGAGCCGGTACCAAGTGCTCAAAGAAATGATCCTACATGAGATGAAATACATACATGTCATCAATAATTTAGTTAAGATACGAAAACAGTTGATCAAGAGTACATGGTATATGTTTAAATTACACTATATCAGATCAGTAGCTTAGATCAGTTAATTAGTAAATACAAGGGAAGTAATTACACAATGCATTCAGTTACATATCACTTATTAGATTTACATATTTCAAATCAACCCAACAATTAAAAACGAAAGCACTTTCTCAGATCTGACATGGTATGTTGACATCTACATAACATCTTTCATCATTAGACTCGTAATGTCGCACTCTGCATCACTCTGGCTATGTACATTACTACTAGTCCAAGTGAGCCGAAATGTATAAACAATCAATATGTACACTTATTAAGCTATTCAAATTATGTCAGAAAGACAACAGTAACAAAAACACATGTTTTAAATTAACACTTCTCTTGAGTACAAACAATCATCCGCATACACACACACATCTATTCTTTACCCTGACCCCAGGGTGGACTGGCTAGGGAATTTCGGGCAACTGCCCGGTGAGCCGGTACCCAAATGGGCCAAAAGGACCACTGAAATGGCCGCATGGATGTCACTACGACACGTATTGAATTGTTATAGTTTTTATAATATTCTTATATAACAGTCACCATTTTAGAGTCCTGTTTATAAACAATCTTTTACAGATTCTACAATGTAATAGAATTTAATATAACACATTTTCCGAAATAATTGAATAATCTACACCCGTAGACAATAGGTGCGGTGGATGAGTGGAAAAGCTTGGCTTATGACCCGAGGTGTCCCGGGTTCAAATCCTGGTGAAAACTGAGATTAATTTAATTTCGGGATCCACTCAGCTCAAATGGTTACCTGACATTCATTGGTCGTTGTGATGGCCGCATGATACCGTCGTAAACCCTGGGCCACAAAGCAGAAACTGATGACCTTTTCAACATCTGCCCCATAGATCGCAAGTTCTGAAAGGGGAACTTTATCAAACTCAATGATTTCTAGGACGGATAGAATTGGATGTCCAAAATACGATACACAAATTATGGGCCGGATGGTATATAAATGCCCGTGCCAATTTTGACACCCAGTCAGCCCTGACGACCCCCCCCTCTTACACACTTATCACGTGACATACTAATTAGAGATGTTAAATTCAAACAGAAAAGATTTCTCACGATGTTAATCCATCTATTCTTTGAAAAGTTCTCCTCGCTAACAAATCAAATGAATATACAGACATGTGTTCAGGCTTACAGATTGGAGAATTTAAACTGACAATGGAACCACTGATAGATAACTATTTTATAACAGAAATCATAAGCTTTACCATCGACTAAGCAAGAGAAAGAATGTCCCACACCCTTCTTAGTGAACCAAGAATTGGCAATTGTGAAAAGTCTGCTAATTATTCAAAGCTTAAATGTAAACTTAAATTTTAAAACAATTTTTGGAAGTTTCATTTATTGAAAGTAAAAAAAAAACAAGAAATAACAATAAGATTGATCTCGATGTAACGAAACAAAATAAAATATGTATTGATTACAGTAGACTTAAAACATAACTATGATTTTAATTTAGAAAACAATATTTCTAGATCTTTAAAATTTAACAACTGTTATTAGTTTCATCAAACAGAACTCGGAAGCCATTTGTGTATTAAGCCTTTATGAGCAATATTTTTTTTTATGAAACATTTTTTTTCAGTAACTGTAACATTCGAACTGTATTCTTTTACTTATAATACTGTAAGTTTTTATTCAAATAGTGAAAATCATAAATACTGTTCATTCCTATTTTCAGCGCCTGTTTGAAAAAAAAAAGCTTTTGTTCTTCAAAACACATTAGTATAACAGATTTTTCGTACATACAGAAAATAAATGAAATAATGCTGGCCCAAAAAAGTTAAAACAATTAATGAAAAACAAACAGAATAACAATTGAAATAAATACACAGAAATGATTACATTTCATGAACAAATAAAAAGTTTTGAGAAAAAAATGTTGCTGAGAAATAGTTACGAAACAAAAAAAAGCTAGATGATTAAAAAAAAAAAAAATAATAATAAAGCTGAGAATCACAGCATCTTGAAAAACATGATACTACAATTTGTTTAAGTTTTACAGTATTCTTCTTAACTATTATTTGCATCACAGAAAACAAACAACAACATTCAACGTCAACAGTAATGAGATTAAGTGCAACGAATCCCTTATAAGAACTTGGTGCAAGTGTAGTGACCAAGTGACAAAGGTGAAAGAAGCCAAGACTCGGGAAATGTTCTCGACATCAGGATGGGAAGACCTGAACACGTGTTTCAAACTTCATAGATGTCGGAGTTATCGTCTCAGACACAGGAACCAAATCTGAATAACTGGCAAGGATAGCCCTGTCTACAGCAGCAGTTGAGAAGTTCAGGACCAGTTTAGAAAGTCAAGAGTTTGACTCTCAGCACAGAATATTGCGCACATTGGTCAAGGCGACATTCCTGTAAACGCGCGAATACTGTACTGTAACAGCAGAATTGAAAAGAAAATTCCTAGCCATGGACTTAGGGATGTTTCTGAAACATTCTGTCACAAATAGAAAGACCATAAAAGAAACGTGGAAATACGAAACAGTATCACAATGGCGGTCAGACCTAATGGTGACCCTCTGACCACTGTAAAAAAAAACAACAACACAAGTTAAGACTGTATTATGAGATACACAGGGCTCGCAAATATTTCCTGCAAGGAACAGAACCAGGGAAAAGATAGAGAGGAAGACAAAAGAGGCGATGGGAGTAAGGAACGCCCTGACAATGAAAGAGGCTCTAATTTTGGCAAAAGAAATGGAGAAAGACTATCAACAGATCATGAGTGATGCCCCAACGGTCCAACAGACTAAAGGACAGCTGAAGGCAAAGGTTTCCATTTACAAATTTGACTTGAAGTCTCGCTCTTGGTAATGTATCTACGTAGAGACACACAACTTTTTGACACTCTGGAGACTTCGATTGAAGCCGAGTTGTGTAAAAGCCAACAACCAAGAGTTGAAACAGCAAGTGTGTGTGTGTGTGTGTGTGTGTGTCACAAAGAAGAAAGCACTAAATAAATAAATACAAATTATTGCTCTTAGAAAGAAAAATCTAAATTTTAAAATATAATAAATGCAATGAAACAAAAATAGTTGTTTTTTTTTTTTAACCAGATAAAGAGAAAAAAGGGAAACTTTGGCCCGTTGGAAATTTAAAAAATGAAGTGCTGAAATAGAAAGAGAAGATAACTAGGTTACTGTTGGAGGACTACTCTCGCATGTTGAATTGCCTTTTGTTCTGAATGTCTTACATGTTGATCACGTGACTGGAACGAACCAATAGATTGTATTTAATCTCACCGACGGAGAGGTAGGGGAGGAAGTATTAGTTGGATAAGGCACCCTCTAAAAATAATTCCATAAGGTAATCAAAGGTCAATGGAAAACTAATATTAGAGAGCAAAAATGAAAAGGCAATTAAACTCAAGTGGTAGATTTTCTCCAGCATTGTGAAGAGATATAGATAGATAGTGATACTTTAATAATTAAATGTTTAATTTTAGACATTTTAAAATGAGACGTTGATTTGTTAAAAATGCAAGCAGTCCACTATGTCCAAGGAAGTGTTATGTGAACTGTGCAAGACAACAGGACAAAAGTGATCTTTTAAACCCCACATTCTTGTGTCAGTAAAGAGCAAGACTAGTGTTATAACTATTATTATTAATTGTTTGGGCAGGTTGGCCTCCTTCAGTCGTAGAACGACTATGGTTCATCTCGCACACTTCCTCATGTGGCTGTGGAGCTCTATTTTGGAGAGACACTCCCGTCCACAAATATCGCAGGTTAAGGTGGCTTTTGCTTCGGTGGTAGAGGATGTCGCCATTTTTTCATATTGTACGTTTTACCTCCTGAGCCGAGATGTTCTTTCACTGTCCATAACTTTCTTGGTCACTGTCTCTCTCCATCTGGTGCGTCAGTATTGATGTTCACTGATTTGAGGTCCCGTTTTATTACATCTATGTAACGGTGGTGGGGGTGACCAGTTTTTCTTGAGCCAGTTGCGAGTTGCCCGTAGAGGATGACTTTCGGGATGCGATTGTCCTCCATGCGGCGAACATGTCTAAGCCAGCGCAAGCGGCGTTGTCTGAGGGCTGTAAAAAATGCTGGGAATACCTGATCTCGCTAGGATCTCAGTATTGCACACTTTTTCTTTTCATGTGATTTTCAAGATTCTACAGAGACATCGCAAATGGAATGAGTTTAGTTTTCTCTCTTGCTATGCGTAGGCGGTCCATAAATCCCTACCATACAGTAATGTACTCATAACGCATGCCTTGTAGACTTCCATTTTGGTCTCTGTAGTGAGCTTCTGGTTTTGGGCAGGATAGAATGATGAAACTCCAGTAGGGTCTGGCGAAATTCAATTGTCCAGAAGCAGAAAACCCTGAGACTTAAAATAGTAAGGACTTTGTTTTTGTAGTGGGTTAGACTTTGTTTCAAATATCATTTCATATTATTATTACTAGATTTATATTTCATCTCAATTTGAATCTTTGTATATTGTTAATAAAAGTTACATTGAATTTTTTTTTTTGCAAGAAAGAAATCCGTACAAGTTATTTCAAGTTTATTTCATTGTAAATGTAATACGCTACATCGGTTTAGTTGTTCTTCCCGAAGCTCCTATCCAACGAACGACCAACAACACTAACCTCGCGCTATGAGGATTTGTTTGTCGTCTCTCTCCATTTCCTTACGACATCTCGGCTTACTTATTACAGTCAATGAAGCTTAGAGCGGGTCTCGTCATATCAAAGGCGTTAAAATATTTGAGACCAAAAGGGAAGCTACTGTCGAAAAAAAAGGCGTAAATGGCGAAAAGTGAAATTAAATAGTCCATCCGCAGACAACGAATTCGTCTTTGTTGAATGTGGCAAAAAATGTGGATCACTGCTAGAACTACTTAGACACACCTTATTAATATTCAGACTCCAAGAGTAAACATTCTCCCACAAAGATATGTTTTGTGAAACTGTATTTAATACAACACTTAGAGACGTGAAATGTTATGTTATAAGTAATATTATATGCTATTATTTTCATAGGTAATATACTAGTTATGAGGACTATAAATAGGTAATATATGATTTTACTTGATAATACAATAACAGCGGATATGATCCATAATGAGCTTATGGTTTTATATACAGTTCATATGATCTTAACTTAAAAGAGTTTTTATGTTACACTGTTATCAATAATTTATTTAATAATTCAACAGCAAGGCTCATTTCAATGTTTTTCAAACTTCAGACACTCGCGTGGTCCTCGCAGTCATCAGTTGAGTCTCACTCCTGATGCTCGTGGCCTTGACGATATCACTGAGGAAAATTTTAATAAACGTATCCCGGAACTGTTTACTCATTGTGCAGTAGAGGACAAAGTTAATACCGTTGTTGAACAAGGCCAGGATGTCCAGGATGTCCCCGAGGGGGCTGTACACTTTCATGAAGAAACTTTCGATGATGCCCCCGAGGAGCTGAAGGATTCCCTGAGGGGTCTCCGTCAGGACGAAGAGGACCACCACTACCACGAGCATGCGGGTGGTCCGGTTGGTTTTGCGGTGACGTCTGGAGTCGTCCTCGAGCTTGGAGCTGTTCTTGTTCATCAGTTTCTTTCGTCTTTTCTCGGCGTCCTTCATCTGCTTGATGAGCAGTATGCTGAGGATGGCCAGCAAGAGGCAAGGGAGCAGCTTGAGGAGAATACCCTGGATCCAAAGATTGAAGTTCTTTAGAAACTGAAAGCCCGGCGTGTCAGATTTGATTTCAATGAACCAGGACGTTGTGTTGCCCGACCCACTGTTCTTGAATTCATAGCTGACGGAGTTGGGGATGCACACCATGGTGACGACGACGCAGACGATAAAGACGGTGAGCTTCGCCCTGTACGTGCTGCACAGCTTGGCGCCCCTGCGCGGGTACCTGATGAAGACGTACCTAAACACCGCCAACGAGACCGTCAGCCAGATCGAAATGCTGTGGACGACCACGCTGAAGATGGCGAAAAACATGATGAAGCGAGCATTGCTTAAAGGGGACGGTTCACCTTTGTAAATGTGGTAGTTGAGTATCACGAAAGGAAGGTAGGCCATCATTGTAAGGCCGTCGGAAATGGCCAACCAAGTCAGCAGGACGTTGGTTGGAGATATCATGTTCTTGCGGGTGAGGACGACGATATTCAGGCAGTTGGCGATGATGCCCAGCACACAGATCACGGGCGCAAGGTAGCCGTGAATAGGGTGGTACGTGTCAAAGAGTCGCTTCAGGGCGCCCTCGGGCTCTTCTATATAATCAAAAGTTGAATTGCCGTAAGAAAATGTAGTGGGGCTGATGGACGTAGTGGCCCCGACGATGGAGTAGTTACTCTCCCCGTTTTGGAACATCGCCATGGTGTTAGGACTTAGTTTAGTCGACTGGACAGCCCAGCTTGAACAACTAGGTCAAAGAAAGTGCCACTGTTCATGTGACATAGCATTTATAAGTTTATGTAGATTCATCGGCAATAGCTGCTTCTTTTAATCAGCATAGGCCAAGATTTCAATAAAAAGTGCTTCAGTAAAATGATATATTTTTTTAACATCTTAATTAGTTGTTTGTTTTTTTAGAAATTTTCTGTAATTCCAATATACAATTGGAACCACAAAATTGGCTATTGCTTATTTCTTTTAGAATAATTCTACGTATTTCCTGGCAGCGATGTAAAGCAAAGCCTTGAAATAGCCCCCCTTAGAGAAGAGCGAGGAGCTTTGGTGTCCCGCTTGGTTCAGAAGATGAAGCCTTTTCTTGATCCAAATGGGACGCCGCTTGAACGTGATCGCCATGTGGACGCACTTCTGAAAAGAAAAACAATGAAATAATAACATACTTTTACAGTAGAAAACGCTTTATTACAAACTACATAAATGCCATAGTCGTTTATTTGCATATTTAAAACGTGTACCCAAATGACGATAAAACATTAGTTCAGCTTATACTATCAACTCTGACGTACATGTATGGCGCTTTTAAAGGCAAAAGCAAAACTGGCATCGTAAGTTTACAGTAAAGTTAAATTAAGTGTGTCTAAAAGTGCAACATTTAAAATTATTATATATCTATAGAATTTTTGTTTGTCATTGAGACGAACAGATATGTTTTTCCCCCTAAGAAAGTGTTTATGCTAATGACGTTTCCCAGAACAAAAATTACATGTGCCCCAGGTAGAAAGTGTAAGCGCTACAAGCTCCTCAGAAATTCATTCTTCTTGCGTCTTCAATGACTATTTCTCCTTTTAAGAGCGCATGTCCAAATAAGTTAACTTGACACGAGCTTGGGCGGACCGATACTGTTTGAGAGACATTTGTGGGAGAAGAGCCAGTATGCCTGCAATGGACCTGAGATTATTATTGTATTCAGCAAGACGTCTTGTAGCAGGCCTCATCTTTTTATTCCCGCACAAGATGTAAGCAGAAAACGTGTAGACACTAGATTCACGTCTGCTAAAAGGTTTTAAAATTTCATCAAAAGATTGTTTTCAACCTATCTTGTTGCAAGTTCCTCACGCGAAAGCAATAAAAAAGTGTTTCTGCCTAAAAGCTAACATAACGTCATTTAATTTAATAGTTACATTTTAATAACATTGTTTAAAATGTCCCTTTTACTTGATTGATACGCAAATGGAAATATATAATAAGAACGCCCTACGATTTTGAGAAACGCTGCTGTAAGTCTATGTAAATACAAGGTTACAAAGACAGTTTCTGAGGAAACACAAACTCATAATCGGCCCCCGAAGTCGTCCACTCAGGCTGGTAAAAAGGCAGGTGTCAATATATTCAGAAAGAACATCAGAATGAAATTCTATCAAAGGCAAATGACAAAGAATGGAGAAAGAAGGTTGACAGATCTTGTGAGGTGCCCCAACGGTCCATCAGACCAAGGGATAGGTGAAAGTGAAGGTGAAGTTAGATGTGAACCTGGCCTAACTACAAATACAAAGCCTCATAAAAAAAAAAACCCAACCATTTCGTTAAAAACAAGGTTACAAAGACAGTTGGTGTGGAAACACAAACTCAAAATTGGCCCCCTGAAGTGGTCCACCCAGGCAGGTAAAAAAAGTCAGGTTTCAATATTTTCAGAAAGAACATCAGAATGAAATTCTATCAAAGACAAATGACAGAGAAGAATGTAGAAAATAGGTTGACAGATCTTGTGTGGTGCCCCAGCGGTCTAGCAGACCAAACAATACGTGAGAGTGATTGTTAAGTTAGATGTGGACCTGGCATACTTAATGTCTTAAAATGTATATCTAATTGGTCTCAATGTTTTTTTTGTTGTTGTTTTTTGTTTTGTTATTCCTAAAGAAAAAAAAATCCTTTCAAGTATGCGGTAGGTTTTACAATATCATATTAGTGCGTCTACAATATAAAAAAAAAAAAACAACTACTTATTAATTGTTGTTTTAAGTTATATATATATGGATATATATATGCATACTAAATAATTTTTTTTTTTTTTTAAATAAGTAAACATTTTTTTTGGTAAATGTTGTAATTAGTATGACAGAACTTACGTAATTTAGCAATACAAATGTAAAAAAAAAATATTTCTTGACAAAAAAATCTAAAACCATTATCATAAATGTGTTATAAATATGGTAAGTGATACTCTCCCCTAATAATGAGCCTCCAGTGTTTGTTACTATTAATAGTGAATAGTTGTAAAAGTGGTGTATTGTTTATGAAAAAAACTGCTTGCATAAGTTATTTTAAAAATTAGATTCAGAAAAGAAGAAAGTAGACGTTGCATCAGAACTTTGAATGTTCTAAAATATTATGATGTCGGATTTTCACTATCTTTTCTACTTTACGAGATCTAAACGGGACGGACGGACGGACAGACATTTCACAGAAAACTAATAGCGTCTGTTTCCCATTCGGGGGCCGCAAAAAATATTACGAGTGTTGAGCATTATGTTTACTGTTACACATTGCTCGTAATAACACTGTAACATTGCAGGAATTATTTATATTTGAAATTTTTATTGAAAAGTCAAATCCATACATAGAAAGTTTTTGGTGTATCCGGTGTACGGGATGTGGAAGTGTTGATTATACACAGTTAAAAATTTGTAGAACAATTTCTGTGCACTTATTTTTAGTACTAAGAATTATATTGTAAACAATGAGCAGATTACAGTTAATAACATTCATACTAAACTCTCCAGTAGAAATGAACGCAGAGGATCGTAGAATACACATTTCACAAACCATTAAAGCATTGTTGTAAAAAAAAAAATATGTTGAAAGAAGAGTCAGCATCTGATCAGGTGTACTGTAGCGAAAATGAAATAAGTTGTGGAGTTAGAAAGGGAGCTAATGAGTTTCTCTATGGCACAAAGATTTCATTACATTCGTCTCCCTTGCGGTTCCATTTTCTCTTTTTTTTTGTTTCTCTTGATGTTGCTGCTAAAGAACAGCACACAGTGACACTCCCCCCCCCCCCCCCCCCCCCCACGAAATCCTTTTTTCATCTTAACGAATTTCTATGTTTGTTTGTTGTTGAAACCAGAGAGTCTCAAAGTATTTTTAAAAGTAACCTTTAGTGGTATTTAAATTAAGTTTAGGGTGCGAAATTTGTTTCCACAAGGAGGCACTCACTTTTCATAATGTGAAGTGAATTGAGATTTTTTGTTTACGGCTTTCTTTTCATTCTTTATGTCTACATTTGAAATAAAAAATTCCTTTCTTTATAAACTCACTGTATAAGACCAAAAGAAAATCATTGATGACAGACTTCGAGAAGAAAACTTAAATCAACCAACGCCTGACAACGGTTTTATCTGGGCTGGATGTTGGAAAATATGTAGGTCGCAGCTGGGACTACGTAGCCACGTGAAATACTGTACTCCTCATTATTCTTCGGAGTCGAAGAAAACAGTATTATTATTACAACTCTTGACCTCTTGACTATGAACCCTCTTCTGATGAGCACTTGATAGAAACAGTTTGTGATTAAAGAGGGGAGGGGACATTTGGGCGGGGGGGGGGGGGGCTATGGATCTACATTTGTTTTATGTTTCTTTCACTTTATTTACGGCCCCATTTGCTAAGAACCATTGCCAGTTATTGATTTCATTGCGGGACTCACTAGCGTAAATTTAGTTTGACAGTTATTACTATGGTATATGGTAATTATTTTGTTCTCAATGCCATTTCGTGTATTTTGCAGCGTTCTATACATACGTATATACATTGTTTATAGAGTATTTTGCTGTATAGCTCAAGTTTCTAGTAGATTATTATATATTATAAGTTTGTATAATTTGGTGTCGTAATACAATATAGTGTTTTATAGTATAATATTTATGCGCTTTTTTTTTACGTAATAAGGTTGATTATATAGGAGGGTTGTTTAAGCAGGCTGTAATAATGAACATAAAATATCCAGTACCTATATAGAATGCTTCCAATGGCACGTGGCTCACATAGCCTTTGACAATAGGTCCAACTCCTGGTCTTCGAGGTTTTGGTCCACTTTTGCTGCGGAACTATTATCACTAGCTTAATGTTATAGGCCATAGCTTAATATGTAGCACTATTTAGTGTTACATAAGATAGATGCTATTTAGCCTACTGTATAGTGCTTTATTGTGTAATATAGTGTAGAATGTTTTGGCTATTTAATGAATTCATGATACAAACAATTGCTATATTGTGTGCATTATTCTATAAAGTGAAATATAAAGCGTCGCATTGTATAACTCATCAAACAAAAGTATTGCCAAAATCGAAGGTTTGTGACAGGATTCCACACCAGATAAGCAATTTTCAAATTTTCGAGTCCAATGGAAATGGGATCTGCAACTGTATTTAGCACCACGCACGGGCGGACCAGACCCCGCACCTTAAGGGAACCCCACACCACGCAAGGGCGGACCAGACCCCGCACTATAAGGGAACCCCACACCACGCAAGGGCGGACCAGACCCCGCACCTTAAGGGAACCCCACGAAAAAATAGTCTTTTGTCACCGTCAGACGACCATACAAATATTCATTGCCCTGATGTGACACTCGGCCTAGGCACCGCGCACGGCTAAGGCCGAATCGCACCGCGTTACGGTTCGGATGTTACCAGCGGAACGTAGTTTGAGCATCACTGGCTTAGATTATAGGATGATTTCCACTAACCTCTTCAGGCATTGGCTGAATCAGACAGATCATGTCACGGACCCTCTGGACGTTTTCATTGAGTTTCTTCTAATAGCGTGTACATTTATGAGCTATTTGTCGTAGAATCACTAGAGGCTGACATGCCATATCTACAGCAGCTCTAAGGTACAAAGGTTCTTGAGAGAAGAGAGGAACGAGAAAGTGGTGAAAGCCAGACACCAGGGAGTAACTCGAACCAAGGAGCGAGTGGCCCTAAGGCATAGCAGCGACCAGTCTAACATCGAATTTGACTATCAATGACCTGATAACACACCTGATTTTAAAGGTTCTTTTTTTTTACCAAGCTTATATCAACTCTGTCTGGTAAAAAGGTTTGTACACGTTATTTCTCCAACACACAATCTCGGATCAAACTGAAGTTTTGCACAATTATTTCTTTTACCTGACAACACGAGAATCAATAAACAAATTTAACAAATTAGTAAGATAACTCTTGGTAAAAAAAATGTGTTTGGTATCTCGACCAAGGGAAAAAAATTGTATTTGACTTAAGTGGTGGTATAAGCTGAAGTAGTCCCGTTTAAAGTCCACGCTTTAAAATAAGTTTGAAACAAAAAATACATAGCTTTACAATCTTATATAGTCATTTGAATCTCACTAGCAGAGTGGTTTCTATGTCAGCTTGAAGAGGTGTGAGCCATAGGTTTGAATTGAGGTCGTTCACCACCTTTTTTTTGTAATGCTTTTCAAAACCTATTACTGAAACATTCCCACAGAGATCTCTGTCTCTCTCCCCCATCCCAACTACTCCCCAGTGCAATGATAAGATCATAGTGTAGTGAGATAGCTAAAAGAATGAAATAGCGCTCAACAAAAAACAAGTGGTAAAACTATTTCTAATCTCACAGATTTAGTGTTGTTGGTCTAGATCTGCTACACATTGAATGACATGACAGATCCAAACTCATTCATACAATTACACTTCGTTGACGTTTTGTTTTTAAAAAAGCAATTTATATTATTTTTATTATGTTGTTTTTTTTTTAACCGTCTTCCTTCGCATCATTTATTCTGGTACTTTACCATGTAGGAGGGCACGGCTTTGTCACTGACTCGTGGCAATCTAGGCCCCTCCTTAGGCCTGTCTAAACAACTTTTCTATTTGGGAGGGATCCAAGCAGATGCAAATTTGTTACAACTTTAATAACGATGTCTCATATAAGAGAGAGGCAAAGGTCGAGCACACCGGGAGAAACTCCCCCATATTCCTTCTATCCAGTGGAGGGGATAGAAGAAAGCCCCAACAAACATATCACTGTTCACACAGTTCCTCAAAGGACCGTTTGTATTGCGTGCACCTGCACAGCTGATGTTGTACAGAGAGGGAATATGGTGGAGTTTCAGCGGTGTGCTCGGTCCTTTGGCCTCACTTCTACCCCAGTCGTCTTGGGACACAAACCATCAGTAAAATATATTAAAATTTACATCTGCTTGGATGTTTCCCAGACAGAAGTATGTTCAGACTGGCAGACGAAAAGGCTTTCAAAGGCCTAGAGTCCAGAAAGTCTTAACTCTAAGTACAATTGCTAAGATATGCAAAATTAACAAGGAGATCGATTTTGAAAACTTTGGGTGGTTGAGGGGATAGCGCTATCAAGATATTATTTCACTTTGAAGAAACACTATAGCAAAATTGATTACACTGCTGTACTGTTAAATGGCCATTTATCCTCGTTATTGATAACACGTGAGAACTGACACGTTGCTATTTTTACATCACAAAAAACTATTTTAAAAAACTATTGTGGAAAACGAAGGGGAAATAAATGCTATCTAGTGACCTCTCTATGACCTCTCTATGACCTCTCTATGTAGATGTTAAACACTGGCTTATGAAACATTTATATGTGACCTCTATGTAGATGTTAAACACTGGCTTATGAAACATTTATATGTGACCTCTATGTAGATGTTAAACACTGGCTTATGAAACATTTATATGTGACCTCTATGTAGATGTTAAACACTGGCTTATGAAACATTTATATGTGACCTCTATGTAGATGTTAAACACTGGCTTATGAAACATTTATATGTGACCTCTATGTAGATGTTAAACACTGGCTTATGAAACATTTATATGTGACCTCTATGTAGATGTTAAACACTGGCTTATGAAACATTTATATGTGACCTCTATGTAGATGTTAAACACTGGCTTATGAAACATTTATATGTGACCTCTATGTAGATGTTAAACACTGGCTTATGAAACATTTATATGTGACCTCTATGTAGATGTTAAACACTTTCTTATGAAACATTTATATGTGACCTCTATGTAGATGTTAAACACTGGCTTATGAAACATTTATATGAGACCTCTATGTAGATATTAAACACTGGCTTATGAAACATTTATATGAGACCTCTATGTAGATGTTAAACACTGGCTTATGAAACATTTATATGTGACCTCTGTGTAGATGTTAAAACTGGCTTATGAAACATTTATATGCAATCGTAAACCTACGTTAGTAAAAAAATTGGAACATGTCATTATAAAGTGCAACATGAATGAACAAATAGATTCTGTCTTGTCTTTCAGAAAATATTCAAGCGGCCTCAAGAATCTAACGGTTTGAGACATGGCATTGAATGACAGCGTTACATAAGAGTTAGATAAATCTAAATATAAAACAAAAGCTTCACGATAGTTTGCTTTTGAAACAGTATTTTTGGACATTTCTGGAGGTTTCTATGGCTTCTTATGTACATTGCATCCTCTGAGAACTAGCAACGTAATGTAAAAAGTAAAGTGCTTAGATATAGTTCTCCAGTAAATCTAAGTTTGCATACGTCAAGTCAGCTATGATGTTAGTCTAGAGTGAATCGAATTTATTGTATAACAATGCTGTTGCTGTTGACTGTTTCTATTTTAAACTCAACTTCTCAAATCGATGTATCAACCTATCAGCTGATTGAAGAAGAAAGGTAAGTTTGTTAGTAGCAATGGAAGATAATTTTTGATAATCTTTTAAAAATCCTTTTTTTACAATACCTCTATTCAAGTCAGAACTTCCTGGAGGGTGGGGTGGTTGGGTGGGGTGTGGGTGGATGCTGATCTCAAAAACGGCTGTAACGATTTTTCAAGAAATTTAACAGTTGATGTATATAGTTGAGAAAAGAATAACTAGCTCGATTGCCACACGGGAGAAAACTTTCTATATAATATATATATTGTTCAAGTAAAAAAAAAAAGAAATAAAATTAAAGTTGGCTAGAGAACTAGATCTAGGTCTAGATCCAACATCGGTTTTAAAAGGACTGTCGCGTTAAGAATTTGCGAATGAAAGGCATTATGAATAATAGTAATAGTTTAATAAATTAATATTCAGGAACATTTTATGCCTCAGCTTCTAAGTCTAGATCTAAAGGTCTATCATTTGATTATTTTAAAGTGTAGTAGATCTCTAATTTCACAAAACCAGGGTTCTTTCTCTGGCGGATGGGGGGGGGGAGATGGGGTAAAAATGTTCCATTCTTTTTTAATCAAACATTTATTAGTTATTAAGAGAAAAACACTCGCTCTGAGTTGTACAAAGGAGGGGTATTATGTTAATCAAATGAAAGTATAAGAATGAAATAGCCACCATAGAAACGTGACACCACTAAAACACTTTTAAGATTCGAAATGAGCTCACACCTTGGTATGTATCAATACAATGGTATCGAAACTAAAAAAACTGAATACCGTAGATTACAAAAATTACATTATAACTATATGACATTTCCGAAAACATATCCTCAAGAATCCATTCAAAGATCTCAGAATGTTGTTCAAATATGTCCTCAGGGAACTCTTGAAACGTCCCTTCTCCTCAAAGATCTCTTTCAATACAGAGTCGTGTCCAGTTCATTGGACGATATTGGGTTGCGTTTTGGCCTTCATAACCAACAAGCTCAATTAACAGGTTTGGAAGGTGTCTCTAAACAAATAGACACAAGAAATGAACCACGCATTTCTCTAAACATACGAATTAAAGACTTCCGACTTACTTATAGTTGCAGTGAAACATTTTGTTCAGAATAAAAGGCACAGGACAGTTCGTGATCTGCTATCATGACAGACTGAAGCTGCATTATAAAGCGACCCAAAAAATACCAAAGGCTAAAACAAAAAACTATTTAAAGACTTGACTTTTTCAGGCGAAGTCTTCCTGACAGAGTAAACAAATCAAAGCAATTTTTGATACATATTTTCAAACATAACAAACACTTGCACACATGTATTCACACACAATCACACACACACACACAATGAGTAGCATAAAAGAAAACCTTGTTCAATCAAAGTTAGTAATGCATCTCCTAAAATAGTTTCTGAATGATGACAATTAGAAGTGCACGGGGAATTGTCGTTTGAAGGTCACGTCTGCTCCTAATATAGCTGTGTAAATAGGTTCACCTTTAGCCTAGAATTGCTAGTCTTCAGATTGACAGAACTCTAGGTTTAGAAGCCTCTTCGGCATTAAAACCTGCAGGAATAAAGTTCAGATTTAGAGAAAAAAAAACTCGTTCATGTTTTCTGCGTCTTAAGACGTCTCTCTCTCTCTCTCTCTCTCTCTCTCTCTCTCTCTCTCTCTCTCTCTCACTCTCATGCAGATCAATTCCAGGAGTGCTCGAACAAAAACCTTGAATGCAAGGGACGAAACACAAAAAGTCCTCACACAAAGTTGGCTCTTGAAGAATGTCAGACAACAAAGACAGAGTTTTGTCTGACGAAATTGCTAAACATAAAGTGGAGATTGAGGTTCAGGAGGAGGATGGGACGGGTGGGGAGATGGAGAGAGAAGAGGCAGGAGAGCATGAATTATCCTCACAGTGCGTGCTTGAACCGCGAACTGTGTCACCCTTTACATGGCTGTTGGTTCAAATCTCCAGAACGAGATAGTGACGTCACCTTGTTTATGACGCGAACGTCAAGTATCAATATGTGTGTATGTGTGTGAGTGTGGAGAAGCCAAAGAAAGTGGTAGAGAAGATGTGCGTGTGTGTGTATTCTTGATCAGTATGAACTTTATTTTCTGGTTATATTTTTGAAGGATAAGGTTAGCGCCTTTCCAAACTCTGTTAGTGTACAAACATTCTAGTGAGTTATTATTTTGTAGGTTCTTTTGAACCAATAGAATAGTGACTTGTTAACGAAAGAAAAATAGCAATTTGTTCGTTTTTTTAAGTCTTGCGATTTCTTGGTATATCGCTCACAAACATATCTAAAGAAGAATATTTCGAATCAAGAATGATTGAATTAGATTAAGGCCTTGCCTTGGGCAAAAATTGTAAGGAGATACATTAGGCCTATGCTTGTCTCAAATGTTTTTATAAAAATGCATTCAATAATATTAATTAGTACATCTAAAAGCATGCCATGGGTTTGAAAAAAATAAATAAAAGTAGGCCTACCTGTAAATTTAATTTAATTTTATCTTCAGTTATTTATTTAGTATGCAAATTTAGTTTTTTCAATTGTAATGAGTCACATTAGGGTGGGTGTAGTCTGCACTTCGGTAGATCCGGCCCTGTTTAGTTTTAATGCTGGAATATCTCTATTGAACAAGTCATCTCTTCGGTATTTTCTTATGACATTTCAACGGAAGTTTCGAGCAGAAGAAAGCCACGACAGTACATGAATGATTTATAAATGTAGCCGATCGCCGTCATTCCCGTCTCACTAATATCTAGTTCCACGTTCTCTTCATGACTGAACGAGATTGTTAATAGCAATTTTCATTGTCGTAAAGCTCATGCCATCACATTCTCTTCCTCCGGGCTCTAAGAGCAGGTCGAGGGCTGAATGTGGTCGTGAAGACAAACTGAAGCCTGGCTAAATGAGATGTATCGGTGAAGATATAGCAGCTCTTGTGGCGCTTTAATTAGTGACATTTCGATCAACAGGTTCATTTCTTGCTCTCAGCATGACATTTTGTTGTCTGTATCCTGTCTTTTTTTTGCTAACATTTTGTTCAAAAAACTTACTGACGATATAAATAACTCTCACGCCAAATGTTTATCGGTCACGATCGTCGCAGCAAGTAATTAGTATTAATTTATATATATATATATATATATATATATATATATATATATATATATATATATATATATATATATATATATAATATAATATAATATATATATATTTATAATATAATATATATATATATAATTTTTGAAAGATGTGCAAATGTTTCAGGGTCGTTTAGGTTAAATCTGAAGGTTGCCGGCGATAGAGTTCAAGTTCAATTCTTGCAGAGGTAAAAGTATGTCTGTCTGCCTCTTACATTTCTGTTAGAGAAACACAAAGGGACAATATGAAACCTAAATCAATTGCACTTGAGAATAAATAGTAATCTCGGAGTTGCTGGACAGCTATTTAGGCAACTAGAATGTATTTATCATGGAAAGAAAGTTGAGAAACAACTAGGTAGTCGGCCAAATGTGAGGCCTAAACCGTGGGAAACTGAGTCCAGAGATTTCGTAGCCCTTTTCTTTTCCAGTGGAGTCCTATATAGTTCGTCCATCGTGGTTCGATGATGACCACTTTTGTCATCCAGGGGGCTGAGGGCTTTGCACTGGAGTTTTGTGCCTCCACATGTGGCTGGTGAGATCTGTGAGCCCGGAATGTTCGGCTGCACACTGAGCAGGTTATTCCAGCTGGAGCTAGTGTCATTGGCCTTGCTTTTCTTCTCTGACGTTTTTCTTCTGCCAGCGTTGTTCTCTTTTCCTCAGCAACCTGTGCGCCAGTTTTCACAGCGCGACGCCATGATGCTCTGTCATGTGCCTCTGTCTCCCAGGTGGCTGGGTCTATGCTGAACGCCTTCAGAGAAGCTTAGAGGGTGTCTCTGAAGCGTTATCTTTGACCCCTTTCGAAAGCTTTCCTTCCCTTCATTGGCTATACAGGAGTCGCTTAGGGATGCGGCGGAATACAGCGTTGATACGGAAATCAATTCCGGAAGTACGTCACAGTAAGACATTTCTTTAAAAAATTGTTTAAAAAAAAGTTATACCCGTGTTTGAGTTGTTTTTTTTAAATATTAATTAAAGGCATAAATTTAAAACAAATAATGCAAATATAATGGATTTTTTAAAATCCATCTTTTCAATTGGCATCCAAAAAGACGACTTACACAAGACATGGAGGTCTTCTGAACAAATCGAGAGAATGCTGAATGCGACTCAGCAGCAATGAATAAGTTGGGTTTTAAGAATCCCTTTAAGAGATCGGGTCAGAAGCATAGAAATCCTTTGCCCAACTGGAATTCGACCACTTGATGGGATTGTGACCAAGCTTCGCATGAGGTTCACCGAGCATGCGCTCAGACAGAAGAACTCGTGCGTCCCAAGGGTAGCAATGCCATGGAGGCGGAAACGAGGAAAACGCAAACTGGAACGTTCTCGTATGACCTGAAGTCAGGGCAGCGGACACCCACTGGGCAGAGGCCGCAAACATTGCGGGAGACCGATTTTTATAAGGACAGCTTGCCGCCCAGTGTTTCGAACGGCGCGGGAGGATCTAAGTCTTAAGTCAAGGATACATTGTGAAGACATTTATATATAGACAAAAATTATAACGGTAATAAAGACTAAAAATGTTTTGCCTATTGACAACGCGATTATCTAAACCAGGGGTTCTCAACCTGTGGATCGCGACCCCCTTGGGGGTCGATTGACGATTTACCAGGGGTCGCCTAAGACCATCGAAAATATGGATTGTTATTGTCTATTCTTCTGTTGCTGTATCTGTGTGTGTGTGGAGTCGCGACAGATTGGGGGATTGTAAAAATGGGTCGCCGAGCATAAAAGGTTGAGAACCGCTAAATTTTTAATTTTTGACTTGCTTACTGAACTGGCACAATATGAAATGTTAATTTGGGGGTTGGGAAGCGTCTTGATGTGTGCTTAAGGCTTAAGGTGTGTCTTAGGTGTGTCGTAAAGTGCGATTTAGAGTGTCATGCCTTGTGCTAGGATGTGCATCTTAATGGTTTAAAAGTGTGTCATGGGTATGCCTTGAAGTGGGTTCAAGAATGTCTCCCGATACGTCTCTGGCATGTCCCACTCTCTTTGACAGCGTTAGGTCTACACTCTCTGAAAACAAAAAAACATCAGTTACTTATCCTTGTAATGTCAAGAGCTGTACAGTCGCTCTGGTTGTCAATGTTAACAGACACATTATCATCTCTTGAGAAGAGAAACAGACAAAAACTCGTTAGACGATAAAAAAAGCGTACAATTTCTCTTAAGTTCAAAAATATCTAGCTCGTGATGTCTCGTGTCAAAGTTGAAACATGATTTGTGACAAATAAATGTGATAGCGAAACTCGTTGCAAGTAAAAGGAAAGTACGGGGGGGGGGGTGATTGTTAAAGATCTGAATGCTTCCAGCCCCCTTCAGATTGAAATGAAATCGTATGGGGGGGGTAGTAAAAGTTGGCCTTGCTTCTTAGACAGAGTACATTTAAAAAGAAGCTTGTCTAGCTGCACAAACACTTTATTATCTCATTGATTCTTTCATTCTCTCTATCGACTTCCTTCTTTTTCTATCACAAACTTTTGACTACCTCGTTTCTTTTTTCCTTATTCTCTCATTTTTTGACAACACTTTTTGGTTACCCTAATGTTTATGTAAATCTCTTTGTTTTCACCCCCCCCCCCCCGCCCGCCATTATGTCCACTGATCTATTTTCTTCCCTTCCAACCCCATTAGAACCAAAAGAAAAACAAAAAGAGGCGCCGATTATTTAAATTTGAAGACATCTCTTATCAATGTGACAGGTACAATATTGTTACAAGTCATTTCCATTGTCACGTCCAGGATTTATTATAACGTGACATGATTTTTGGAGTTGCTTCATCCACGTCAATTCTAGTCACGAAAGACACAAAAAAACGAAAAAAAAAATGATAGCAGAGGATCGCCAAGGGACAGCAGCGATGTCGACATGTTTCGTTTCGCTTCAAATCAGGCTCTTAGTTTTAGCAAAACACACTTCATGTTTAATTTAGACATTAGCAAACGATCTTCCAAAGACGGGGGCGTGTGGGAGCACTTTCCTGACTTCTTCCTATTCATAAGCATACCCACCAAAATAATGTATTTATTAACTTATCATATTTCGAAAACAAAAAAAAAACAAAAAAGAGAAAGGTGAATGCAAGGATTAAGGTAGATTACAGAGTAGGGGCACACGGTGACTGAATGGTAAAGTGCGTGGATTCTTTATTGAGTCTTGAGTTTAAATCTTGGTTATGACTGGAGTTTGTGATTTTTTAGGACGCTCAAGCCAAGACCCTAATAGGCAACTGACAAATTCTGAGGAAGTAAAGACAATTGGTCGTTGTGTTAGCCGCATGGCACCATCGATATATGGCTGCCATAAGAAACAGATTGTCTGTGCATCATCTGAAAGCAAATAGGGGCCCAAAAATTCTTATATAATTTTATTTTGTATTGTAAAAAGTGAGTACCAGCAAAGAAATGACTTTTTAATAACCTGCTGATGCATGCTTGATGACTGGATTAGTTTTTCATATACCCTTTTAGTGAGGGGGGGGGCGTACTATCATTTACTTGAACCCTGGCCCATGAGCACCTTTCTACGCCACTGTCTGAGAGGGGCTCCTTTCCTTTATTTTGTTTGCAGTATTCTACGAGACTTGCACGTTTTGTCACAGCTGACGGAGATATAGTCGTACTGCTGTTATTGTGCAGGGGGTCTACTGATAGCTGCCCTAGCTCTCTTTTGGCAGAGTCAAGGTCGCATGACGCCACTCACCAGCCATTGGTTGATAAATATAGCTCAAGTCTTTTCTTTCAGAAATCTATTCTCCCGCTCAGCGTTCTCTTACATTTGCTGCGCATCAGACGAGAAGGATTGAGCAGACGACGTCAACTCAACAAAGTGATGACAAGTCTTATTTCTCTTCTTTTTTTTTCAGTGTATTTTTTTTTCTTGGCAGACAAATATATGAATGAGATATATCATTGTTAATGAAGCAATCTATCAGTCTAGAAGTGTCTGTCCTTTATTAATGTTTGTCTCACGCTTGCCTCTATTCGTAATCATTTTGAAGAGATTCGAATTTTTTTTTTGACTCACCCGTTGATTGTACTGGCGAAATCGACCCTGGTATTAGACCTACCATGTAACCGATTCCACAAATCACTTGCTATATTATGGCCTTGCCCTTATAATCTGTAAAGTTTGATATTGATAACAATATTTGCATGCATGCGTTGGTTTGCCGGAGGATTGGTTTGTTGCATATCTCTAGGCTGCTATGCTATATGTAATCAATGTGTACAAGCAAACCCTTAATTATTTTAAAATTAAAAAATTCCCGTATTTATACTTGAAAATGCCCGAAAGTTATTTGAGACATGGGGCCCTGTTGGGGTCTTTTGTAAAGCCAAATATTTTATGTAAGGGATAAATGTAATCTTGGAGGCCCATCTATAGCTTAAGTTGTCAATAGGTAAATCCGGCCTGATTATGTTCGAAGTCTATTCACACTTAGGCAAATTCAATGAACCTTAAGAAATAGAGACCTAAAGTTGTTTTGTTTTTACAGATACATAAAATTATAATGGAAAATAAATTGAAAGGTCTGTAGAATTTCAGTTATAAATGGGTTAGACGAGGGTCGATTGCGACACTCCTTGGACCCTTGTTTTATCATAGTATCATAAAAAAAAAAATCTGTTAGTGTATTACAGACTGTAATTCAAAACAACCCATTTGAGATCGGTCCATTGGTCTATTTTGGTGACGGCACACAGGACATTTATCCAAATGCCCATATAGCCAGTCCGCCCCTGGCCCAAACAACGCAGTGATGTTCAATCTGTTATTCTTTGTTTTGACTTAGCTATAGAAAAAAACTTCCCAGAAATAATGACATTTCCAATACAACAAGTAACACTGTTGGTATTCTAGTGAACAAAGTTCAGGGCAGAAGCGGCACTCTAGGCTGGTAGACTGGGCTGCTACACCAGAACCTTCTTTCGAAGTTAGCCCCCTCCCCACCACCCCAATTATCTCTATGAGTTTGTCATTTTAATTTGTTTTTATGACTTAAATAGAAAAAATGACTTCGCCATGGCCAGTCTACTAATACAATACTTCAGGGGCGATGTTTCCAGGTGGAAGAAAGTGGGAGAGACAAAATTTAAAAAAAGTTATTACCTCCCCTACTGACTGTCAGCGCAATTGAATGTACGTTTACAAGTTCCAATCAGGCTCTGATTACTTGATCCCAGGTCGCACTTGTCTTTTGGCAGATGTTTTACTTTTTCGTCGAGGAAATAAAATGGAGCATTCACACAGTCAAATATTTATGCAGTAGAGGAAAGTCGCTGGCAGCAGATGGCTTTGGAAAGAGACAGCTGGAGAGTTCTCACGAAGTTTGCGGGACACACATTTGCGGCCCAAAGAATAACTCTTGAAGAAGACAGGCACAGAAGACGTAAAGAAAACTAAGAATACCCCCCCCCCCCGGCCCGTGAGACAACGGCTTTGTCTGCATCCGATGTGGGAAAATATAAAGGTCGAAACTTGATTTGCGTAGCGATGTGGAATACTGCTCTCAATTTTAAATTTAGGAATTGAAAATATCTCCATTCATTCTTAGTGAATAACGACTAGGCCGACATGATTTGCATATAAAAATAATTTGATGCAATCGTGATTCTGTTGAAAAGTTCAAAATATTTTATAGACAATGATTAAACATAGACTGTCTACTTACTTTTGATAGCAACTCATATTTTAACATTGACACAATGACACTGAAACTGTCTTGTTTTAGCACCAACCCATGCATATAATCTCAGAATGTGAACTAGAATGACTGAATTACATTGGTTACATCTGAAAACATACACCAACAAGAAGTGAAGATGTAATGGGTGATACTAGGTCCTGCCATTGGCACGATGTTTGTTTTATAGACTTGGTAGCACTGGCAGGGAGGCCACTGACACATACACACTGACAAATCACTCTCTCACTCTGTCAAAGTGTAGAGTAATGAGAGTTTTTGAAATATGAGAGAAATGACCGACTCTCCGCCCCCCCCCCCCAACCCGCAGAGCTGGACAAACTGAGAATGCAGGCGATTATTTATTATTAGCTATCAGACATTATACCATCATGAAAACATCCTTTGAAATTAACACCAACACTCATGGCACATGTTATTAAGTGATAATTCTACAGTGACGAAATTACGTACACAATTACACAATCTATTCGTCTGAACATTTTATTTGGGTCACTTCTCTTCAAGGAAGACATAATTTTGGTCAGAATCAGTAAATGTCAAAGACCAACTTGTCAGTAATGATTTAGGTTATCATTATCATCAGGGGAACTTTACTTTACTTTTATTCACTATACTTTGCTGGAGAATCTTGATTCCTTTGTAGTACTTTGCAGGATAAGCTTTGTACAGATGCTGTACTTTGCTTGGATAGTATTGGACAATGTTGGTTCATTCGAAGTACTTTATAGGATAATCTTTATCACAGAATCCAATCTCGCAGTTTGCTCAAACTAACCTTTCATCACTTCACAGTATTCAGGAGAAAGTCTTAGTTGCCGTTCAATGTATGGACACTTGCAGCAAGACACACATACACACACAAACCTGTTTCTTACATTAGACAAAACCAAGTTTGGAAGAAAGAAAAATTTGACTCTTCTAATAAACATTGTTTTCTGTAACAAAGCAAATGTGTCTCTTGTAACAAAACAAATATGTCTATTGTAACAAAACAAATGTGTGTCACATGTAACAAAACAAATGTGTCTTTGTAACAAACTCTTGTAACAAAAAAAATATGTTTATTGTAACAAAACAAATGTGTGTCCTGTAACAAAACAAATGTGTCTCTTGTAACAAAACAAATGTGTCTCTTGTAACAAAACAAATGTCTCTCTTGTAAAAAAACAAATATGTCTCCTGTAACAAAACAAATGTGTCTCTTGTAACAAAACAAATGTGTCTCCGGTAATGTGTCTCCTTGGGTATCGGTAACCTGTAATAGTTTTATAACAACTTTTTAAGGCGTTTAGCACCCAACATTCACCAACGTTACAATCAGAATACGAGATCGCCAAGTCTAAGTTTCTTTCTGGCGTAATGAACAATCAACTTAATTGTTCGCGTCATGGCCAGAAATCAAAGAGCCCGATGTGAAAGTGTTGTTTGATAAACGCTGTTATCATCGATGTTATCCCACCCATTGACCCCCGGCCTCTGGATGCATTGAACATGTTTTTCAGCGGTCAGAACGATGTTTTGATCTTTGGTTTACCGAGACACACAAGAGATCGATTTTTCCTTTTGTTGTTAATTTTATTTGGGAGAAATAAATAAAGCTTCTTTTCAAGGTAAGATTTAGCGATAATATGCATGCATGCTGCTACTTAGATTAAGTAGCACACGTGGAAACTCTAAAAGACAACGCATGTAGTATTTTCGCTGCAATAGTGCACATTATATTGTGTAATGACAATGAAATACATAACAGAAACTAACGATCAATATATTAAAAAAAACGATTAAAAAGGAAGTTATAATAGGGAGTTTTGTTACACACAAACTCATAGGTGGCCCCTGTGGATTATTCATTTCTATTATTCAGACTGGTGATCGTGCACATATATATTCACTCGCAAATATGTTTTTTTACAACTTGTTTTTAAAAAAGATTAGCATCTATGTGAAAAAATATGCATAATTAATCCTTTTTTAAAAAGTGAATTTCTATTTAGAAGCTATATCAAATCACTATGTCTGTCTGTCTGTCTGGTGCACGTTATTTCTCCCACACCAATTATCAAATCAAGATGAAACTTTGCAAAATTATTTATTGTACCTGACTAAATGTGAACAATTTTAGCAGATGTAAAGTAGCTGTTATGTAACTTTTTTTTACAAAGCTTTATCAAATCACTGTCTGTCTGGTACAAAATTTGTACACGTTATTTCGCCCACGTTTATTATCAGATCAAGTTGAATTTCGCACAATTATTTATTGTACCTGACTAAACAAGAATCAGTAAAACGAAATTAACCAATTAGTTATTTAACTATAAGTAATTAATTATTTTCTTTGGTATCTAACAAGGGAAAGCAATTCGACTGATATTGGGTACAATCTGAATAAGTCCTTTCATACTTTGTGTAGAGTTGGTCTGAAACTAACTGTAGATTAATATAAAGCCTTCTATTTTATAAGCACTCCGCTGGCACAGTGGTTATAGTGTTAGCCTGAGGATGTTTGCGCCTTGAGTTCGAATTCAATTCATTCAAAATTTTAAACTAAATGTATTTAAAAAGTAATCACGTTAACATTCACCAAGATGCCTCCTTTTTTCACATCCCTACCCTTTTCTCACCTAGTCCAGACAAGTAATAGGATCATAGCGTATTGAGAAAGCTACAAGCATGAAATTGCCCTAAACAAAAACTATTGGTAAAAGTAATTGTAATTGCACAGATGTATTATTGTTAGTCTACATCTATTACAAATTTAATTACATTACTGAACCAAAACAAAATGATACAATTACACTCAATATAAACTTTAAAAAAACATTGTTTTTAAAATTTCTCTTGTTAAAAGTTGTTGGCCTCATTCAATGAAACCAAATGACTATGACTATAGACTCAAAGAGGCTCTTTTCAGAAGAATGATCTCCCTGACTAGATTTTTTTGAGTTTTGTAGTGCAATAAACAGCCTAAGTATATCATATGTGTAAGGAACAACAGCCATAAATGTGATTCATTTATATGATATTAAAATCTTGTTTTAAAATGGTGAAAGCCTATGTGCATCTTCTATTGGATTGTTAGTAGTAGGCTTACTTTAGAGCTCTAAACGTGACCGACTACCGGTCGTAAAGACTTACAGCCCCAAATTCTATGTCGGCCGCTAAAAACTAAAACAATATTATTTTTGCAATGATTGAAACACATTTTTCTTTCCTGGCAATTATATTAGAAAATACAAACGTATGCAATAACCCCCCCAAAAAACCACAACAACAACAACAACAACAACAACAACAACAACAACAACAACAACAACAACAACAACAACAACAACAACAACAACAACAACAACAACAACAACAACAACAACAACAACAACAACAACAACCACAACAAAAACAACAACAACAACCACAACAACAACAACAACAACAACCACAACAACAATCTCTTTGAAAGAGAATGACAAAGAAAACAAAAAGAATGGCTTTCTGGGGAAATAGTTCACTCATTTTTAGGATGTCAAGGATTTATTGGACAGTAATGCAAATGTAATGTTGAAACGTGTATTGTCGCGACCACCGTAAAACTGTGGCGTCGTCCCAACATTAAACCTGTAATCGTGGAGGCTTAGGGGGCGATAATGAAACGTAACTGCTGCTGTCATTGGCGGTGATGAATGCGCATGTCTTTGGCTTCATCAACATGCAAATTTAACCGGGTGCCGACTGTGTTATAAAGGCACGAGATGTGAAACTCGACGTCACAATGGATTGACGTAACGCAGTTTGGGGAGTATTCATTGTGTCGAACTATACAGTAAACCGGTTGGGGGAGTAATCGTTGTGCTTTATAATACAGTAACGCGGTTGGGGGAGTTATAATTGAGTCTTACTATGATGTAACGCAGTTGAGCGAGCAATCATTTTGTAATTTCACTCTTCTGTACGATCATGATCACGTGCTATTATCACTTCTGCTGGTTACACTTGGGAACACAATGGGACTGGGACTGACTGGGTGTATTTGTAACATAGCCAATGAAGTTTTATCCTAGAATAGCGTAATTATAAGAATGTTATTAGGAATTCAAAGAGTGTTATAGAGTTCAAAGCAATGGAACTCGAGAGAAATCCACAAGACCGAACTCACTGCTACATGTACATTAAAATAATTTAAAAGCGTTCGTAATGACATCATTGTTTTATGTCCATACATGAACACTGAGACCTGGGGCCTCATAAAAGGCAAGAAATTAACCATGCGTGAAATGAGATAACTGGGATAAGAACAGCGGGGAAAGTCCACAATTAGCCACAAGAAATGATTGTTTGAATACTATGACCCATAATTACAGCAATTAGATCTATAGGCCCTATACGTCACATACTTTTTAAAAACAAAGCTTATTTCAACAGTTTTTGTATTTGGATCAATCATGTAATAAAATTTGTAATAGATCTAGACTAATAATAATAAATTTGTGCGATTAGAAATATTTGTACCAATTTCTTTTGTTTTTAGCTTTCTCAGTACGCTATATGATCCTATCACTTGTGCAAACTTTTTACCAAACAGACAGACAGAGTGAGTTGATATAAGCTTTGTAAAAAAAATGTTGAACTCTGAGATGTTGTTTTTAATACTAGATGAAAAATAAAGTTCCCTATACTCTAATAAAAAAAACACAATACAACGAAATGTTAACTTTTTTAAAAACATCTCCATTGGAAACAACTGATGTGGGCCATTATTTTTTTCTGTTAAACACCCACCACGCTTGCAAAGCAATAAATGTTTTGTAAATGTATTTGTTCGACCCTTGATGAAGAGATTGGTCCGCTTGATGCAATGCTAAATGAAGCAGATTGTTGGGGGGGTCCAGCACGGTGTTCTAGTTCAACTTAACATGGATGAGGCTGTTACGATGACAAACGTGGAAAAACATAGAAGTGTCGCATTTCTTTATTTGGATTTGACCTTTTATGAAGTTTATATATGTTTCAGAAGTTTATATATGTTTCAGAAGTTTATATATGTTTCAGAAGTTTGTATATGTTTTAGAAGTTTATATATGTTTCAGAAGTTTATATATGTTTCAGAAGTTAAATAATACCGTAAGTTTAATTTGTGCATTCAATTATTTGATGATGTACACTTGAGGAATTCAATGAATATGTTTCGTAACGGCTACATTTTCTGATTTCATTATCTAAACAATTATATTAGGTCATCAGATTGAAATTCTGAAAGTGCTTTGACATATTCAAGACACAATTCCTTTTTACAAAGCTTATATCATCTCACTCTGTCTGTCTGGTCAAATGTTTGTACAAGTTATTTCTCCGAACCCCAATCTCGGATCGAACTGAAATTTTGCAAAATTATTTCTTTTATTTCTGAAAACACAAGAATCAAGAAATAATTTGTAAAAATCAACGATTTAGCTTATTAGTTAATTTACTATTGGTAATAAATTATTTGTTTGGTATCTCGAACCAGGGAAAGAAATTGTAATTGACTGAATTAGTTCCCTTCTATAGGTCGATCTGAGTGAACAGAAGCCTGATAAATAGGTTTGAGACTGTACGAACAATAGATTACAATACATTTTCCATGTTCATAAACTCTCCACGAGCAGAGTGTTACCGTGTTGGTTTGAGAAGCCAGCAAGCCTCTGATGAAGTTGAAACTTTACTAATGATTTGTTGTACCTAACAAATAAAGAATCAATTAAAAAATTAACCAACTAAAAAATACATTATTGGTACTTAACTATTCTGTTTGGTATTGAACAAGTGAAATAAATGCTACTTATTGACAGATGCGGCTGTATAGTGTGGAGTTATTCCCCTTTTTACATTCTGTACACGTTGTTTCTCCCACTTCCCAATCTCGAATCAAGTTGAAATTTCGCAAAATAATTATTCTTAGTCGATGACAACACATGTATCAATTGAAAAAAAAAATTAGCAAATTAATTAATCAATTAGTGGTAGTTAATTAATTTTGTTTTAAATAGAAAAAGGGGAGCTTATTCATCCAGTATTGAGATACTTTGCGGTTCTTTCCCATAGATAAGCTTTTTTATAAAAATTATTTTTCTCCTTTGCTAGTTTATTACATACAACCTACGTGAGGGGCTAAACTATCCTTGTCTTGAACTAGGGCCTTGGACGTACTTTGCTACCGTTTCTACGTTTCTATCTCTTTGTCCGTCCGTCCGTCCGGCCCTCCGTCTTACAGTATTGAGAGATAAGGATGTAAAAGTATACCGAGCTTTACACGAAATAATTACTATTAGCCTCATTCTGTCAAAAACATGAGAATATCTATCATTATTTCTTAAGTTCGTCCAAGGCATATACAAAAAGGTTTAAAAAAAACAAAACTTGTCTATAAGAAATCTTGTTAAAAATTGTCTCTTTAGATGCAGAGAACCGCCAGCGGCAGTGCTGTGTGAGAGAAATGATTAGATAGATTAGATTTACTCTTTTTTTTTTTTGGGGGGGGGGACAAGATTAAAAAACAACAACATGTCTAGGCCTATGTAGAAAGGTATCTATAGACTTTAATTGATGATAGAATATGCCAGAGACACAAGAATATCGCTGACCACGTGATCTGATTTTAGCTTTGGATGTAGATGTTTCTAAAATAAAGGTAAACAAACAAAAAAAAAAGAAACTATTTGAAATGAAAGACGAAACTATTTTGAAATGTTCTGAAGAAATTTTCATCCGCATCTTACTGTTTGTTCACGAGTTGAGTTCTTCAATAGAGACAAATTTAGACATTTGTTTAGGGCCTTCAGCTTGTGGTAGGGCTGGGCTACTTTACATATCTTAAAGTCACCGCTAGTATCTAAGGAACATTTACGCCAAGTTTGATTTCTATGCGAAACATACATACATACATCACCCTCTTCTTCGTGATTTTAACATGTTACCATCACAAAGAAAATATAAAAGACCAATTACAAAAACAAATAGATACAAAATTCATTTGTTCCTTTGGCAATTAAATCGTTGAACAAACTGTAACTTACTGTTGTAAATTTCGCATGTAATGTTAAAGAAAAACTGGGTTATGAACGTATATCTTGCGTGCTAATTTACAAATGTTTGCTCTAATCATGTACTGTTTTTTTGTAATGCACAATTGTAAAACAAACTTCCTTATGGATAATAAAGCTTATTATTATTATTACATACATACATACCTACATGGATGCGTGCGTACATACATACATACATATATACATACATACATACATACATACATGCATACATGCATACATACGTACTCCTTACAATCAATTATATATATTTGATGGTGTGTTATGATAAAAAGAAAACATTGTTTAAACATACACACACACACACACACACAAAACACACACAAACATCACATACAAACACACACACACACTCCAAGAACAACTCATGACTAGCCACTAGAGAGGCAGAGACTATCTTCAACAATTTACTATTTGACTTGATAAGTCACGATCAATCGTCCGATTTTCTAAATGCCAACTTTGTACTGGGGCCACCACTATGATCACTGCCATTTTCTCTCTAAACTCTCCTTTCTTCTAAACTTCTTTCTCTCTCTCTCTCTTTCTCTCTCTCTTTCTCTCTCTCTCTCTCTCTCTCTCTCCCTCTCTCCATCTACAACAACGTTCGGTTTTACGGCTGTAATTATCTCGCTCAAAAATTAAAGGCCATATGAGATGACCTTCTTCCCACGGAGGAACATCCACGGTTTTCTCCGGAAGTACTCATAAAACTCCTGGCTCTCCCCTCTCCAAAAACAGGACCGAACTCAGAAGCAAGCAGAACATAACTTAGACTCGTTCTACGTTTGACAGCTGTCTCCTAGGAAACATTTAGACATGAAAACCAAATAGATCTTTTTGGTTAGATACAAAACTTTTGTTCTACACTGGCGTAGCCACAACATTGGCCCATAATAAGCCTGTTCAAGTTATGCACATTAATAAAGAACTATGTTGGCTTTTATTAAATATGTAGATGACACTGTACATGCCTTTCTACGCTTTCAAGCCAGATCAATCCTAGGACATCAATCAGGAAAGCGAGAATAGAAAAGAAGCAAAAGTCACTGACATATCTCTTGATACTGCAAGCTTTTCCTATCTAAAACGCAATTCATTAATGACCACCAATTGATTGACTAATTGTGAACAGTTTCAACTCGAGCCGAGAATGGGAAGTGTGAGAAAAAACGTGTACAAGAGTTATCTTATCTTCTTATCTTATATGATACAGACGTTATTTAAAAAAAAAGAAGATGATTACCTCCTACGCGTCATTTATTTAGTCATGCATTTGTACCTGACAGACAGAGTGAGCTGATAAGAGCTTTGTAAAAAACATGACTTTATCTTCAGATTGTAGGTTAATAAAATAATTAGTTTAGCCTTCAGTAGACAATAAATAGAAGTCGAGAACAATTTTTTTTTAATTGCAGCTGAGACTTCGATTGTTCTGGAAAAGTGGACACAGTTTTACAAATAAAAGGTTTTAAGATTTGATTGTTTAGACTTAAGGTGGAACATGTGCCCGGGCATCGTTTGTTGGAAGCCAAGCGAAACAAGAGCAACATTTGATTATACTTAGAGATAGTGATCAAGTCCGAGTAACTAAGAATAAAATGATAATATCCAAAACAATATTGATAGATGTCGTGGAATAGAGACTAGAACAATTGGTATTTGGTTTGACGAGTTGAGTTGTACACATGAAGGAATTGTACTTGTTGAGTAGACAGTACGAGAGAGAGAGAATTTGTGATTTGTGGTAGAGGGGAGGGGGTAGAGAGAGCTTGGAAAATGTATGGGCGTGAGTTTGTTACACAGTGCGAGTGTAAGAGTCAGAGAGAGAGAGAGAGAGAGGGAGAGAGAGAGAGAGAGGGAGAGGGAGAAAGAAAAAGATAGAGGCAGATAATAAATAGTTAATGCAAAAGTAGGAGACATTGCATGAAAGAAAGCACGCAAAGGAGTGATTCAGAGAAAGAGAGAGAGAAAGAGAGAGAGAGAGAAAGAGAGAGAGAAAGAGAGAGAGAGAAAGAGAAAGAGAAAGAGATAGAGAAAGAGAGAGAAAGAGAGAGAGAGAAAGAGAAAGAGAAAGAGAGGAAAGAGAAAGAGAGATAGAGAGAAAGAGAGAGAGAAAGAGAAAGAGAGAGAAATAGAGAGATAGAAAGAGAAAGAGAGAGAGAAAGAGAGAGAGAAAGAGAGAGAAAGAGAGAGAAAGAGAGAGATAGAATGAGAGAAAGAGAGAGATAGAATGAAAGAAAGAAAGAGAGAGAAAGAGAGAGAGAGAGAGCGAGAGAGAAAGAGAGAGAAAGAGAGAGAGCGAGAGAGAAAGAGAGAGAGAAAGAGAGAGAGAAAGAGAGAGAAAGAGAGAGATAGAGAGAGATAGAAAGAGAGAAAGAAAGAAGGAGAGATGAGAAAAAAAGAGAGAAAGAAAGAGAAAGAGAGAGAGAGAGAAAGAGAAAGAGAGATATTTAAATTGTAGATAAATATAAAAGATATAAAGTCATAACACTGGCGGCTAATATTAACATTTTCTACCCAAAAAGTATTAGCTTATATGTTACACATTTATTTTTTTCAACTTTCTATAAAAGATGTATTATACGACAGAATAAGATTTAACCCTGCAAATCTTGTCGACAGTCGAAAGTGCATACATTTCAAAAGTACAAATAAATAAAAAGTATCCAACCTAACCCCAACCACCATCATCATCACCAATAAAAAAATAAATAAAAAGGCTAATTGAGCAGATGGTGAGAAATGTAACTACCCCGTGAGTCTGTCAAAGGTTGATCGCCTTGTAATGTTCTACTCTCCACTATTTCCGCTGGTCAAGGGACATCAACACCTAAAACAGTCAAGGGACATAAAATATCTATAGTCAGTCAAGGGCCATAAGCATGCTTTAGTCAAGCGGCATAATCTATGTTGAAAGCACTTTGCGGTGAATTTTTCTTTAGGTTTTCTAAATACGAAATCAATAACTTTGATTTACATTTACGGGGGTTAATTGGTTTTTACAACGCACAGAGAGTTATTGAACTTTGTTGACAAGAATGACGTGAAAAATAAAATGTGCTAAACGCAATTAAGGACTTGGTTTGAACAATTCGATTAAGCTGTAATCATTTTTTGTGTGTGTCCTTCAAAGTGTAAAATGGCCTTCATCGATCTGGCACAAGATAATTGTTCGGTTCTAAAAATAGAATATTTTTTTTATTCTACTAAGAAAGAAACATAGTCCATGCAATTCAGTTTCTATTGTATTATCCGCCCTTGACTAGCTCTGTATATAAGTGCTAACAAAAACACACAGTGTACATTCTGAGCTTTCAAATTGAATCGACACGGTGGGATTAAACCTGGGGATTCTCACACTAAATGTTAGTCATTGTAATATAGTTACTGCAGCATCTCTAATTTTTTTAAATATCCAGCTTAATTCTTTAAGTAATAAAATATAATTAACAAAGAAGAGAAAGCGGTATAAAGAGGTTTGGTGGGGTTATAATGGAAGATAAATCAGAGAAAGGAGGACGATGTAAAAGAAATTAAAATATTTAGACAAAATAAACAGTCAATGATCCTTGCCAACAACAAAATATTTAGACAAAATAAACAGTCAATGATCCTTGCCAACAACAAAATATTTAGACAAAATAAACAGTCAATGATCCTTGCCAACAACAAAATATTTAGACAAAATAAACAGTCAATGATCCTTGCCAACAACAAAATATTTAGACAAAATAAACAGTCAATGATCCTTGCCAACAACAAAATATTTAGACAAAATAAACAGTCAATGATCCTTGCCAACAACAAAATATTTAGACAAAATAAACAGTCAATGATCCTTGCCAACAACAAAATATTTAGACAAAATAAACAGTCAATGATCCTTGCCAACAACAAAATATTTAGACAAAATAAACAGTCAATGATCCTTGCCAACAACAAAATATTTAGACAAAATAAACAGTCAATGATCCTTGCCAACAACAAAATATTTAGACAAAAAAACAGTCAATGATCCTTGCCAACAACAAAATATTTAGCTATATCTCTGAATACTGAAGAATTAATTTCCCTTGTCGGTATGAAACAAAATAATTAATGACAAAGTAAACAATTATCTGATTGGTCAATTTCTAAAGTTTAAAAAATTGAAATGTATTTTATAATTGTAGTGGCGACGCGGATAGGGTTAATTGTGAGTGTAATCAATGGACACAAACAACACACAGGCCGGCGCCAGGCGAATGATCAACCGCGACGAATGGCGATGAAGGGACGCTTCAGGAACGATCTGTGTTGTGGACACTACTAGGTCGTTCACGTCACGATATGGTCATGTGATCATCTGGAAGCGACCGATTTGGTTCTACCGATTTCAATAAGGTCTTCGGGACATAAAGTGAGGTGTCAGAATCAAGTGACCTAACAAAGTTATGGGTCACGATTCAAGATGTAGTCCGGTAAAGCGAATCCAGTGTAAAGTCGGTCCGGAAAGAGAATCGAGTAGAGGCGGAGAGGCCAGTAGAGCTACTACGGCAGAACTCTACGGTGAATGAAGCATTTGTACAGTCAATGCTAAGTGTTGCCAAATGTACAGAATTGATTAGACATCAAAGTGTTACATTATTAGGAGCCTTGAATCGTTAAGATCTCTGAGCTGGTAGTGTTGTGAAGTATTTCTAGAGAGCATAGATAAAGAGATAGTCATTACAGTATCATACAACAAACTTGTGTGCTGTTTGTTACAGTACCATACAACAAACTTGTGTTTGTTTTTTTGTTTGACGGACAGGGTTTAAAGTCAAGATCATCATGTTGACAGTATAAAGCACATACCACTCGACTAAACAGACGTCTATCGAATATAGTTGAGCAACAAAAAATTAACGTCGCCCTAGTTCAGCGGTTCTCAACCTTTTTTCGCTCGGCGACCCCTTTCCACCATTCCTTACTACGCAGTGACCCCAAATAGAAAAATGTTATTCATTTATTAGTATAAGTAACTGTGATTTCGCTAATGTAGATGTGGAAAGCTGACCGACAACTGATGTTAAAACGAAAACTTTGGTATTCTAGTAAAAAAAGGATCTTAATATTAATACTGACTCTTGACCTTAGGGACGACAATCCAGAGCTTGAAACAAGGTTACAAAGACAGTTTGTGTGTAAACACAAGCTCAAAGTCAGCCCCCGAAGTGGTCCACACAGGCAGGTAAAAAGGTAGGTTTCAATATTTTCAGACAGAATATCAGAATGAAATTCCATCACGGCAAATGACAGAAGAATGGAGAAAGAAGGTTGACAGATCCTGTGTGGTGCCCCAACAGTCTAGCAGACCATGGGATATGTGAAAGTGAATGTGAAGCTAGATGTGAACCTGGCCTAACTAATGTCTTATAATGAGTTTAATTTAATTTAATTGATCTAATTGTTTTGTAAAGGGTCAATCTCTTATTCAGTCTCAAGAAAAAAAAAATGTGTAAAAAAAACAAACAAATTCATTTAGTTTAGTGTTACGGAGCTACAATCCTGCACTACAATTCACGCGATAATATGAAAAACTACTTATTCATTGTTGTTTTAAATTCTGTGTCCACTTATGGGCATAGTAAATACATTTGTTCTCTTATAAAAAGGAGTTGTAGTAGTTAGTAGGACAGAACTGTCACAGAACTCACTGACAGTTAGCAAGACAGTTGGTAATAAACAAAATTTGACCGAAATTTCAATACCATTTGCATAAATGTATTTAAAAAGTGGTAAAGGAGTATCCTTCTACTATAAAGCCTGCCGTGTTTGTTACTATTAATAGTGAATAGTTGTAAAAATGGTGTATTTTCATGAAAAAAAACTGCTTGCATAATTGATTTTAAAAATGAGATTTTTCGCTTTCAGAAAAGAAAAAAGTAGCCGTTGCATCAGAACTTTGAATGGTCTAAAATATTATGATGTCGGATTTCACTACCTTTTCTAGTTTACGAGATCTAAACGGGACGGACAGATGGACGGACATTCAACACAAAACTAATAACGTCTTTTCCCCTTTCGGGGCCGCTAAAAATACGACCAGGCGTAACGATACGTTATGAATTGATGCCCATTAACTTACAGTGTTAAAAATATTTCTGCTGCGACAATTAAAATGTTTGAAATCAATTCTGATTCAGTTGTCTGCAACATCTAACAATATGGCTGCCTGGTCGTGCGGTTTGCGCGCTGGACTGTCGTTCGGATTTATCGACGGTCGAGGGTTCAAACCCTGCCCGCTCCCATCCCCCGTGGTCCTGCGGGAGGTTTGGACTAGGAAGTAAACTATCTTCAACTCTGAAGGAACCTCCGAAACATGTTAAACATTTTGCAAACATTTTTACAAAACAATAAAAACAGTAAATTCCAATTAAAAAAAAAACAACTTTATATGTCAAGTTTTACATGTTAGAATTGAAAAAAAAAAATTTCATATTTTCGATCATCTTAAGCGAAGACTGACATATTGTTAATCGACTTCAAAGTGAAACGCAACCCACAGGTTGAGAACCAATGCCTTAATACATCAATTACCTTAACTGGTCGACTCCAGTGACTGAAAGATGACTTTGTGATCAAATATCCTAAAGAGGAAAAAAAAAAGGAATACAATTAAATTTCAAATAAAAAATGTCATCAGCAAACAAAGAAAACAAATACAAAAATATTTTTATGACAAAAAAGCATCAAAAATGAACTAGTTACTTTGAAATAGGCGTATTTCTTGTCATCAGATAATAACCGATAATAATAACTTATTATTTTATTAAATTTCAAATTAGTGTCTCGGAAACTGAACAACAGAAGAAAAACTAATTGAAAGACAACGCCATCTTGAATTATTCTCTGATAGAATTGAACTCTTCGGCAGGAGATCAAAATGATAGCAAATTGTTTGATCTAAGACTTAAGCGTTTGTTTGTTTGACAATGGTTCATTAGCCAGTTTGAAAACTTAATAGATTACGATGTTTAGAAGAATTACTTCATTAAAGAACACCGGATGACATGCAGACACACATTTGTCAAGTTGAATGTAAACAACATTGATCATTTACAAAATGTATTTCAGAATTAATACTGTAGGTGGAAAATATTTTGGTTTTTAATAATAATAATAACCGACAAAATGGTATATTTTAATCGCCCTGATCTGCTGTTCATTGATAAATAAGAAAAACAAACGCTACCATGAGTGACATCGCCGTACCTCTGTCTCATAATTGTAAGAAAAATGGGAACACAAAGAAAATATGGGAATCTAGGCTTGGAGATTAAGCGTATCTAAAATAGCAATATATACCATTGTTGTATTAACAGATGGAAGAATGACAAATGACCTCAATGACTTCAAGGCACTTAACATTCCTAAAACGATTCTCGTTGCCTGTCAGAGGGTGGTACTGCTGCAGACCTGCCACATCACCAAAAATTTCTCAGTGGAAACTGATAAAGGGACTACGATGACTTTTGTATTTAACGAAACTCGACCCTGCAGCGCAAGGGAATGATTACTCGTTCGTTTCGAACATAATAACAAATATAATAATTATAAAATATAAATAAACCCATCCACCCAGTTGTACGAGTATGTCCCACTTCCTCGAAGTATCAACACTTGATCCAAGTTTAAACACTTGTTCCAAGTATCAACATGTGTTCCAAGTATCAACATGTATTCCAAATATCAACATGTGTTCCAAATTTCAACATGTGTTCCAAGTATCAACATGTGTTCCAAGTATCAACATGTGTTTCAAGTATCAACATGTATTCCAAATATCAACATGTGATCCAAATTTCAACATGTGTTCCAAGTATCAACATGTGTTCCAAGTATCAACATGTATTCCAAATATCAACATGTGTTCCAAATTTCAACATGTGTTCCAAGTATCAAGATGTGTTCCAAATATCAACATGTGTTCCAAATATCAACATGTGTTCCAAATATCAACATGTGTTCCAAATATCAACATATGTTTTAAATATCAACATGTGCTCCAAGTATCAACATGTGTTCCAAGTATCAACATGTGTTAGAAGCATCAACATGTGTTCCAAGTATCAATAATTTGCTACAGTATTATCGCATTCCTCAAGTATCAAACACACTTTTCTAATTACTGATTATCATTCAATGTTTCATTCAACTTTATCAGCACCATCATCTTCAGCAACATCGCTATCACAAAACATTAAAATGATTCTTCTTTCCGCCCTACCCATTATTAGTAGAAACAATTTTAAACAACTTTAAACAACTTCAAACAACTGATGACAACAGAGTTTGTCGAAAAAAAAAAAACAACTCTCCCATTTTGAGTCTGTCAACATCTGGAACTTGCACAGTTTTTTTGTTGTTATGTTTCTCATCTGCTGGAGAGCTCCTACACTTCACAATCTTCTAGACCAGCTTCTTGATGTCAACTTGAAGGATTTTTTGTTTTTTACTTCAAACTAACTTGAAGGATTTATCTGAATGACAAACTTCGATCCCGAGAATGATAGCAGGATACTTTCAGGGGGAAAAAAAAATATTTGCGCGCGTGTGTGTGCGTGTTTATCTACTAGAGAGTTGGCAGTAAAACTATCTCGTCAAAAACAAAAGACAAACTAAAGAAACAAAACGAAATAGTAATTTAAAGCGATGGACTGAAAGGAGGAAGTGTGCGAATGTAATTATTAAAAGTTAAAATGGAGTCATTCACTGTGATTTATTTTTTGGATTGCTGTGTTATTTAATATTTTATGGCTGGCTTAAACTCTGTTGATTGTAATCGATTTTTTTTTCATATTGTTTAAATATGTTTTGTCAGAGTGGACAAAGATTCAATCCTTTGTTTTTATTTATTTATTTACAATGCGTGGTTGGGGCTAAAGTCTCTGTTAGTCACATTTGAATTTTTGTTGTACAAGTTGTACAGGCAACCGATAGAACAAGAAATCTGAAAACGTAAATGGGGGTGGACTGGGCCTTCATTGCTAAAAACAACAACAGAAAACATTGCTAAACAGGCCCTAGACTGGAGCCCACAGGGGGAGAGAAAGGCCAGAAGACCTAAGCAAACATGGAGAAGATTTGTAGACCAAGAGACGAAGACGGCAGGATGGACATGGACACTGATGAGGGGAATTGCCCGGAACAGACTCCAATGGCGAATTTCTGTAACAGGCATCCATTCCCTAACTCTACTAAGGGAAAAAAGCTTTAAAACTCTATAAGAAGCCCAGAGTAGCATAATCAGTTCCAGACTTTTTAGTTTAAATACAAAATTGCATTAAATTGACCAGGCAGGCTACTAGTAACTATCAAATAAATCTACATCCATACATTCCATTCAATTACAACTAGGTGAACTAAAATGGAATGTTGCTTTGAATGACTTCAGACTAGAATAGCCCTACACAAAAACAGATATTTGAAATAAAAAAAAGTAATAAAAACATTTTTCTTGAATGTCTCAGTAGTTTAATTGCCAGGAATCAGCCAGCCAGCCAGTCAGCCAGCCAGCCAGTCTATTCAGCCCTTGAGTTGAAACATTCGGCAGCACGTTAGAGGAGTTAAAGATGGCGAGACTCCCTCGAGAGTTTAAAGTCAATAGATTTGATTTCATAGCATTAAATGTAATCACGTCAATGGCGATGTGCTGGAGCTGAGTTAAAACATCATTATAATGAGGCCAGGTTTCTAATGGGACTAGGTTTCCTTTTTAGACCCAGCAGTCCAAGAGAGTTGATGTAATTATGTGGCCAGCACAACGATCAACCTCCTTAACTTTCCCCTATTAATGTCAGGTTAAAGCCGGGTAGACTTAAGTTGCGTCCTATGAATCCAGAAGTTCATTATCACAGCCTTCACCTGGACTTCAACTCAAGACTCGTCGGTTAGGAAGATCAAGAGCTACCAAATACTGTGTCAAGAACAGTATGAATAAAAGTATTTGTCCACTTATCAATATGACATGCCTTCTGTAGTAAATAAATAGTCAAAGAACAAAAATACCGAAACTTCTGGTGCATCGCAGTGCCAGGTGTATTTGTATGGATCCCGGCTTAAGTATTCCAAATATGCTAATAAAAAATAATTAGAGCATAGGATGCCAGCAACGTTTTAAACCTTTCATTTTTTAGTCAAGGGACATAACGAAACACACTAAAGGGACGATTATAAAGAGTTGTCGTTTATGGCGAAGACAAGTACAAAGCAGGACACATGACGGATTAGTTTTTAAGATTAATTAATTTATATTCAACTAGTAGGAATTAAAAAAGGCAATTGCGTTCTTTCCCAATGTAATTAATTAGGTTTATGTCATAATGGGTATTGTTATTTAATAGGCTTGTTCAATTAAAAACTTTAAGTGAAAGAGAATATCATGGCCAATGTGTTAGGTGAAACATAATATAATGGTCAATGGCTATCTTTAGAACAATGGTCAATTCACAGGCTACTTGCAACAAGAAATGCACTTTTACACAACGTCGATGTTTTTGTAAAAACATGGATGTATTTACCTTCGGCCTCCCAGAGGAGACGCTTTCTCTTTTTTTCCTCTTTCTATTAGCTTGACTAAGTCTTTAGCAGTCAATTAGATAGAATAGATTTGAATGAATGACAAAAATAGATTTATTAGTCTTACAAAAGTGCTTGGAAGAAGGAAGTTCGGCAGACGTCAGCGTCAAGAAATTAGCATAGATAGATCAATACATGAAAGCATGTGTGGGTCAGTGGGAATGTAAACAACCAGAAGAGTCACTAAAATCTACATTTACTCTCTACTCCACTGGCTCACATGAAGCAATATAGCAGTGACTAGTTCTCATTTGACTTAGTTTTGTTCCCAATGAGGTCATCACACATGTTTACATAATGTGAACTATTACCACATGACGTGTCTCAGAGGAATCCCGAACACAGAGTGTCAAGATAAGATACCTGATACAGATGTCCGCCAAAAATCGGGCCTGCAAAGCATATATACAAACCAGATGCGGTCTCAACTGCGGAAGACACATCACGTCTGCAGAATGAATGATTTCCGCATCTCAAAAGGGCCTTATTATGGATGTCTCAAAAAGGCCTTTTGACGGACGTTTCAAAAGGGCCTTATTACGGACATCCGACAAGAGAAAAGGAACTCACAAGTTGTTTGCATACACTCTGCTTCTATGTAGATTAGAGCAAATGAGAGAACAGTCACAGCTGCCACCTACATATTTTGCCAAACCTAGCGCAGACATTAACGTTAATTAACGCTGTTGGTCGATTTAGGTAATATTTCTGTCCTCGGTATAAGATCTTTTGTTGGTCTCATATATGTATCTCGTGGACTTTCTAAGCAATCTCTGAATGTTTCGTTCGCAAGCTGCTCTCTTCTACGCCAGTTAAGAAAGGTGGCGCCTAATCTGATCATTAAAGCGTTTGTGAAGGGCACCTCTGATACGGAGACCACCTCTCCGCTCCTATACTGCCCAGCGTAAGTGTGGTACTATCTCGTATAGGTAGTCCCATTAAAAGATGAAGGAAGACATATACACATATAGCTCTAAAAAGGTATTTGGCTTTACTAAATATAATTATATGTACAGAGCGAGAGACAGACAGACGGAAAGACAAAGAGAGAGAGACAGAGTGACAGAGAGAGAGAGACAGACAGACAGACAGGCAGAGAGCGATTTGTAGAAAAGTTAAGAGCTATTTTTTTTACATATCAAA